>PVKU01000246.1:559417-601135 GCA_004027475.1 Anoura caudifer
TTTTTTTTTTTTTTTTTTTTTTTTTTTTTTTTTTTTTTTTTTTTTTTTTTTTTTTTTTTTTTTTTTTTTTTTTTTTTTTTTTTTTTTTTTTTTTTTTTTTTTTTTTTTTTTTTTTTTTTTTTTTTTTTTTTTTTTTTTTTTTTTTTTTTTTTTTTTTTTTTTTTTTTTTTTTTTTTTTTTTTTTTTTTTTTTTTTTCCTTCTTTTAAGCTGTGTTTTTTTGGAATACTGTGGGGATTTTTGGGAATTTGTATCTTTCTTTTCCTGCCAGCCCCTTTGGGAGCACTACTGCCAGAATAACTTTAAATTAAATTCCCAGCTTCTGGTTTTGGGAATTTAATAGGTGTGTATTCAGATGTGACTCCCTAACCCCTGGGGGTTCACCCACTGCTGGTGTCAGGGTAGCCAGGTTTACATGTCCGTCTTGCCCATGGGGTATAGGTTTTTTACATCCCAGCTTTTTGTGTATGTCTATCATGAAGGCCTACGTTAAACTCTTTATGATCAATGTTCTTTAGGGGTTATTTCCTTTCTCCTGTATCCTGTGTCCATGAATAATGTCAGTGTTACTAAGTTTTGTCATCTACTCTCAGAATAAAATTAGGTTTTAATGTTTACTAATTTTCTGGGTCCATATTTTACTTCAATATTTGCCCCTATAAATTCTTTATTGTCTTTAATGCAAAACTTTTCTTTCTTGAACTGAAATACATTATCTGGCTATATGTTCTCCATTGAAAGTTTATCTATCTTACTAGAAGTTGAAATTTCAAGCTTATTAGCAATCTTGAAAATCCATGTTCTTTTCAAAGCACTTGGTAAGATTTTTAAGGTGGTTTTATAATTGATCTCATGATTGTAGCACTCTAGTTCTTTGATTTAGTGGTTGCTTGGGTATACAAATTGACTTTATGAAAATTCTTGCAAAACATAATTTTAGGGAGGAAAATGTCACAGATGAGAAGCAGTGGCTATTGAAAAAAGGCATCCACTGAGGTTTAAGTGTCTAATTTGGGGGCAGATTAACCTTGACAGAATAATTAGGATGCTGTCATTTTTCAAGCAGATAAAAAAATGAATACTCTGTAAGATGTACAAGACACTCAGTCTCCTGAGAATTATGATTATTCCTAATTCATAAATTCCTATATGTATATTCTTTAAAAATAGAAACCCTTTGGGTTAATGTATTTGTAATTAAGACTTCTGAACTCTGCTGCTCTGCTTTGCTGTTTCAGCATGTGACTAGCCTGCACACTGACCTTGCAACCTTTTAAATGAATGAGTTTGAGGTGTGGAATTCTAACTAATATGAGAAGCATGCTGGCATTTAGGGAATAGGGAAGCGCTGACATCTTTGTAATCTAATTTCTGAACCTTTTGATGAAATTTAAATGTTAGCACAATGTTATCATCCCCAAACACTCATATAAAGAATCTTTAAAAGACTACATTTTTATACATTAGGGCTTCATGAGCATCTGATTAATGACTGATTTGTGACACTTCACTGAGCATTTTTAAGAATGGGGCAGACCTCAAAAGGAAAAAAAAAAAGGGTTTTCAACCCCCCCCCCCATCCCTGGTAGTATGTACTTCCTTATTACGGCTAGGGCCTATACTTAAATTAGCATTACTTTTTTTTCAGCTGGCTTAAGTAATCCTCAAAAAGTGGAGTTAAATGGGTATATTATTTCATTAAAAAACAAGCAGATTGCCATTTAGTGTTTCTGGTAGTAGTGGTGGTTTCTGCTAATGGAGAGATTGAGAATTATGCTCAGAGAATGAAACAAATTGGTATTTATGTTTCTAATAACTGAGTGGTCAGCATGTATTATATATGCATATCCACCTATGACTGTACCTACATGCATGTAGAGGAATGTGCAGCTCAGTTCGAGCTGGCACAGGCTAGGTCTCAAATGGTGGTCCGTCCCATTGAGTGATTTGGATTTTTTTTTTTGGCAAACCAATGTTTAGTGCTTGCAGATTTGGTGCTTGAAGCTTAGTTTACTTTTTTATCTGTGTATTGTTTCATGTAAAACATGATTTGGTGATATGATATTTGGTAATATGACATTCCTGTTTTGTTACTTTTTCTTCTGATTTTCCTACTGAATACATATAAAAATGGGAAAGCAGACATCCCATTATTGAATTTGTCCTTCCAGTATAAAAGAAATAATTGGGGCCACTGTGTCTCTTTGATATTTTGCAAAAAGTGAATCTATTTATTGTGTCTGGGGCTCATAAGCTTTTGAGAAGTGAACCTGGTGAACCGCCTTAATCAGTCAAAGCATGTGCATGCATATATGATTAATGGGGTGCATGTGATGAAAGCGTGTACAAGGCTGGTGAAGTTGTTACATTTGGTGATCCTGGCTCAGCAGGAAGTTGCTGAGATAAGTGTGTGTCACACGCTCACTGTATTTGCTTAATTCCAGTAGGCAGTGCTGGGAGGTTTTCCCAGAGTCACTGGCTCCCACTGTGGTACGTTGCTCTTTATCTTCATCATCTAAGCAACCGCTGACCAAATACTGAAATACATGACTCTACCTATGAGTCTGTATGCTTTGTGAGCCTGAACGGGAACTGTGCTTAATGTATCTTTTATGGTTTTACATAATGTCTTACAGAGCTCCACACATGGTATATGTTGTCTTCGTATTGGTAGCTTGATCATTATGACTGTCTGGCAAATTGCACGGAGTGCTGTTCAAAGAATCATATTGTTACCATCTGGTGAAGTAAGAGGAGCAAGTACAGAAGTACTGTTGGTCTCCTCACTTCTACACTGCAGAGTTCAACTAGGCTTGCATTTGGTTATTACAATGTGCTTATTTTTCAAATAGGAGTTTTCCTTAGATCTGGCAAAATGCTCCTAAAGGTCAGAAAAACTTGAGTAATGCAGAGTTGAATGTCAGTGGAATGGCAGTGATGTAAGTCAGTAGAAAATGTAGCACAGGGACTTACCCTAGTTTGTACCAGCATACTCCTTTATTTCCTGTTTGTTCTACTTGTGACGCACATACTTCCCTTTCTGCTTTTCCTCCTCCTCATCAGTCACCAATAAAGATTAGTGAACAAGAACAGGAAATAGTTCAAGTCTGCCTGCCGACGTGCAATGTGATTTTGCTGTTTGTGAGCTCTGGAAGAGTGTGGTAAGAAATAATTATTGCCACTGCCACCCCCATACCTCCCATGCTAATCCAAGTAGCTTTCCCCAAGGCTTCAGAAATGACAGATTATCCAAACATGAGAACATAATAAGAATAGACATTAACTTCTTATCAGCATGACTGGTAAATAAGCATTGTACCAAGCTAGATTCAGATTTTGAAAATTGTTTTATAGCTTTTTATTCTAAGAGTAACTTTAAAACAAGATTCCTTGATAGTTATCATTTTCTCTATTAAACTGTATTTGGCTTTGCCATTAAGTATTTTACGTAGGTTAAATAGATTAGCAAGGTTAGCTCTATGTCATTAACAAATGGCCATCTTGCAATGAAATGCTCATTATCAACTGGACAACATAATGACCCCAAAAAAAGAGAACAAAAACACATGGACCAAGCATGAACTCTTTTTTTATAGATGGTTTTAACTGATGAAACAATTTGGGTATCAAATTTTTACAATTCCACACTGTGGTGTAAGGAGAGGTATTAGAAAATAAAATGGCAGTGTTGCTTGACACATGGTTGCCTTTTAACACATTTGGGAGATATTTTATTTTTTAGGGTCTTTCTTTTTGGGTCCTGACCAAGTTTTGCTTGGTAAAACCTGTCTACCTTTTGGGGACTGTTATTTTCAATAGTGTTTAGGTGATTGCCCTGCTTTTAAATTCCAGCAGAGTACAGTGCTTTTCAAGTTTCATAATTTCAGTTATGCAAAATATTATATATAATGTATGCTTATAGGTAACACTAGTTAAGGCTTTTTACAACTTCCTAAAAAACACATAAAGGTAATTTTAAAATAAAGTATATGATGATTATCTTTGCTTTTTTCCTAATATTTTAGGCGTCCATCTGGAGAAAGAATAGTCCTACTTTTTGAGCCACAAATTGGAATAATGTGATAAACATTATGCACAAATTTTATCGGAGTTGATGTTTAAATACTGAAAAAGTCCAGATATGCAAAAAGCTGCTGGAGGCAGTGGGATTCCAGGGATTAGCGCATTTCCCCCGAGGGGAGGGCATCCGCCTCCGGTCATGGTCTCAGTGTGCGTGTGCCCAGCTATTAGTCTGCAGAAAGGCAGTGCTCCAGAGGGCCTTACTTCTTCATTGTAAAAGCTGCTCTAATTACTCCATGTTAAGTGCCAACTTAAGTTTTAAAGGCTCAGTAACTCAGCTAAAATTTCTTTAACTGAGATGGAATGAAAACTGTTGAATATAGCTCTGTCACTAATAAAATACGTAATAAACAGGAACTCACCACTGTCTGACTTGATGTCTTAGTAATAAAAGTTACCATGTTGAAGTTCTTTCAGTCATGGTATTTCTCAACTTTTTTTGTCTTCATTCTTACCAAATGATAATGTCTTGGAGTTTTGTGAATTGTTTGACCATCACAATAAAAAAGAATTTGTTAGAAAGAATTTCCTACTTTCTGCTATTTCACTTTATTTTTGGTGTTCTATTTTCTTTATAATCACATTTTTTAACCAACATCATCATGGCATCTGATCATTTATCAAATTCCATTAAGTATTACAATGTCCTAGGTTTGATTTGAACAATATACATTAAATAATTAAGAGCCTCTGAGCCCTGGCTGGGTGGCTCAGTTGGTTGGAGCATCATGCCATGAACTAAAAGGCTGCAGGTTTGATTCCTGCTCAGGACACTTACGTAGATTGTGAGTTCGATACTTGGTGGGGGAAGCTTACAGAAGGCAACTGATTGATGTTTCTCTCTCATGCCAATGTTTCTCTTCCTTTCTCTCTCTCTCTCTCTCTCTCATTGATAAACATATCCTTGGGTGAGGATTGAAAAAAAAGAGCCCGTGAGAGGGACAGTTGGATAAGTTTTCAACTATAATACTATTTGAAACCTCTGTAATAACAAAATAGAAAGGGTATTTTGGAATCACAAAAAAAGGATTTCAATGAGCTTGGGGAAACAGGGAAGTCCTCTTGGTGGATGTCACATTTGGGCTGAGCTGGGAATAACAATTTAGTGTTGGCTTTCCTGAATCCTGGATATGTGAAAGAACTACATAGAATAGTAGGCAGGCTCAGGGGGTTTGGGAAGTCCTGAGTTGGGGAATTAAACTTCTCATGTACACGAGCTTAGCCAACTAAAGTCATGCTGGCATTCACAACAAATAACTAAATATGATGAATGAACTACACACAAAAAAAAACAAAGATGTAAATGTCCTGGCTGGTGTCGCTCAGTGGACTGAGTGCTGCCCTGTGAACCAAAGGGTCGCTGGTTGGCTTCCCAGTCAGGGCACATGCCTGGGTTGCAAGTTGGGTCCCTAGTAGGGCATGTGCGAGTGGCAACCACACACTGATGTTTCTCTCCCTCCCCTCTCTCTGAAAATAAATAAATAAAATCTTGGAAAAGAAACCGAAAGATGTAAAAATAGCTTGAAGATATTCAATCGTTCCCCTCCTCAAACACAGCACTTTTTATGTACTAAGCATGGTTCTGAAAGCTAAGGAGGTAGCAGTGAACATGTAATCAATATGATCTTTACCCACATGGGCATCAGTCTTGCAGGGGAGACCCATTTTAATAAATCCTTGCACAAATAAATGTGTAATTACAAGTTACAGTAAATGCTAGTTAGAAAAAGTAAAGGATTTGACAGACAGAGGATAGAGAAGTCTTGTCTAAATGTAGGTAAGGGGTCAAACAAGCATTTTGTTGGAGGAGAGATTGTAAGAGACCTGAAGGAAGAGATGGAAGAGCAATGGAAGAGCAAGGCTCGAGCCTTCTCAGTACGGAGGGGGAAGAGTAATGTAAGATGTAAGATGAAGCTAGGGAAGGATGGGTACAAAACAACTCCAAGGGATCAAGAAACTGAAGATAAAGAGGCAATTGGAGCAAAGAAGTGAGGGAACAAGTCTTTTTCAGGTCTGTATGGAAGTGGTGCAGGTCAGTCAGAAATCAGTGGCAGGGGTTCTTTCTTTTATTACTCTTTTACATAGGAGCTTATTTAATGTAATAAGGAAGGCAGATCAGTAAAACAGAAGTGATGGGAGTAATCTGCACTAAGGGTGCAGGTTAGAAGGAAAGCTTTTCAAATATTTGGTTGAGAAAATGGAAGGAGTCCAGTTTGGGATGAGGAAGGGAGTAAGGGCCTCAAAACAGTCTGGACATCCTGCGGAGAGACCAGGACAATGAAACAGAAAATTGATGAACCAAATATTCTGGTGGACTCTAGTGACGGTGCCATTGTTTTCTACCAGGAATAGGCGGAAAGTGCTGTATGGTGAATATCCCTCAGCAGATGTAACTTTCAGAGTGTTTGATGTTACTGGGATATAGGGTTAAATGTATTCTCAACAGAGAATATTCTGTCATTTATTCAAAAGGATGAATAGTAGAAAAATAACTATTAGCCTCTTTAACATAAAGGTATGTGGACTTCTAAGATTTCAGGTCAGACACCTAACAGCTGTGCGATGTCATGGTAGTATAATTAAATGACTCTCCTCCCACAGCTTTTTACGTTTAAAAATAATCTCTTCACTCATCAGTTATTGTGCGTAAAAAGTCAGCAAAACTTGATTTTTGAACTCCAGCTTTTTCCTCCACTCAACAAGACTGCTATTCTCTTTTTGGGCTACACATTCCCACTCAGCAGTTTCAAAAGTGCTCCTTCTAAGACTTTTAGCCAAGATGGAGGTGTAGATAGGTAGATGCATTTTGCTTCCCTGCACAACCAAAAGAAGGACAACAACAAATTTTAAAACAAAAAATAACCAGAACTGCCACAAAAATCAAACTGTATGGAAGGCCAACAACCAAAGAGTTAAAGAAGAAACATTTGTTCATACTGGTAGTTGGGGCAGAGATAGGCAGCCAGGGTGGAGAGGACATGTGGCAAGGCAGCGGCTAGTGGACCCAGCAGTCCCACATTTGTGGGCAGATAAACCAGGAAGAACAACTGGGGAACAAGACAGACCATGCAACCCAGCGTTCCAGCACAGGGAAATAAAGCTTCAAAACCTCTGGCTATAGAAATCTGTGGGAGTTGTGGGAGCAGAAGAAACTCCTGGCATCACAGGAGAGTTTGCTGGAGAGACCACAGGGTCCAGAAAACATACACAAACCCACCCACCCAGGATTCAGCATCAGAAGGGCCCAATTTGCATGTGGGTGGTTGGGGAAGTGAGTGAAAGCCAGCCGGCCGAGAGCCCAGCAAGTAGCATTGTTCCCTCTCAGATCCCTCCCCCACATACAGCACCACAACACAGAGACATGTGTTGCCCCACCTTGGCAAATACCTAAGGCTCTGCCCCTTACAGTGTAACAGGTGCACTGAGACAAACGTGGTCCAAATGAAAGAACATATCAAAACTCCAAAAATAGAACTAAGTGATGAAGAGATAGCCAACCTATCAGATGCAGAGTTCAAAACACTGGTAATCAGGATGCTTACAGAAATGGTTGGGTATGATTTCAAAATAGAGGAAAAGGTGAAGACTATGCAAAGTGAATAAAGAAAAATGTACAGGGAAATAACAGTGAAGGGAAGGAAACCAGGACTCAGATCAACAGTTTGAAGCAAAAGAAAGAAATAAACATTTAACCAGAATGGAATGAAGAAAAAAGAGTTCAAGAAGATGAGGAGAGGCCTGGGAACTTCCAGGACAACTTTAAACCTTTCAACATCCGAATCATAGGGGTGTCAGAAGGAGAAGAGGAAGAGCAAGAAATTGAAAACTTATTTGAGCAAATAATGAAGGAGAACTTCCCCAATCCAGCAAAGAAAATAGACTTCCAGGAAGTCCAGGAAGCTCAGAGAGTCCCAAAAAAGTTGGACCCAAGGAAGCACACAACAAGGCGCATCATAATTATATTACCCAAGATTAAAGATAAGGAGAGAATCTTAAAAGCAGCAAGAGGAAAGGAGATACTTACCTACAAAGGAGTTGACATAAGACTATCAGCTGATTTCTCAAAAGAAACATTGCAGGCAAGAAGGGGCTGGAAAGAAGTATTCCAAGTGATGAAAGGCAAGGATCTACATCCAAGATTGCTCTATCTGGCAAAGCTACTATTTAGAATGGAAGAGCAAATAAAGTGCTTCCCAGATAAGGACAAGTTAAAGGAGTTGATTATCACCCAGCCCTTATTATATGAAATGTTAAAAGGGCTTACCTAAGAAAAAGAAGAAGATCAAAAATTCGAACAATAAAGTGACAACAAACTCACAATTATCAACAACTGAATGTAAAAAACAAAACCAACTAAGCAAACAACCAGAACAGGAACAGAATAACAGAAATTAAGGGTTATCAGCGGGGAGGGTGTGTGGGGAGAATGGGGGAAAAGGTACAGGGAATAAGAAGCATAAACAGTCAGTACAGAATAGACAGGGGAGGTTAAGAACAGTATAGGAAATGGAGAAGACAAAGAACTTATACGTATGACCCAAGGACATGAACTAAGGGTGGGAGGATGCTGCTGAGAGGGGGATTGCAGGGCAGAGGGGAATAAAAATGGGACAACTGTAATAGCATAATCAATAAAATATACTTTTTAAAAGGTTAACAAAATTCACGCATTTTTGTATCATTATTCCAGTGGTGCATATTATTTCCCTGGTGAATCTTCAGCATATTTTTTTCAACTTCTTTCACTCAAGTGTCATTGACAGGCTCGGGAAGGCACCATTTCTTCATCAGTTCATGACTTTGCATTATACATTTTAAGATGTATTTATATATTTTTAGAGAGAGGGGAAGAGAAGGAAAAAGAGAGGGTGAGAAATGTCAACGTGATGGAGAAACATCAATCAGTTGCCTCTTGCATGTACCCAGATTGGGGACTGAACCCACAACCCAGGCACATGCCCTGACTGGGAATCGAACTGGCAACCTTTCGCTTTGCAGGACAATGCCCAAGCACCTGAGCCATACCAGTCAGAGCTGCACCATGCATTTTAGAGGAGAGGCTCCTCACCAGAAGGTAACCCTCATTCCTGAGAATGAAGATCCTTTGTATCAGTCTCTTACACTGTTGGTGCCTTTATGAGTGGTCCTATTTGGAAGAGAGTTCACCCCAAGAGAGAAGGACTGAGGCAAACGTATCTCCCAACAGATCCTTAATCATTTGAGGTTGGTTCTGGACACTTGCTGTCTGTTCTTTGTCTTTCAACTCAGTTCTGGATGGAATTGATCTCTTGGTGTTCGTAACTGCTAACTTTATATTAACTTATAAGTTGATCCAATAGTATATTAGTAACTTTAAGCTAATGGAAACTTCTTGATCATTTTTTCACATAATTTATTGAGACCATTATATTAACATCTTTGTTTTTTTTCATCATTTGGTAAAATCTCTTTCAATTTCAAGGACCGGAGAGAAATTACCTCAATTTAAAACATACTCATTTATGATCTGAATTGGAATTTTTAAAAACAATTTTATATCTCAGAATATTTATGGCTTTTAGCCTTCACAAAATTATGTGTCATTCCCATGTTTCAGATATTCTGCATGGCTCTGAGTATCGGAGGAAAACTGAAAGTCTTAAAGAAATTTTCCATTTCCTGATTTTAGTTAACGTGAAGTGTAAAATCTTAAATGTGAATTAAATACTGTTTTTATATAATTTTTTTAAAAGTTTTATTCTTCAAGAACAAAAGTATTTGTGACACTTAAGTGCAAAATTTAATAGCTAATTTCTTTACTTAAAAAGAGCAGAATATGGATAATGATAGCTATTCTGAAAATTTACATAGTGATACTTAGTGATAAATATTCAACTGTAAGTGATGTTTACTCTTCTGTTGCAGATAGAAGCTTGGTGAATTAAAACTAAAAACTTTTTACTACATACATTTTTGGGACAGAAAACATGGCATATTTTTAGAAATCGATTAGAGTAACCATATGCCCGGCATCAGGATCTGTGGTTTAAAAGCTAAAAGATTTAAAAGAAATGTGAAGGTTAATACAATAAGAGCACCCTCCACCATTTCTAAAGGTCAGACATGCCTGCAGAGAACATTACCATCTGTTTTTAAAGATTGGGGAACCTCAGATTTTGTGTATATTTTCTGACATTTGGGTAGAATGATACCATTTCTTATAAGTAAACTTGATTCCTGACATTCACTTAAATGCTAATTTAATTTTGGTACTGGGATAGCCAGGGCTTCCAAATTTCATGGTAGTTGAGTTATTTGGGGATTCTGATGAGTGATTAGGAATAAAAAGGCCTCCCTCTGAAGCCTGGGAAGTGATGGAGTCCTTAGATAAATTCCCAGCAGTAACAAATCTAGGAAGAAAACCTCTTGAGCATAATCCACAGCAAAGCCTGAAACCCTCTTGCTTTAAGGAATTTCCTGGTGGCCTTAGGGAGGATATTAATGGAACTCTTTAGGCTTAACCTCGTTAAGAGACTGTTACTCAGCTCTTGTTGTTTCTACTTTAAAGTCAGGAATTTTAAGTAGATTAGAATGAAGAGCAGTGCAGTGCAGCATAAAGTTAACATTATACTCGTAATAACATTCAACTGAATTATTAATTTCTACCCAAAGTTGCTTTTAAAATTATCAGGATTAAGAATAAGGATTGTTTTCTCCTCTTTGCTTCTTTATCCAAAGAGTAATTTATTATAATTAAGAATACCTTATAAAAACAAAAGGAGAACATAGCCATAGAAACCTGTTATATTAACGACTGATTGTATTTATGTACTATACCCATCTAATTCTTTATTCCAACAGGGAAGGAAAAAAATTAAAGGAAATTGTTACCCTTCAAATCGTTGAGCCTTTTGTTCTCTCAAGAACCCATGGGTTAGAGAACAGTGTTTGGGATGATTATCAAGAGTGATTAAAATTGGAAGGTTCTGGTTTGTTCTTTCTCTCTCTCTTCTGGGAAAGAGCCTTTTGAAAGAGCGCGCAGGCCGCATGGCCTGGACTCAGAAGCAGAGAGGCTGGCAGATGGCAGTGCAGGTTGGAGAAGCTGCTGGCAGATGGCATGGACTATTTGAGCAACAAAGACACATTTGGCCACCAATGCTAAGAGTTGGAAAGAAAGAAGAAGACAACTTCTCCAGTGTTGCCAGCTTGTGTGCAGAGAGTGTTTTGGCACAAGGGAGACTGATAAAAGATATTCAATTGTGAACTGCTGGGAGAGCAAAGAACCATTGTGACTAAGTTTTCGTGAAGTGTGCCCCCTCTGGTGTGGTTTAAACTGAGTTTCACATGGAAGAGCCCTTTAGAGATCATCTGCCCCAACTGTGGTGACTGAAGGTTTGCACACACTCATTCTCTTTTTATTACTGAACAGGTACCTCTTCAAAACTTTATTTACAAAAAGCATGATCCACTTTCCCTTTTTATAAGGCTTTAAAACATCTTTATTGATGACTCTGTTTCCCTGTGTTTATATGGTATAATAAAATTGTAGTTTTACATAGTAGGGACTAGGACTGTGGTTCTCATTTGTGCACCTAAAGTGCCCTTCAGCCATGCTCGGCATGCTGAGATAATGCGGGGGAAGTCAGGTTTGGCGAACGTGACTTATAGACTTAGAGTTTCATTAGCACAGGGTGTACGCAGTTGTGTCACTGGATTACTTTGGGGGTTACAGTCATTACCACATGTATCGCATTTGTTTTCTGGAGGCTCTGAAGCCACCTGTAACAAATAGGCATTTAGTACCTAATGACTTCATTGGGGCTGCTACAATTTTTCATTTGTAGCTTTTTCACCTATTGCTACCTAATATCTCTTCCTCATATGCCTCTTGTTAGATATTGTGTTTCTAAAATTAATTAACTTAGATCACATTTACCTAATAAATTATATCCACAAGCAGCACTTTCTATTGAAATATGCAACTTGATTGTTATAAAATCATTATTTGCATGTATCTACAACAATATTAAGAAAAATATTTAGGAGTGTTTGAAATCAGATTAAAAATGAAAACATTGCTAGACATAGAAAAAAAAACAAAACTTTATATATTCCTAACAATTATTCAACTTTGCTTACTGAAATTTAAACTTTGAGTATCTCAGTTATTCAGAAAACTGTCTCTGGACAGAATTTAAAGTGCTACTGAACTGAGATCAAAAGAGATAAGATATATTCAGAATGAATGTCACCTGAGATGTTTCGGAGCCACCAAAATTAACAT
Organism: Anoura caudifer; assembly: GCA_004027475.1. Taxonomy (NCBI): domain Eukaryota; kingdom Metazoa; phylum Chordata; class Mammalia; order Chiroptera; family Phyllostomidae; genus Anoura; species Anoura caudifer. Next base: position 571,759 of record PVKU01000246.1, read on the forward strand.
CATAATGAGTATTTAACTCTGATAAGCCCCCTCTTAGAGCCATTGGACTCCCACCTTACACAGCACACTCCGTCTTTGTGACCTGATTTCTCAGTCTGTGGAAGACTAGGAGCATCTGGCTGGAATTGAAGGACTGTAAGAAGAAAGCATTGGATAGGAAGCCCCAGCTGTACTTAACATAATGGAGAAGCCATAAAAACTACCCAATTACTCAGGAGTAAAATGACGGCTTAAAGAATTCAAGGAGGAAAAAACTTATTTCAGTAGACTGTAATTAAGAAACTTAAAATAAATTTCTTCAAAATATAGTCAGTTATTTTAGGTATCTAAAGGGCAAACATTAATTTTCTAGAAAATTTGCTGTTTTAGAAACATTCATTCCATACTTAGATAATGTGATTAAAACCATAGATGACTTTTTGATCTATAGCTTCCATAAGTTGGAAATTATATGCAGAATCTTTGCCTAGAGGAGTGTGCCTTCATAGTCCACATACAGTGTCTGCTCCCAGAGGTATCGTTTCTCCCTCGTCGCCAGCATTTTGATGACCGGGCTCTGGTGGAAACTGCCAGGTGACACAAGCCAGCAGCCCCCCTTCTGCCTTAGTCTCAGGCCGCACAGCTGTATCTCCCGGGCCTCTCTTTTCTCACCTGTAAAGAAGTTGGCTTTTAAGGTTCTTTTTTCTTTCATTAATCACTGAGGCTTTTCCCTCTCCTCCAGAGTACGACTTATAAACACGAGGAAGACTTGGTATTGATTATTTTGAAGCCGTGAAAAAGCAAAGTAAGATCCAGAAAGCATACATTAATAGACACTTATATTAGTAGAAGTTTGATTATCAAGAATTTTAGACTTGATTACAAATTCACAATGAGATTTCTTTGAATGTGGTTTTTTTTTTCTTCCGTGAAATGAGAAAGCTGATTCAGCAGGATAAAATCTGTAAGATTTTTACTGAATGATTTTTCATTAAATTCATTATTTCTTCCCTTTTCCTTCTAGAAAAGGAACCTCTCATTAGGGCACTCACCTTGTCTTGTACCAGATCCCACCTCTGCCTCACCCTTTCTTCCCTCTGCCGCCTGCTTCCTCTGTCACCGTATGATAAATTCTGTTTTTTGTTATTTTTTTTCTTATTGTTGCTCAAGTACAGCTGTCTCCATTCCTGCCTCCCACCAATACCCCCCTGACCCCAGCCACCATCCCTACCTCCCACCCTCTGTCCTACCCCGCTTTGGCTTTGTCCATGAGTCCTTTATACATGTTCCTGGATGGCCCTTCCCTCCTTTCCCCCCATTATCTCCTCCCACCTCCCCTCTGGTTACAGTCAGTTTGTTCTTAATTTCAATGTCTCTGGTTCTATTCATATGATCTCACCTATAAGTGGAACCTAATCAACAAAACAAGCCAGCAAGCAAAATAGAACCATGACAAATTCTGAGTCTTTGCACTCTGGTGCGAGAGACAGGGAGCAGCTGCATGCATCACCCCATCTCCAACTTCTAGCCAGATACTTGTTGGATGAATTAACGTCAACATTTTTAGCCATAACTCAACTCCCCGTGCTCTGTTTGCCACTGGAGTCCCCATCCCCCCATCACTTCGGCCCCCTGGTAAAGATTTTTACCCCTCCAGGCCCAGGGCTCCAGACCACCACAGCCCTGCGTCTATAGCAAGGCAGGCGTCAGGGTGTGGGAGAGTCTGTCATTTCCCTCATTCTCATTGTCAGTAAGGCATTAGGAATGGGAATTTCCAACGTTTTCCCATAGAAGCAATGTTAAAAACTGTTGTTAGCTTTCATATTTTAACACACATACAGCGTGAGTTAGACAGATTTTTGTTTCCTGGCCAAGGAATGTATATATGTATTACAACATGATATTGTTTTCTCTGGTGGTATATATTCTGGGTTCCAAGTAACTGATTTGCAAATGAACTTTCCTAAGGTAACCCATTTGTAAGTTGAGGATGGCCGTTCAGCTATAGATGTAGAAAGGTACATTGGCATAAGTACATGACATCTGTAGCACCTCAAAGAAGACTGTTTAGATTGTGACAAAAGACAAGAGAATTCCCAAATCAATCATTGGCCTTTCCCACAACTACAAATTTTCACATTAAGCAGAGCCCTTCCAGAATGCATCTACTATGAGAGCAAAGTAACATTGAACTTCATAAAAAATTGAATTTGAATTAAGGCTTTATTATTACAAACTTTGCCAATCCCCACTGTTTACAGTTCAAATGAAATTTTAAGTGGATTATTTGCATTTAAGCTGTCATCTGTGATTTGATTTTCTGTGGGGTGCTGCTTTTATTTTGATAGTGCTTCACTGGGGAAATCTTTTGATAGCAAATAGGCTGTTTCCTGTTCTATTTTTATACCTCTACTCTTCTGTATCTTGAAGTCACCGTCATCTTTTCCCTGTACCACTGTAACATACTCCAAGTTACTCCTGTGGTTCCATTCTTGCTCATCCGTAAGGCCCATGTCCCACTTTTGAATGTAAAAACTCTCAGAAAGGGAACATTGCCTTTTTGCTTACCACCATAATACCGATGCTCAGGACAGTGTGGACACTCAACTGCATTAATGAGGGAATCAAATGGCTGCTTTGGATATTGATTATTGGTCAAGAGTTCTGTCTTAGCCCTGGCTGTCCTGTGTTCTACCCACTAGATGCCAGTAACACTCTCCCAATGTGACAGTTAAAACATGTTACCAGACATTGCCACTGACTGAGAACCACTGGTCTAACTGGAAGGATGAATCTCAGTATTCGCATGTTGGAATGGTAAAGGCCAAAAAGATACATGGAATTCAATTCCACCACTGCTTAATCTTTGAATCTTGGTCATTGTAAGAATTGAATGGCTGCAGGTATACGGACTAGCATGAAGTCCTTGTTTTCCAGACAGCTCCTGCCAGGCCTTCCCACTCATCCGCATCATTAGTCTTTGGGGAGGGGTCGTACCAGATCATTATGATGTCCTGCGTAGCTCAGTGGTTCTTCCAGGTACCCAGTGTTTAGCTACGTTATTTTGTTTTGCTTCTGATGGACCATTACTTGTAACCATGGGCAGAGGAGTAGCACACTGGAGTGCTAAAAGTCAAATAGATTCTGGAGTTCAAGGTTTATTTCCACCCCTCATTGACTGTAAGACTGATTGCTATATGTTCTGATTGCTTGTTTTCCATGAGCTTTGCTTGTGAGTTATTATGAGGATCAAGTGAAACTACAGGGTTGGCCAAAAGTCCACTTATTTTGTCCATAAAATAAAAGACACATTTTTCATTTTCACCAATAACTTTGACTTGAATATTTTGAGTATGTTGTCTACCTCCCATGTGGTGTAATGTCAGTTGTTCTCAATTAATGTCTTGATTTGATCACTCTCAAACTTCACCTGGCCTACCCAACTGTGGAACATCATCCAGCGAGAAACCTGCAGCACAAAACTTCACAAACCACTTTTGACATGTTCGATCAGTCACAGCACCTTCTCCATACACTGCACAAATCTTGTTTTGCATTTCAGTTGCATTTTACCTTTCTTGAAATGATAAACCATAATATGCTGAAAATGTTGCATATCTTCATCTATCTTCAATATGAAAATGACTACACAAAAATTCACAAATTTTGATTGTTTTTTTAAATACATGCAATGACAGCTATCACCATACAATTTAACAAAATTGTGTTGAGTGCAGTTAAAAACAACTAAGTACTACCAGGGCCATCTTATGGAAAAACCAAACCAGCTTTTCGGCCAACCCAATATGTAAGTGGAATACTAACTCAGAGCTGGGCACATAGGTGGTGCTTAAAACAGGAGAGCTCTCCGTCCCCTCCTTTCTGAAATTTCTCAAGCCATTTCTGTGTGTGTTTGTACATATACATATATTCATACCTCCATCCATTTATAAATAGATATGGTTAATCATTCAATAATTAACATATTCATTAAAGAACATTTATTGAACACCTATTCACCAGGGGTTGGCGCTGTTGCAGATGCAGGAAGTGGGACAATGAGAAAGAGTACAGTCAACAGCAATCATTAACAGTGATGAAGCTCTCAGATACCTTCTTAACTGAGTTGTGCACAGAGTAAAAAAATAACTGAAAGTTATTCTATGAACTGTCATTTCAGGAGTATGATTGTGTGGACTATTGTATCATAAAAATACACCATCGCCGTGTGTGGACATGTTTCTTTTTCAGAAACAGTGGATGCAAAGCACTGAAAACCTGAACCTTGACCTAATTAATTTTAAGCTATTGACACTGACAAATCAGAGTGATTTAAGCATAACAAAAGAAAAAAGAAGCTTTTCAGTTTGATCCTCTTTTCTGATTTATTGTACTTCTGAATACCCTTAAAATTCAGGTTAGTGTTTGAGGTCTACTTGGGTGACGAAGAACATTTCTGTGTTATCTGGAAATTCCTTGCATCTTCCTGTCTGGGAATATTTAGATTGTACTGAATTTCCTCTTTGGCAGATGGGTGAAAATAACTTTTTGTAAAACATGTCTGCATCATCCCTGAGCTCCATTACAACATGCTTAATGGGCTGTAGTAGTATTTTTATTGTCTTATAACTTTGGCTTCCTTAACGTGTCTGAAGGCCTTTAAAATGCACCTTTGAGCATTGCTCCATGTGCTTTGCATCCCCCGAATAAATATTATACCCCTATTGACTTTTTAATTTTGAAATTTGATAACAGTAATGAAAGAGAAATCCCTGACCATTTTGTACATTTTGCCGCTTGGTTTCACATAGCTCCTTTTAGTTTCCAGGGATGTATTTAGCAGACTTTTGTCTGTTTTGAATGGGTTTTACTTGGTTATATAATGGGGAAAAAAAGGAAAGGAAAAAAAAGAAAGAAAATAAAATCCTACTACTGCTCTGTTGGCCTTTAACTGGTGTTACTCGGCAAACTGGAAGCTTGAGATTTGAAACAGACTAACCTAGACACTCTACCAATCAAAAGCATATGAGAGGAAGGGGCATTTTGGACAGACAAGGCATTCTTGTGCACTGGTCCTGAGCGAGACAGACTCAGGCCTCAAGGGGTAAGTCCCCCCAGAGGGAAACATTTCAGGTACCACCTGGTTGAAGCATGAACATGTGGAAAACATCTGCACGTGGCACTCACGTCTGGTGGGGCAAAGGGCTGATGCGAGTGGCCTCACGTGGGGCTCGACCCAGGCGAGTTACTAGCTTTCCCATGGCCGTGGCACAGTTGGGCTTTACAAATAGAAAGGGACTGTGCTAAGCTGCCCGTGACTATGCCATATTTTGTTGAGAAAAGTTTATATAGAAATACTATTGTTTATTGAGAATTTACAGTGAGCCAAAGATAGTGCTCAGTGCTTTAAGAGCTTTATTTCATTTAACCTTCACAATAATCCCACTCAGGTAATACTTAGGGCCATTATCTCTGCTTTATCAATGGGAGGACTGAGGTTTATAGTGATTAAGTAACTTACCCATACACTCCATGCCAGTAAAAGGATACAGAATGTAATATATTTGGCTTCAAGTTGTTTGTGGCATGCTGCAGTCATAGAATTTTAAATCTAGAGAAACCTTAGAAATCATACAATCTTTCCTCCATGCTCCCACCAATGTTTTAGATGAGGAGGACCCTGAACTTCTGAGAATTTCTGAGCTTTCCTTCAAAATATCCTGATCAAGCTGTTACTTTAACAAATACTTAGGTAGGCTTTGCTTTTATTGAATTTTATATTAATATTTCTTTATTACCAGTACTCTGGGTCTAGACAGGTTGTGGGTGGATTGTACTAAACTGGTCATTTAGAGTTTCTTAGTCTGCTGAGTGGAGTGGGGCTGCATGGGGTAGATGCTGAGCTGGGGCTGGTGGAGTCTGGACGGTCCGCCCAGGGCCGGGTGCATCCTGCAGGTCCCATGCAGTGTTGGTCAGGTGGTCAGAGGATGTGACTGCTGGCTGTCTGTCAGTATTTAAAAGTCAACAGTAGAGAATCAGACCACATCTACCCATTTATCTATGAAATATGAAAATCACCACTGACCACTGTAATACAGACCTTTTAGGCTGTTGCTGTATATTTTTTCCTCTCAAAGACTTTTGTTGCTACCAAATATCTGCATTTTACATTGATCAAATGTTATTTGTGAAAGCAAGAGGCATTATATATGATGTGATTTAAATGGGACTGTATACCCCCATTGAAGATGAATCTTTTTGGTCATCTCTGTTCATTCCATTGTTTTTCAGACTTGTGGGTAGACACCCACTTGGGAAACATGGTGAGAGATTTTCATTTTAAAATTCTGGGTTGGGTCTCAGGAGTTTTCCTTTGCTCCCCTGTCCCACCTCAGGAGATTTTGATGTGAGTGGTTCATAACCAAACTTTGACAAATGCCGAATTACAGGAAGGATGTGCTTTTGATCTCTCTGAAAAGAAATATTTAGCTTATTAGACCACAGGTAATTTTCTCTTCTGCTAAATGTAAAATTAGAACCTTAGGACTGAATTTATTTATTTCTACAGAGACTACAGCAATACTTGGAAATCTAAGGAAACAAAATATTCTGATCACTTCTTTTTTGCAGTAGGAGGTTTTCTTTGTAATGAAGACAGTTTTGTTGGCTGTGCTGCTTTTTTACTCATGTCTAGTAGCGTTGGACTGAGACATGGAGGCAATTAGCATTTGTCTTTGCCAGAATCGAGGCTACTGAGGATGGCGAGAGGCAACAAAGCTCCACGGGTACCCAGTCTTCTCTCTCCCTTGAACTTTGTGGTGCTCCCTTTCCTTGCTCCTCAAGTGTTGGGGAATTATGTTTTAAAGGTACATGTGTGTTATTTTAAATATTTAGTTCATAGTTAAATTTCAAAATGTCCATTTCTATATAATTTTATGTAACAGTTATATAATGGCTGTAGGTGCATACTGTCCAGTTGGTTGTTTCTGTTCTTTGAGCCCTCGGTCAGCGTGGTGTTCACTGTTAGGGCCACAGCTGGTATGGAGCGGGACGCAGAATCCACAGCATCACCCTGCCCAGCAGTTCCCACGCCCACGGGTCAACATGGCTCTTGTGTACCATGGATAGCCCACTTCTCTCTCTCTCTGGCTCTCTTTTCCAAGGCCCTCAAACTGAGCACTTTAAGGAGGGGTGGGGGAAGTATGCAGAGAAAGTCCCCCTTAGATTGAGAAGCAAATAAACTTAAAGTATTCTGTCAGGCTCCAAGCCAGAGAAGTGCTAAGCATGACAATTAATTGGATAACGACCAAAACACCTCTTACTGTAACTGTAATTCAGAATATCCTTAGCTAAAGTTAAAAAAGATGGTATTAATTAATTTGACTGTTTCTGAGGGCACTCACCAAATGTCTGCACTGTTTGCATGCTAGCTTTTGGCATTGCAAGCAAGGGGAGGGATGGATAAGTAGTGCAGTTCTGGCTCGCGCTGGGGGTTTCATCCTCACCGCAAGCAAGGAGGTGTAGATAGTCATGTCTCCACATCATAGATGAGGAAAATGAAGGTCACACAGGCGGTGTGCTTATATCCAAAACCTATGGCTTTCTCATTACTGAACGGCACTTCTGAGTGAGTCAGGGTGACGATAGCACTAATAATAGAGCTGTGATTTCTGTGTTGAAGGGTTTGTATTCCAGGGAGAGAAGTCATACACACACAAATCATGGGGCCTGTGCATTTTTATTAAGGGGCAAGTGAGCCATATAGATAAATGCTTTGGGGAGTTTGAGGAGTGAGGCAGTACACTGGGCCGGGCCATCATGAAACATGTCATTGTAGAAGTCAGAATTGAAATGAGTCTGAAGGAACGAGGGTCTTGATTAGTTAACAGAAATAAAAAGGCTACACCCAGTATGGAATGTACTTTAGCCAAGACAGAGGCAGAGAGCTGGTTATTGCGGCTGAAAAGGACAAGGCATGTGGTTGGGAGAGCCTAGAAGACTCTAGAAGGATCGTGGGTGTCTTGACAGTTCAAGTGGAGCCAGGCTGCAACATTCCGTAGTTGCAGTGGGAGCATCTTTATGTTACTGAACAAATGTCGGTTGTGAGGCATATCAGGATTCACCATGAGGACATGTGCTAATTGGAACTGAGAGTGAGGGTGCTGGAGGTTTGGAGAGGCCACTTCAGAGATGTGTCGCAGTAACCCAGCCTTGCGGTGATGAAAGGAGGATCTGAGAAAACAGAAAATAGACAAAAAGATAGATTTGGAAGATGAATGAGGGAGTTGGTGGCTGACCAAAACCAGAAAGACTGCTCAAGTAAAACAGGGATGCTACCACACTGAAGTGGAATTAAATGTGTGCAAAAAAATTAGCTTTTGTTACCAAAATGCTTATCTTGTTTATCTGCCAAGTGTAAGAAGCTTGTCCATGGAATCGCAGCTTAGAGAAGAGTGGCAAAGATTTGGCCATGAATCATAATTATGCCCGTCTTGTGGTATATGTAGAGGTCTACATGCTCCTGTTAGTAGCTCCAGTAGCAACGAGCCTGTAAGTCCTGAGCCACTTGGTATGACATTAGAGGCCAGAGCTGTCCTAGCTGATTAGGGTCATCTGTTCACTCTGCTGAATGGAATCCCATATGCACATCCATGTTGAGGAGTTTGCAAGGATACACAAACAATGCAATATACCCTTCTACACAAAGCTGTATAAAATTAATTTGGAGAATTTTGCAACTCAATGGAATAGAAACACACAATAACGAGTTAGTATTTAAAGTGAAGAAAGAAGTATACAGAACATTTCCTTTCTGTGTTTCAAATATTTTATTTGAAATCTAGTCAAATTGGTATAAATACCAATTGGTTCTGATTTCAGGGATTTTATGTTTGTTTTGATTCCCCCCAGTAATAAAGGGTATTTAGAGAAATGTAAGTTGCCTGTCCATTAATAAAAATTTGACAATTTTGAAAACATTAAAAAAACATTATGTTGCTGTTTAATTGTGTAATATTAATTGCAAACTCCAATTTCATATGTTGTGGTGTAGTGTGATTTAATTTGAATTTACTTTGATAAATTCTCTATTTCAAGTACATGTTCTTCCTAGTATTTCTTTACTTTTAGGCCCAAAGTTTTTTTCCTAGATGGATTTCCATTAATTGTTTAATATTTTACTGCTTATTTTTTGCATTTTCATATTAAAGTAGTATTTGTAGATTGTTCATGAAATCCCATTTGGAGGCTTTGTGTAAATTTCCTTTTGATTTATTGTGGACTATAAACAACTCTAAACAGATTCTATTGTTTTGATTTTAAAAAAGAAACACTAATCAGGTCAGATTTCTGCATCATATCCTGTTTTATCCTTTAATTTTAACTTTAGAAGTAGATTCCTCTTTGTTTTCCTGATCTCAAGGCAGAATTCAGAACACTGAGAACAATGTGAGACAGAAGGATATTTTCAGTGGGGAAAGAAAAGTTTAGTTCTAATCTTCTCACATATCTGTTCTATATTTTAAAAAATGAGGTGCTAAAAAAGTAAATAATGATGATATGAATGATTTCTTTATTGAGAAAATCAACTTCCAACTAACTAACGAATATTCTTTTTAACCAGCATTAATTGACACATTTCCTGCACTCAGGAACCCAGGGCTTGTGTAATGGCTCCTTGAATTGTTCCCGATCTGCCTTTTATGTTTCTGTTGTCCTGTTGGGTGTAATCGTGCGCTGTTTCCTGAATTCCCTAGTCTGGAGCTAGGTGGAGCTACGAGATCTTCTGTGAATGTGCAGCTGGCAGAGGCTCTACTGGACTGTGCCTGACAGTAAGTGCCTGATGCCCGGGTTAAAAGCCTTGCCCTTTCATCTTAAAGGGAATGTGGAAAAGTCCACACTTCGGAAACCTCATTAAAATGAACAGATAACTCAAAGTTCTCTAATTATCATTTTGTACTCAGTGGTAAAACAAACATAAAAATTCCCCAAAACAAAGCTAAAAGAAAAAAATACACATAGAAGCACAGATACAACTGCCCTTAACACTTATACCAGATTAAATGTTTTGTCATTAAAAAATACATGTATTTGTTTTCCAAAAGAGTATAATTTTCTGAAAAATCTTCAAAGTATAGAAAGTGATGGTAAAAGGAGCATATGGCAATATTTTCAGAACTCATCATTAAATTTTATACACACACACGTTAGGATAGATATGTGGTATTCTATACATAATAAATGTTTTAATATATGCACACATATAATGTTTTAATATGTATATGTGTGTGTGTATATATGCATGCATGTATATATAATTATTTAAGAGTTGAACATATTTCACAAAGGAGGGCTAAAAGTTTTGCCTAAAGGCTTTGGTTAGAATTCAGACGTGACTTTGAGAGATGCTGTGTACACATCGTGGTTTAGAAAGTCTCAGCAGTGAAACTGGTCCATGCCCACGGAACACTCCGGAGAAGAATGCTATTTATTTTGTGTGTGGTGGTTCTGTTTTTCCCTCAGCTCTCTATTGGGCCAGCCGTGCAGTCGTCTGGATTTGTTATTCAGTGTGTTTAGGGCCTGAAAAATATGCCCAGACTTCTGTCTTACTACTGAATATCTGTTAGGACAGAAGTTGTTAAAGGTCATCTGCTTACTTTGAGAAACTAATTGTAATAAATTCTTCTGTGTGCTCCTCTAATTGGATTAGCTTTAGCTCTGTTCTGTTACGATATTTGAATGATGGTGTGGATGATTTTCATTTACCTAATTTGGCAAATACTACTGAAATCAAGTACTTATTTGAACTCTACACTTTCTTTGTCTCATTTAAGTCTCTTGTAGACTTTAGCCTAATTCCTTTATTGGGAATTGCATCTCTTTAAACTTCATTCTCCCTCTGTATTCTGTCCTTATTTGCTTTTCAAATTTAGAGGAGTAAATAGTATTTTAAACAGTTTCCAAAGGCTGTAAGGAGTAGACAGATGGTTCTTGGTTTGACTTTAATAAGAACTTCACTCTAAGAGTATATTATCTATCTAGCTGTTAGATAAATTATAAATATAAATAGATATATTGTAACAATGATAAACTACTATAAAATAATACATAATAAAAATTAATTAATAGATCAGTAGAGGTCTTACATCTGTCTATCTGAAGGACCAAAACAGTTAAAATATACGCAAGAAGGGGTGCACAAACGCTTATAGCTGTAACCGGCAGAATCTTACTCAAGACCTACCTGTGTGTTCTTTACAAACAATTAGACTGAGCTTCATTATCAGCCTCTTCCCCTAAGGAAGCCTGGAAGGCCATTTAATCCTTTATAGCAGTGATATCTGCTACCTGTGGCATAGTGCCATTTTATCAAGTAAGGAAACTATAGCTCAAAGGTTCCTTCCCATGGTGTGAATTATTCTGGTTAGTGAAGGGAGAGATTGCGACTCAGTGGTTTGATTCTCAAGTCAGCGCCTTCCCTGGCCATTCGGTACTCATTTGTGCAGCCAGCACCCGCCACCCGTCCCCTGCACTTCCTTAAGTATGTGTGTTGTGCCAGACCCTCTTCAAGTTACTGAGCATTACATGGTAAATGACACCAGTGAGGTCTGCTTGTAAATGGGGACAGATGGTAAACAAGTTGGAAAAATAAAACAATATAAAAGTATAACATGGTAGTAAAGAAAAAAACAGGGTGTTGTGTGAGAAGGCGACTAGAAACAACATTGAGTAGGATGATCATGACGTGTCTCTGCCCAAGTCACACCTGCATCCACATTGTGATTCTAGAAGCAAATTCGGGAGAAAGAAAAGACAGGAGGCAGCTGGCAGTGAGAGAAGAGGCAGCCTACTAGCAAACAAGTCACAAAGAGAGGAATACGACTGTAATGCCAGGAGTGTAGGAGCTCTTACTGTGGATTCAGCCCTTAGCCCCTCCTAATGCATGCCTCCGACAACAGCCCTGAGCTGTAGGCGAGAACTCTAAGCGGTGCTCGTGACGGTTCAGGTGGCTCGTAAAGACAATGATGAGACATGTACATTTGTTTTACAGAAACTAAGCACTTCTGAAGAATTTTACAAAAAAGTAATAAATTTAGATTAAATAAGTTTGAATGCTTACAAATAATAAAGCACCATTAGTAGAAAGTCCTCCTGAGGAGAATACTACAATACCTGACAAAGACAGAGAAGGAAGACCTAAATGCGACATTTATGTCTCCCAGTTTTTAAAGGCACGTAGGATATATGGATGTAGGAAGCAAAGTAAGGTTTTTTTTTGTTGTTATTGTTATTAAAGTATAATTGACATACAAAAAAAGGCAAAGATTTTCAATAAAACTTTCAGAGAGTTTTAACCAAATGTCATCACTTGCACAGCTGCCACTCAGAGAATGGAGAACTTCTTTGTCACTCCAATATTTTGTTCTGTGCCTCTTTCTAGTCAATTCTGTCTGCCCCAAGAGGCAACCACTACCCTGATTTTTATCACCCTAGGTTAGTTCCAGAACTTCATATCAATAAAAGCACAGTTTATAATTTTGGGGGCTTGGCTTTTGTCACTCCACACAATGATTGTGAAATTTATCCATATAGTTATCCGAAATTTGTCCGTATAATTTATCCTTATTCTTCATTGCAGAGTGCTGTCCTCTGTGTGACTGTACTATGGTTTATTCTCCTCCAGAGCAATCCTACTTGTCGTGAAGTGGTATCTTGTGGTATTTTTAATTTACATTTCTCTTATGACTAATGCTATCTGTTCTTTTTATGATTTTAAAAGTTTATTTAATCTATGTTTTTAACAGTCTTACTGTTACAACCTGTAAAGTTCACCCGTTTAAGGTGTGCAGTTTAGTGGTTTTTAGCGTATTTACAGAGTTGCGCAGCTATTGCCAAAACCTAACGTGAGAATATTTTCATCAACTCAAAAGGAAACCTTGTACCCATGAGCAATCATTTCCCATGCCTGATCTATATGTTTTAAAATGTGTTTATATATATTATATATAATTTTATACATATAGATATGAACAGTCAAAGTCTTACTGAAGAGCTCCGTTGGCTTTATGTCTGTTCACAGTGAGCACGAAGATGGTGTACCTCCTAATAATTGTATCTCTTCAAGTTCCTTAGTAGGTCATGGGAAAAGCTTTGGATGGAGTGCTCTCAAACCTAAACGTGCATTCGGATCACTTAAAGATCTTGTCAGAATGCAGATTCTGATGAGGTAGGTCTGGAGTGGGGCCGAGAGTCTGCATTTCTAACAAGTTCTTACATGCCCGCACCACAGGTCCATGGGGCCACTTTGTGCTGCAGCGTAAGAAGTTTTGGCTGGCCTGTCTCAAAGAGGGACAGTATGAGAGACTATGTATTGTATTTAACATTCTTTATCTGATGTTTTATATGCAGGCGATACTTTTATCGATGAGCAGTTCTTAATCCATCTTGAATTTTTAAAAGTTCATCGCGTCTCTTTGTAAGTGTGTAAAAGGGAATGGACTTTAAGAATTTTAAAGGCAGGATTAAGGAAAAGGCTCCCAAAGTCTTACAGCATGTCATTAAGTTCACTGATAGCTTACAAAGGACCCTGCTAAAGAAGGAATGAGAAACAACTGCACAGGGAGAACCCTTTAGGGCCCCTGAGGGGACTAGCTAACTCAGAGTAGGATTTCTTCAAAGCCCTGGCAGGGCCTTTCTTCCATTTCTGGACCTACTTCTTTACTGTACTCGCCCAGAGTTTTTTGAAGCCATGGAGTGAAGTAGCAATTGAACGCAGAGACAGAGCCAGTTGCGTGAGGATGGCCTGGACCTCCGGGAAGAGAGCAGTGTCAACCTCTGCCTCAGCCAGGCTGTGGGTTAGTGGTTAGACAGTGAGCAAAAGGACAGCACGACACTCCATAATTGCCTCCAACATTACGTTGGTCTTAAATATTTTGTCTCATAAAGTGCAATAATCCAGGGGCTTATTTAGAAAGCCTTCTTTGCAAATATAATGGCTTTAGCTGAATCAGTCTTTGGTAGAAGCTTTGCATTGGTATCTCAAGCATCCATTCACATAGTTCCTTAAAGCTGGCTGTAACGCACACTTTTGTAAAGCAAACCAAAATTTTCAGTCATTCTTCATTATACAATTGGAGAGATGCTTATATGGGCTTTAAGTATAATGATTGTTGGATTGAGTTAAAGGACTTTAATTTTCCACAAAAAACATAGAAGAGGCAAATACCTCATGCTGCTCTTAGCCTGGCAGATGTGTAAACTTAACAAATAAAATGCAAAGAAGGCTATAGATCCTGATTTTTTTTGTTTTTAGTTCTTTCAACAAGCTGCAGCACTGCCTCTGCTGCGACAGTCATCCCATCACATGCACACGGTCCCGGTTTCCCGGCCTGGTGGTCTCCACTCACAATCTTGCTTCCTCGGAGTGGTTTCCATCATGCCCAATTCTTCATAAATTTTAAATTGTACTAAGGTGTTACATTTTACCAGCAGGAGCCACTGCCATACATTGTCTGAAGTCTTGACTGAAAGCCCTTCATTTGGAGATAAAGGTGATGATGTAAATGAAAGCCTTCCTCTAGAGAAATTTTGTATAGCCAGAGTGTTTAAAGCACAGTATGTAATTCTGTCAGTTTACCAAAGAACATCACCAAAGATGCCAGTATTTTATGAGGGCCCAATATTCAATGACTTTCTAAAAACAACAACAACAACAACAACTAATTTGTTCAAATAGTGAGGGGTAGCAAATTAAGATTTATTTAGTAATGACAATAATTGCAGTGTGCTTGCAGACAGAAGAATTCTGTTTCTACTCAAGTCTAGCCAAATACCATGTGTTTGTTTGAAACATCAATGAGGTGCCCTACATTGTTATTTTGTTCATTCCAGAGAAAATAATTCCAGCTACAGCATTTTAACTATGACTCTGTGTTCTTAGAACTGAGTAACTTCCTCAGACTGAATGTATTAAATTAGTTTCAATTTCCTGCCAAAATTTATAGACAGGTTGTAAATGAAAAAGCTGCCTCTGCTCTTCATTATCACTATGTATTATAGTTTTTTTAAATAAAAATGTTATTTACTTGCACCTACTGTCAGATATTAAACTACAGAGGCATCCATCAACAGTTCTGTTGGCACTGGAAAGAAAAAAATCATGTAACAGCACACCTGGCTTTAGTGTTTTTTTTATAGAACAGAGTTAGAGTTGCAAGGTGACTTTGATATGTCAGAAAAGCTAATTATGTCCCATCAAAGGACTGAAGAAATTGCCTTTTTTAATGAAAAGTATTTTATAGGAGGTGACAATGATCTTAGGCAAAGCAGTAAAACTAGGTGTATAATTATATAAATTCTTTAAATTCTTATTAGACTTAGCTAATTGACATGTTACTGTCCAATAATGTAGGAAAAAAATGGTCAAACATAAAAATTGGAACAATGGTTTTGGACTGCAGAAATACAGACTAATCTAAAACTGAGTCTATCTCTGTTTTTCTAAGTACAGCCTCAGTTTTTTCCTGACTTTTTTTTTTTATACCCAGAAAGGTTTTACTTTATGTCGAAATAAGAGTATAGCAGATATTCATAACAATAAACTGTTAGTCAAGAAAACTAAAAGACAACCCACAAAATGGGAGAAGGTATTTGCAAACCATATATCTGATACGGGCCTGATAGAAAAATATACAAAGGACTCATACAACTCAGTAGAAAACAAAAACAAAAACAAAAACAAGTAAGCCAATTAAAATTTGGTAAAAAGACTTGAAAAGGCATTTTTAGAAATGGCCAGCAGGTATATGCACATGACCAACAGGTACACGAAAAGTTGCTCGACATCACTAGTTTTTGGGGAAATGAAAATCAAATCACAATGAGATATCCTCTCACACATGTTAAAATGGCTATAATAAAAAATACAAGACATAAAAAGTATTGGCAGGAGTGTAGAGGAAAGGGAACCTTTGTGCACTGTTGGAGAGAATATAAATTGGTACGGCCATTGTGGAAAACAGTATGGAGGTTCCTCAAAAAATTAAAAATTGAGCTATCATATGATCCAGCAATTTCACATTAAAGTATATATGCAAATGAAGTGAAATCAGTATCTTGAAGAGATGTCTGCACTCCGATGTTCTCGGCAGCGTTACTCATAGTAGCCAAGATAGGGAACCGGCCTAAGTGTTTGCAGTGGGTGAATAACAATGACATGGTGTGTATATATGTAAATACATTGTAGGTGTATCATAGATACACTTATGTTTATATGTGCATGTGTGTATGTATATATTACACACGAGCTATTATTCATCCATAAAAAAGATGAAAGTCCTACCATTTGTAACAACATGGATGAGCCTAGAAGACATTGTGTTAAGTATTAGGTTGGCCAAAAACTTCACGTATTTTTTCCCATAAGACGGCACTAGTAGCGCTTAGTTGTTTTTAACTTCATTCCAAACAATTTTGTTAGATTGTGTTGGGGTTGCAGTGTGCATTAAAAAAAAAAAAAAAAAAACACATCAAAATTGGCGAATTTTTGTGTGACCATTTTAATAGTGAAAATGGAAGAACATATCCCACATTTTCAGCATATTATGCTTTATCATCTCAAGAATGGTAATTGAACAACAATAAGAAAAAGATTTAAAAAATATTTACCCCCCAAAATGCAACTGAAACAGAAAAAAGTTTTGTGCAGTGTATGGAGAAGGTGCTTTGACTGATGGAATGTGTCAGAAGTGGTTTGTGAAGTTTCGTGCTGGAGATTTCTCACCAGACAATGCTCCACGGCCAGGTAGACCAGTTGAAGTTGATAGCGATCAAATTGAGACATTAATTGAGAACAATCAACATTATACCATGTGGGAAATATCCAACATCCTCAAAATATCCAAATCAGTAAAGTTAATTGGTGAAAATGAAAAATGCGTCTTTTATTTTATGGAAAAAAATAAACTGATTTTCTGGCTAACCCAATAAAATGAGCCAGACACAGAAGACAAATACTGTGTGATCGCCTGTGTGGAATCTGAAAGAGCTGGACTCACAGAAGCAGGGAGCAGAATGGTGGCTACCAGAGGCCAGGGTGGGAGGGGGTGAGCAAAATGGAGAGATGTCAGCCCAAGGGCATAAAATCTCACTTATAGTGAGAGAATAAGAGATGAATAAGTTCTGGGGATCTAATGTATAACAGGGTGATTATAGTTAATTATACTGTATTGTATACTGGAAATTTGCTAAGAGAGTTGAATTTAAGAATTCCCACTACCACTACCCCCCAAAGGTAACTATGTAAGGTGAGATGAAGGATGGGTTAATTAGCTTGGCTGTGGTAATCATTTTACATTGTATAGGTATATCAAATTATCGCATTGTATACCTTAAATATATATATGATTTGCATTTGTCAGTTACATCTCAATAAACCTGGAATAAAAAGAATAAGCTGTTAGATACATATGTAATATATAGGCTCCTAAAAACACAATATTCTTAGCTAAGGATAATAAATTGCATAGGTATCTTTATACTTTTATACTTTTAACATATATGTATATATCTGTGGGAAACATACATATACATATGAATTTAAATTTTAATTTTTGAAGAGCCATATCAAGGGTGAATATGAAGTGAGTCCTGCTGTGCTATTTATAAGGGTTAAGAGCAGAACGTTTTATTGTTAGCTTTGACAGAATGTATGTGATTATTAGTGATGTCTTTTTTTAGAAAATTGTAAATTATAGGAATGCTGCACAGGAAGAAAGAAATGAGGCATACAGTAGTTATTTAGGTTTACAAGATTGACAATGATTTTTTTTTTTCTTTACAGAAGGTTCAGTACTTAAAGCAGAAAGCTGTAATTGTTGGTTGCTGTAGATGCCCTTAGCTATTTGGGATGTGGAGAGATGTACACTATAAATGTTCCACTCCTGTAATTGTCATCACTTCAGAATGGTTCAATTATAGCTGTTTTGTAGGAAAGGCACATGAAGACATGATTTCTGGAAGCATTCTCTAATGTTGACCATTCAGTTTTTAAAAATCGCAAATGTGAAAGAAATGAACCCATTTTTGTTACCAGATGCTGCGTGGATTTTGGAGCTTCCTCTCTCTCTAGCTCAGGCAGTGATCCAAGCAGAGACCATGGCAGGGCAATGAACAGAGTGGTTGTCTTAATGCTTGGCATGGGGTGACTTCCCAGGACATGCTTAATCTATTTAGCTTTGTGATTCTGAAATTGTAAAGGGAGGCAGAGATATTAACTAAGCCAGGTGATCGAGCCCGTATGTGTGAGTACAGGTAATCAGGCTATGTTTATCCCCATCTTAACTCTTGTTCTTTGACATGGGCCAAATCACTTCCTTTGCTGAGTATCTGATAATGCCATGGTCAGCTCTGAGTTTGCTTAGTGTGATACTCATGGAGGAAACCACCACAAAATGGGTAGTTTATTGAAAAGCTAGGTCAGAGCATGGCTTGGGAGCCAAATGCCTTAATGGGTTGTAAGGGCAAATAGAATATTCTAAAATTACTCTCGATTGCTCACTTTGCATGTCCTTTGTAAATCTATTGAAGATTGTCTCTTATTAGCATTAAAAGATTGGGGAATTGAATATTTGGTTGGAGGTGGTTTGGCTTGTGTGTGTATTCTTATACCTAATCAATTTTTGTACTTTCAGCTCATCGCTTGATTCTGAAATTAGGTTTGCAGATCCTGGGTATCACTGGGCTTATTCTTTTTGCCAATGCTGGGTTGACTGGCCAGCAAAAGCCAGGTGTCAGACTCCAGTCAGATTGAGATGGACTCTAACTAATGATTAGTAGAGTTTCAGTGGGAAAGGAAGGCAAGGTTCTTTTAACTTTGATTGTTTTATTAAGTGTGAAATAGCTAAGCATCCGTTTATATTGATCAGACATAATGTGACCTCTAAAGGATTGATTTCTTTGCTGTACCTGGATTATATTTCTCAAAAAGAAGGGTTTGAGTCCACAAGTTCTGATATGTGGCGATTGCTCTATAAAATGCCCCCCTTCTCTGAAAGATTCTTCTCACTGTTTTCAAAGGGGCTGTCAAAGCCCAAGAAAAGAAAAGGTTTGTGGTTAATGTTTTTTGAGAAAGCTTGGAAGAGTGGTTTGTGCTCTACCATCATTTAGTGTGTTGGAATTATCGGCTGCTCTCCATCTCTAGCTTTGGCTGGTTGCCTGCAAGTTTCATACAGTATGTACGTACGTAGCAGCTTGGAGTACAGCAGAGTACGCAAGAGCCTTGTTATCTTCCCGAAATGTACAGCTGATGTGGAGCTGCACGCAAATGACTTTCCCATGGACAGGATATCTGGTCTAACTGCTTAAAGAAATTGCATAATCCTATAGGGAGCCCTCGCTAACTAATGCAATAATTATCCAGGAGTGGAGCCAACATCCTGCGATTATTACAGGACAAACGTGCCGCGGCGTTTCTGTTTCTGGATGTCTCTTGGCATCTTGAATTAATATTTTATCATCTTTCATTAAGAAAAAAATAAACCAGAGAAGCCTTGGATCATTGGCATTACCTGTTACGTAAGGTTAGGAAATTTCCATGAAACTTTTTCCATCTTGGTGAAATAATTTCCTACTGCTGAGAACAATTCATGTTTATATTGTACTAAGTAGAAGCAAGTGTTTTCTTGAGGTCTGTGCTTTAGAAAAACATGACCTATAGATATTATCTTTAGCTACTTTATTTTTTCTTAATTTTTAAAAATTGTTATGCTATGACAGTTGTGCCAGTTTTTCCCCCTTTGCCGTCCTCCGTCTGTCCCACCCCCCCGCTCCCACAGTCAGTCCCCACGCTGTTGTCCATGTCCATGGGTCATTCATACACGTTCTTTAACTAGTCCCATCCCCTATAATTTTTGTCATCTGTGTTGATGTAATGTACTATTTTCAAAACTATAATGAAATTATTTATTTTTGGCTGAAATCAGAGCTGATTAACCAGATTCAATATCTGTGAGTTGGTAAACCTTAATGGGCAGCTGTTTCTTCAGCAGGATGTGGTATATTTTCTGCGTAACTTTGGCTGTTATACATTGACAATGTAACCTAACCTTTCGAATTTTGCTTAATGAAATTAGCAAACAACTAGAAAGATTTCAGCTTTATTTTTTTTCCTTTTAGTTGTAAATAACTCACCATTGTCCTTTTGAGAGGCTGGGGAATTTAGTTATTTTAACCTGTATGTTTCAGTCTAGAAATAAGAAAAACTCTTGGATTTCATAGATAGTCCCCGACAGGGGCATGCTGATGCTGACCAATGGGATACTTCCAAAGGCAAATTCCTGGTGAATTCCAGGCCAGGCTAGTGGCAAAGGAGGAGTAAGTTGTTCAGAAAGAGAGTAAGTTTGTAAGCAGGAGGCAAGAGTACCATGGGGGAGGGGAGGCCTCAGCATAGTCTAGGCTGCAGTCTTCCACCCCCAGAGCATATGCGCCGTCCAGAACCTTCGGTATGTTGACAGCAAAGCCAGAGCCAGGTCCCAGGGATTGGGGTTGTGCAGTGGCTCTCATTCTTCTAGGGTCCCGTAGATAGCTGACAGCCTTGAATGAAGTATCTCTGAGATACATTGTGGTATCAGGCAGCACAAAGACCTTCTTAGATATACATTCAATCCTCCTTTTTCTTTAGACAAAGCAGAGTCTCAGCTGCCTTGAAGTTTGAAGCTGTGAACTAACTTTCACTTCCTAGAATACAATGGCTGGGGGTGGTTTTAGTTTCAAAACGTTGTATATTCAAAAAAGTGATTTTGTAAATTTCTCATGTTTAAAAACCGGTACCATTCCTCTGTTTTCTGGAAGTAGGACTCCAGTGACAAATCCTTGTTACCTGCCAATACTTTAGTTCCATTCCATGTGCAGTTATCATTAAATTTGGTGCCAAATTGCTCTAAATATTTTTCTAGATTATATCTTCCACGAGGACAACAATCTGCTATTCCTTTTATAATCCTTCTAAAATTTAGCGTGCTGTTGGGTAATCTAGAAATGTCAGTAGACCACTTTACCACTGGATTGATTTGTTTCCTGGCATATGGCTGATTACAAAAGATTTTTCTGTACATTTCTGTTTCATTTACCTCTCTTCTTCCAGTCCTCATGAAGGACTGCTTATTGTATTGGCAGTCGGGCTCCTTGACAAAACATCTGCGTCGAAGTCTGCAGGTTAATTCTTTGGCCCCAAACCAGGGATCCTGCTACAGGATCTTCTCAGTGTTGTGGCCTTGGTTTAGAATCTTATTATTCAAGGGGAGGTTTACGGCCCACATGACAACAGCTGGGAGATTTTTAGAGATGCAAAACTGTGCCCTTTCTTTCAGTCACTGACTTAGAAGGCTCTCCCCAAAGATTCGAAACAGCTGTAATAGAACCTTGGAAAGTTAACCTTCAGTACCACAACATACCATTCAGGATGCATTGGGGAATCCTGGAGGAACTTGGGGGATTATTCCAACCCCATTCTTTATGTAACTTTACAGGGCACAACAGACTAGATTTCTCTGTGAACATAATGAGCTTCCATTGTTCTTGTGAAGACAACTTGTAGTTCACATCCAAAAAGTATTCCTTAATTTTCTCCAATCTGCCTGTGCTGTTGTGCAGATCAATAATTTATATGTTTTCACCCTGGCTGGTATAGCTCAGTGGATTGACTGTGGACTGCTAACCAAAGGGTCACTGGTTCAATTCCCAGTCAGGGCACATGCCTGGATTGTGGGCCAGTTCCCCAGTAGGGGCTACGTGAGAGACAACCACACATTGATGTTTCTCTCCCTCTCTTTCTCCCTCCCTTCCCCTCTCCCTGAAAATAAATAAATAAATAAAACCTTTAAAATAAAAAAATAATAATTTATATGTTTTCTCCATCTCACTGGAAATGCTAGTAAAAATAAGTTTCTTAATGGTTGTTGAATTACCTTTGCTGTTTTCAGTAACTGTTTCTTCTACTGGCATTGTGAAGTAAAGGGGAGAGTATAGGCTTTGGAACCAATGGAAACTGGTTTAAATTCTGGATTTACCTCTTGTTAGAACCATGCAGCCTTGAATAAATTACTTAATCTCTCTGAACCTCAGTATCCTCAACTGTAAAATGGGAATGTGGGGCCAACTGTTTCCAGTCTCTTCGCTTCACTTTGGTTAAATAGTTTACCAAGGAAGGATTTGAGAAGATCTATGTACCTTACAAATAGCATGTATCCAGGCAATGGTAGAAATCATCAGCATCACCATCATCTCCTTCTCCTTCCTCTCATCATCCTCACCAGCACTTAGAGTCTCCAAAGGTAATTATGTTAATGTTTTATTTTCCAAAATGCTATTGAGACCTAAATTGTTGTTCAGTGTTTCACTTTTTATAATTAATGTGTATTCTGTATTCAGATGCATGAACCACATTTTCTTTGTGGGAATAAATACAAGTTAGTAGCTAAGTCTTCAGTTTCTTCCTGGGCTAAAACTTAGGCTTCTCAACCTTTGGTAGTGGCAGGTAGGAGGTATCTAAGAGCCCATTTAGTCCTAGAGGACCACTGCAATGATGCTGTTGCTAGTAGTCGAGCTGATGGGGCAGAAATATGAGTAGATTATGTCAACAAATTTGAAATGCAGCTGTTGAAATAAATGAAACAGACGTACCTTACTAAGGATCTATACATGTAGAGTTCTATCATTTGAATACTTTATAAATAGAGTTGTGGCTTTGTAGCCAATAGAGTGAATCTTTTTTTAACCTTCTATATTTTTTCCCTTGAAGAAATAATGAAACTGTAAGCAGAATAGAAAATTTCCAACTGGCAGTAGCAAAATGTTCTCTACAAACATAAAGCAATTGCATGTGTGAGCGTGTACATAAATTTTTCTTCAGAGAGAACTAATATTTATTGAACACCATTTATCCTAGCCATGGTACATGTTTAGTTTCATCTTTATGAGTCCTGTGAGATAAATTGTGTTATTCATATTTCAAAGATAAGAAAATAGTCTCAGAGAGGAGTAAACTGGAACTTCATTCGAGATTGATGCTTGTTCCACTTAGAGACTGTCTGTTAAAATGAGTGTTGGACAAAAAGAAGGATATTGAGATTGGAGACAGAGTTTATTGAACCTGATTATTAATTGTGGAGGACAAAATGTAATGTGTTTCGGCTATATTGTTAGATTTGAGTTGTGAAAACTTTGAAGATTCAGTGACTCCAGTTTTATGTCTTAGGGAGAGCCCAGCATACTGTGAGGTTGCTCAAAAAATGTTGGTGGCCCAAATGCTGCATGAGCCACGCGTGGCTCCTCTGAACTGCGTGCCACCTGCAGACACAGCCTTGTGGCATCAGCAGAGCAGATTCACTTTGCCCGCCTTTCCTCGTCTCAGTCATGTTGAAGTGCCCTTGGACATCTTCAAAGGAGAGCTGGATTGTAAACCGACTTTTCCATAGTTTCCTTCTGTCCGCAATTTTGAGGCTTTATAATACACTTCTTCAAATATTGGAAGCCTTCAGTTTTGTTTATGGAACCTACAAAGCATTTGCCAAACTGAGCCAACTGTCAAAGAAGACAAGACTCAGTCATCTAATGAGCCTGGCGTGGGTGGGTGGGGGGTCACATCCTCACACAGGGATACGGGAAGACAAGTCTTAACCTTGGGCTTTTCCAGCAGCCAAAGTCAAAAATTAAGTCCTGTGTTCTCAATCCGTTTTTATGAGTTCCTGTCATAAATCATGCCATGGAACATAAGCGTTTGACCCTCATTATGATACATCAAGAGAGCTGTCGCCATTGTTCTAGCACTGGTGTCTCCAGTGAAAATTGGGAATGCTCTGAGGTCTCACTTGGTGAATTCCTGGGTGTTGCCTGCCAGTGCTTTGGGTCTTGATGTTTTATGAATTTTTCTTTAGCCTCCATTTCTATCATACTTGACAGTTCTGATTAATGGTCCTTAGGCTGAATACTAGTTTTCAACAAAGGAAAATACTTGCTATTATTAAGCAAGACCTGCTTGGATTTGCTTTGGGGATGCAGGAAACAGAAATTAAAAATATTTGAAACTGGTGTCTAGGCAACATAGGAAATCATACAAACAAATATAATCAATAATATCTCCTCAATGCCAGGCAAGCCTCATGCCAACTACTTGGTTTATTTGGAGCTGGCTGGAGCTGCTGAAGAATAAATGCCTTCTGTGGGCTGAGAATAATATAGAGATGAGGAATCCTGGGGATTCTTGTCCTTTGAGGAATGGTCAGACATTTGGTCTGTTTAATATCAAGGGTGTCATACAAAGGCATATTTTTTTAGAGGCAACTTTATCCTGATGATGGTGACTGCTTCACAGTCACTACTGGCATCTGGCGAGGAGTTGAGGCATTTTCAGAGGCATGCGGGGTAAGTATCGTTACGCTGAGCGTTTTATGCAGCAAGCACATTGAGGTATTTGGGCATTATTTTTAAAAATCAGTTTTCAGTTTCATCTGTTCAAAATTAGGTTAACTAGATCTCTTAGGTTCCTTTGTATTTTGTTTAGGGAAAGTTATCTGTTCAATTGAGATGAGTAGTAATTGGATTATATTACTGTAATTCATTTATTAACAGAGCAATAGAATCCACAGTAGTGTATTTCCATTTTTGAACCCACAAATTACTGATTAAACACAATCTTCTGTTCTAAAACAATGTGATTATTTTTATTTAAGTCTGTTTTGGAAGCTGAGTCACCCGTCGCCTGCATAGATCTCCGTTTAAGATGCATTAGTGGAATATTACTGAAGCTGAAGCCATTACGTGTTTGTGATTTAGAGGAGTAAATGGTAATAGTTTTTATCCAGACAAAGCCCAACCACCTCTGGGATGTCCTTTCCACATGTTGGCTGGTTATAGCAAGTTTTAAAAGCAACACACTCTGGAAATTATATGACTCTAAAAGTGAAATTAATTTATTTGAGAATGGCGGTAAACTGCTCTGTAAATCCAAAGAAGACCAGACTGCTATAGATGAGAATGCTATTTTCTTTGATTTAGCAATATTGATTGAGCGCTATTCTTTACTTGGCTCCATTTTGTTCCCTTTGGGAGTTTCAACAAATTTAAAATTACATCCTTCCCCTCAAAATGAGGACAGCATAACTGTAGACATAACATGAACACGCATGAAACGCTAAAGAGCAATACAGGACAACTCTACAGAAGGCGTAAGACAAGATAGCATAGGTTTGAGTAGCAAACGCTGGCAGGATTTGGTGTTCTGAGTTTATGACAAAGAGCTCACTGCTGCTTTGAGCAGCCTGAAAAGCTGTTTCAGAGAGGTGGTGAAATGTTGAGCTGCTCTCGAGGACTATGTGGGAACATCAGGCCCCAGCATTCCCACCAGGAGGGGCGGTGTGAGAAGGGCAGGGTGCTGCATTGCGTGGCCACTAGAGAGAGTTGAGAAGCAGGGGAGTAATGGGGAGGCTGGATTGAAAGGACAGAAGCAGGCTGCTAGGCGCAAGCACTGGTTTTGAAGGGAGGAGAGGAGTTTAGAAGGGTTGAAATGCATGCTTTTCTAGACATTCGTGTCAGCATTATCATTAAACAGTGGTGAGTGTATGATGAGATTCGCCAACAATAAGATGGAGGGTGAGGATGATGGGCGTGAAGTCTTCCACACAGAGGGAATTGGGTTACTAGAGCAGGGGACTGGGATATCTTTTAGGAGAGAAGAGATGATAGCAATCAGAGGGCAGATAAAGCATTGAGGGAAGTATTGTGTCTCACAGCAGAAGGAGAAGATAAGGCCTTGAAGTCAGTGTCGAAAGAGACATAAATATATTAGAAGGTGTGGAGGTGCCATGATGACGAGGTCTGAGAAAATCCATTAATCATGACAGTGGAAGCCTTTGAGAATCCGGCGGAACAGTAAGAAACAAACAATTTTGTTGGCTTGGGAAAGAAAGAATAGAAGGATATTCTGTGGAACATTAATACTGGTGGATTCTGGAAGTTAGAAAATTACAAATGATGCTTTAGTAGGCTCTCTCTCTCTCAGATAAGCAAAGGCAGGAGAGGAGTGTTAAGTGCAAATGGTTAAGTAGAGGTGGTGGCCCTGGGCTCTCAGGTCCGTGCTCCAGGAACCCAGGGATAGCCCCACATTTTAGGGTCATCCCAAGCCAACCATACTTCTCTTTTATTTTGCCTCCCAGCTGCTCTAGATTTGTTTTTCAGCCCTTTTAGTTCTTTGGGCCACTCCAGACCAGAGGTGAGCACACCGAAGTGGTTGCTTCACACGCTTTACACCCTGATGCTTGCATCTTCCTCAACATCTTCTCTGCTCCTGCTATACCATTTCATTTCATCTCACATTCTGAAGAGTTAAAGACACAAAAGTGTTTCTAGTGAAATCCCTTCAGTGAATTGGGCAGTTCTCTGTCTTTCTATCACAGATAAAAGGGATGCTCATGTTTGCCAGCTTCCTCAGGGGGCCATACCAACTACGTAGAATGCAGGACACCGTGTAGAATGCAAATGAAGCGCTTTGTTCAGAATGTACTAAGACATTAAGGAATCCAGGACAGCAACAGCAGAACACAGAACCAAGCAAAGCCTGGGCTCTTTGACTGCAGAGGCTGCACACTCAGGAAGCCCTCCCTGTATATGGACTGGTCAAGGCCAGCGAGATGACAGTAACCATTCTGACATCTAAGGAAAAAATGTGATGCAAAGTACTATGAACATTTCAACAAAAAGTGAACATTATTGACTAAAGTTCACTCCTGATGTCAAATGATTTCCACTGGCCAGCAGAGGTGACCAGGTGTATCTCTGATTGTCATTGATGGTGTCCACATTTCCACTCAGTCCACCACCGATTTCTCAAAATAGGCGGGGGAGGGATGAGAAAATTGAAGGTGGAAGGACTCTTTCAGAGTAGGCAACTGAAAGTCTCTTTTTCAGGACACTAAGGAACCGTTCTTTGGTTTTTGGTTTTTGGGGTTTTTTTAGTAGCCATGATTCTTCTAATCAGTTGCCCCAAATTGCTGATTCTAAAGCCATGTGAATTATGTGATCCCTTTTCTCTTCTCAAGGAAAGAGGTATGAAGCCTTTTTCCCCAGAAGTTTGATTTTACCGTTGGTATGTATTCTCTAGGGCTGTTGGTTTTATTGCAGCTGAATGCAGGATTTACCGCATTTCCTTCGCCTTTTCCATGCGCTGCAGCTGGGCAGCACTCTCCACGCTTCCCACCCATATGGCTCCCAGCTGGCAGGGTAGGTGCCTCCGTAATGGTTCAGGGGCCCCAGTGTGTGCAGGAACGTACGCTTTGGTTCAGCACTGCGTATAGGAGTCACTTCACAAATCTTTATTAAATAAATACATGAAGAGCTTTATTTGCTGTTTTATTAGTCAATGTCTTTTCAGCAGAAGATGACAGAGCATGGAACAGGCTGGTGGTACTGGGAACTCTTCTGCTTTCTAGTAGTAAGAGAGATTAATTTTCAGTCACCAGTCAAGAAGTTTTATTTGCCTTCACGTCCAACAGTAGGAATAGATATAAGTTGATGAAATATAAGCTTTCAGCCAAAATGTGTGTACATTAGACATATATTAAATTCAGTGGATAATTATTTAAAGGATCACTATGTTAATGGATTTTCCATGTTTTGGACACTATCATTGATTTTCCCCTACTCATTGTCTCTGTCTGAGAATTTTGCTGTAAATGAAATTAGCTGAAGAGAAGCCAGGAGACATTCTCCACTGAGAGTGTCACAAAGCGACAACTGAGATAGACAGACACATGGCCTAAGGCCTGCCAGCTACCGTTGAAGTAGAGATGTCCCTGCTTGCCCCACCGCCAATCCCTCGTTCGTTTTTATTAAGTGATAGCGCGTCGTACTGCAGCTACTACAGCATCTTTGCTGTCTGGAGGATTAGAGTGTTTGATGCGGATGTTGTTTGGATCTGAAACAACTGTGACATTGATCTTTTTCAAGGGGCAGGAGATATTATCTCCTGCCATCATCCACTGCCTCCACTAGGATATGCTAGGAATCTGTATCTAATTACCTGTGCAGCTAATTACCTCTGCCATGTTAAGCAGCAGCAGTAATCTCATTTCCCTTTCAAGTCCATTTTATGGCATCAAACTGTATTATATTCCCCTTTTAATGGTTGCTGACAAAATTACAACAGCACCCCCCAGGACTTGGCGAGAAATCTGCCTGCCTCTGACACAGCTGCACCTCGCATGCTTTCTTTCTTTCTTTCTTTCTTTCTTTCTTTCTTTCTTTCTTTCTTTCTTTCTTTCTTTCTTTCTTTCTTTCTTTCTTTCTTTCTTTCTTTTCTTTCTTTCTTTCTTTTCTTTCTTTCTTTCTTTCTTTCTTTCTTTCTCTTTCTTTCTCTCTCTCTCTTTCTCTCTCTCTCTCTCTCCCTCCCTCCCTCCCTCCCTCCCTTCCTTCCTTCTTTCCTCCCTCCCTCCCTTCCTTCCCTCCTTCGATTTCTTTCTTTTCTTTTTCACTTTAACAGTGTTATTAAATACCTATATATCTGAATCATCTCCCCACAGCCCCATTTGTTTGATTAGCATTACGATACTGTGACAAGACGCTATATCAGTAGTAATCGATCTGATTAGCATGGAGATGATATAAACACAGATTGTATTGATGTTTAATAGTGCAGGCATCCAGGTGCTGTAAACACTGTAGACGTTTTTGTATGCTCCGTGCAAGGTCTCTGTAATGAAGACAGCAACCACAGCAGGTTTTAGAGCTCAGTGATTTATTTTCTGCCAAGTGTCACAGTGGGTCTTGCATAGTATATGGCACTCCTGTGCTGGAGCCACACAAAATGTTTTAATCAGTGTTCAAAATAACACAAATATTTTCACTGGATAGGTTGTAATCTTGCTTTATGAAGAGATACTTGCAACACTGCAGTAAAATGCTTACCGCAGTCGCGTTGAAACTCAGCCACATTCTTCCCTGAATGTGTCCTCAGGTTACTTTATTATTATAATGTATGCCATTTTTATAATGCATGCCATTTTTTAAAAGACCTGCCAGAGTTTTGTGCACACAACTGCTTTCCATTCACACGTTAATCAAGCTTTGAAGTTCGCTATAGTATCTGTTTTCACTCTAATTTTTTTTTTTTTGCTAAAGATCACTTATTGATCTGGATTCTGCCAGCGAAGGCAAAATCAGCGGGCCACCATTTGGGAGTTGGCTCTGGGCAGCGTGTGATGAGCAGAAGGGAGCTCTGCCAGGGAGCGTTCTGTGTGAATTGATGGACCATTTGCTGGGCTGCAGTGGAGAGAGGACATTCCTAGAGAAAAGGGCTTGCTTTGACGTCGGGCATTAATCCTGCTGTCCACCTACTTCTATAAACTCTTTT
>PVKU01000247.1:0-200099 GCA_004027475.1 Anoura caudifer
TGGATGACGACCCGGAGGCCTTCTTCGTACAGCAGGAGCATCATTTTCCTTTAAAACCAGAAAAGGCATCAGAAAGCATTAACAGCACTTTCAAAAGATAATACCTTCCTAGTGCAAATGTAATAGTGAAAGGAATGCTTCAAACTCCTGTGTTACCCAAACTTTCAACGTTCACAATCATCCTTCCTTCTACACATTGTCAAAGCCCGTCAACCGCTCGGTAGGAGACCACCTTGCTCCGAGTGCGTGGTGTCCACGCGTTCCTGCTGCGTCCTGCCCACCGGCCAGTCCTGGTGTTCAGGCCCTTCCCCTCCAGGATGGCCCCTTGTTGTCTATTCAGCACCACCTGTTACTATTAGGGACAATGGGAACCTTCCTGTCCAGTGTTTTCCAAAGAACGGTCACAACCTCTCACTGCGTCACTACTAGAATTTTAAAAAAACCGCCCCAGAACAGACAATAGACTCGAGTGTGCTGCACCCGGTTCAGCTCCGTACTGGTCCACGGCCCTTGCATCGCTGGGTGAGCGTGGACAGGTGTGGAAGACTAAAACGCCCGATTACTTCTCACTGTGGGTTGCAGTTTAGAGTTTGACACAGGCTTCCTTTTCACCCTCCACAGACATCACATTTGTCACCAGCGTGCCTAGACTCGGGTGTCTTCCTGTTCTTCTCCATTAATGCAAATCAGTCCTAGGTGAGTCCTCTCTTCCCCCAGGAGCCTTCCCAGGCTTCCAGCTGTCAGACACCCTTTATTTAACGGCAGCGTGAGGGGAGCAGCTCGAGGGGAGCAGCGCACCCAGAGGGGCTTTCCGGCCGAAGCACGGGCACCTGAGCTCCAGCCTTCGTCAGGCAGAAGCCGAACGACACTAAGTGATTCTGTGCCTGAACCTTGATTTTTTTTACTTATAATGTGAAGGCTCAACCCACCTCCCCCTTTTCACTTCCCTGCGTGGTTGTGAGAACAAAACACAACAGCGTTTTGCTGGAGGTAACGCGCTCTCACCGGTTCACTCCATCAGTCCTCCAGCGCCTGGCTTTCTTCTGTCATGTTCTGTGAGATGATTTTTGGCTTCCTGATTGTTTTCTAATTGTTTCAGGAGTCTGAGCTCTCTGCCCAGCCAGAGAGTCTCTCCTCAAGGCCAAAATGCTACTTAACATTTACTGATAGAGGTCAGTTCACACGTTATTCTCTCAAACCAACAACACAGCCAGTGTTTGGACAGGATGGGGTCAGCATAAAAAGATGTGGATGAGGATGTGCGGACTGAGAATGGGATCCCGCTCCTGCCAAGACGGGAACCTGAGCCGCACTGGCAAGCAGCAAATTAACGCGAAGCTGGAGAGACGGCAGCTGCGGAGCCACGCCTCTCTCCACCTGAGCCCCGGAAGCTGGGCGCAGCTGATTGTAATTAAGAATAAGCCAGTTACGAATTCATGACCTGAGTTTTACCAATATCTCCATTAAGTGAGGCACCAGTTACCAGGGGAACCACGCACTGATGTCAGCGAGCCCGTCACAGAGCAGAGCATGACCTCGGGGGAGTCACATGAATCCTTTCAGAGACAAGATGGCTCATGCCCATCAGGGCACAATTGAAAATGGATTAAAAGGGGTAAGACGTGGGGTGTCCCTTGAAGAGTGCTGACCTGCACGTTACCTACTGAGCTGCAGGGGCAGCAAAAGGGACACTGGTCAAGTCTGAAGCTGTTCCCGCGGAAGGGGAAAGAAAACCCACGTCTGCAGAGCCCTGCGCGCCAGGCTCCGTTCTGGAGGCTCTGCAGGACGCCAGCTCGCTGAGCGCCCACGGTGACCCGGAGCCGGCGCCACAGTCCCATGCCGCTGCAGAACCCATGGCTGGGGGAGGCGACGGTCACAGGACGAGCCGGAGGAAGAGCTTGCTTGGGTCAGACGTGCCGGGTCGTCCTCTCATTGCATGTGGCTTCACACGGACGGACAAGGGGTCGGTCGTTCCACTGCACGAGGGCTGGGAGTGGGTGAGGAGGGGGCGATGTGATCTGGGGGAGACAGGACTGCGGGTGGGAGTGGAAAGAGGCATGTCCCGCCCACCCTGTGGCCAGTCCCCGCTGGACAGGGACAGTGGACAGGGAGCTACTTTGGCTTCCGTCTTCCCACCTACGATTCTCAGGGCCATCGAGCTAACCTTGCTCCTAGATCTGGGGGAAATCAAAAAGCTTTAGCGTTCTACAGCCTTGCAAGAGACAGGCTGGGGTTGCAGGACCTCCCGCTGAAATACGGACGGAGCACGTTCAACGTGCCTCACAGGACTCTGGGCTTCTGGAGGATGGGCCACACCTGGTCACTTCCAGATGCTCCGCACAGAGCCCACGGCCGACACACGCCTGCTCAAGTGAACAGGATCTCAAAGGCCACTTCCTGTGTCCTGCGGCAGCTTCACTCTGTCTAACTGGGAGGTGGTTTACAGCCATCACCATGAGCTGGAAGGGTTTCCTCCTTTTCTAAATCACACGCTTGTCTTGTCTCTCTGACAAACTACAAGAACAAAAACCGTCTCAAAACACTTTATATCCCCTAGAGCTGTGTCTCAAGAATGTAATAGATACTTAATGAATAATTCCTAAAACATTTTAAAATAAGCAACTGAAAGTAGTTTCAATATATAATTTTAATCTCCTACAAGATACTGTCATTTTAAGAAAACGTAAACTACACATACCACGTAATTGGGGAAGGTTCTATAATTACTCACCTAAGCATTTACAACTCTGAATGAAGAACTGTTTTGGGTTTAACTTGAAAGGGTGTCTGTTGGGAGGCGGAGGAGGAATGAACTTGCAAAGTGTGTGTTTGTTGGGGAGGGCAGGATGGGGCAGAGCAAACAGTGAGTCTGTTTCAGCAGTGAGCAAACAAAAATTCCTGTCTCCAGCACTGGCCCAAGGAAAACCACTACTTGGAGCCTCTGGCCTATAAAACGAAGGACCCCGATTTTTTTTGAATAGCCTTAAAAAAGGAGAGCCCCTCTGGGCTCAATCGCGCCTTCCTGCGTGAGGTCCCAGCCAGGCCCAGCTCAGTTCCTCCTGGGCGGAAGCCACAAGTTCTGCCGCTACTTGCTAGCCTGTTAAACACAGGGTGACTCTGCCCGTGAACTGCTGGTTGCTGGCATGGACCGTGCAGCCAGCACCCGAACCTGGCCCTGGTGGTCTAGGAAAGGTACCGAGCTGCCTTACTCAAGGCCACTTCGTATCTTCCGATGAAAGTAACATCTTGTGGACTCAATGCTACCCAAGGAACAATCGCTACTGGAGCTGGTGCTGGAGCTCACTTTCAACAACCCTCCAAGCCTGTCCTCCATTAGTCTGAAGCTCCGAGTTGGGGACGGTCGGTAAACGCTGCAAGGTCTACACAGCAGCACCTAAGACCAGACACCATAGGGCTGGTGGGTATCTTTCACAAAATGGCTCAACTCTTTCCGCTCTGGTTCCTTTTTTTAA
Organism: Anoura caudifer; assembly: GCA_004027475.1. Classification (NCBI taxonomy): domain Eukaryota; kingdom Metazoa; phylum Chordata; class Mammalia; order Chiroptera; family Phyllostomidae; genus Anoura; species Anoura caudifer. Next base: position 3,474 of record PVKU01000247.1, read on the forward strand.
AGCACATCGGCAAAACACAGTTTCAAGTGTATAACAGGACAGCTGACTGCATGCCTTCGTGTCGTGTCACTGTAACGTGAAAACACTGTGATCACAAAGTCTCACACTCCCTCTCGGAGACTCCTTTTTGCCCTGCAGACAGACATCTGAAGGAACATGCCGCAAGCAGCCGGCTACCCAGCTCCATGACTTGTCTCAATGAAAGTTGAGGCTTTGTCACCTTCACTTCACACATCCTTTCCAGAAGTGGGATTTATTAAAAAACAAAAACTGAAATGCGCTCACATACATGTAAAAGGACTCAGCAAAAACAGCTGTAAAACTAACCTAAAACAGGAGTCCGGTCGACAATTGGGTACAATGTGTGAAATGGGAGGTAACAGGAAAGTTTTCCCTGTCTCTGTTTTGCAAGGGCTCAGAAAAGTATTCCAAAGGAAATTTTGGAGATGTCTTGATCTAGAACAGGCATCAGCCTCTTGAGGTGACAACTTTTTGTAAGACAATTTTCTCCATCCCAGGATGGAGCCAACATCAACATCCTATGTGATGCAACCCAGACTCTCATGAAAATCACCAGACTATCTTTAGGGCGGCGGAGCCCACAGGCACGTCACTAACACACAGACAGCCGCCCACCACCACGACCGCACGCCACAGCCGCTGCTCTCCCGTAACGAACGCCCAAACAGAAAGCAGAAACCGTATCAGGGGTCAGGCTTTCCTGCTGAAGCCGGATCCCAGTATTTTGTCTTAAGGCTGCTAGAAAACAACCCCACTTCCTCTAATTCTTTACTGACAGGTTTCCCCCCGCAAAACCATCACACTTGAGTTCCTCTAAGGGCCCTTTGTGAAAAGCATGCATTGGTCCACTAAAACCATACCCTCTTCCATTTCATAAAAACTGCTTACGTGTGGTGTGTTCCAAATGCAATATCCAACTTTGCCTAGGATGAAAAAGAAGTCAAGTCACTTATTAGGAAACAAACACCTCAATAATATCTCTACCCCATTGGAAATCAAATTAGTAAAGTTTCATGTCAACTTTTTTTAAACTGCTTTTACTGCCCTCTAGTGGACAAGCCCTTGATCAACAATACAACTTTTATAGTACCCAGAGAGGCTGTTAAAAAAATGATTTTTTAAAGTTACTCAGAATGATTCAATACTTTCTGCATTTTTTATTATAGTAATTAGAAGTTGAAATACCTAATTTCTTTAATTGTTGGAAAACTAATAGAAACAAATGAGACTCCAGGCGAAGTTTTAAAATAAGTTGGCTTAAATGCAAAAAGTTTTCAGAGTGTAGTCAAAAAACACTGAATGTGGTGGCAGCAGAAAGATTTGTGTTATGATATTAAAACAAAAGTTTTCTTATATCAATAACACAGCAAGTGCTGAAAATAAGGAACATATATTATTAAATCCATGTTTGTGTTATAAAGTAACACCTTCACATACAAATGGGAGGGGGTGGAGAAGCAAAACATCGTGTCTAACACCCAGCATAGCAAGACCTTCGTTAAGCAGAATACAGCCAAGATATGAGCTATGAAAGAGTGAGAATAGAAATGACAAAATAGCAGTTAGGAACGCACAAGTCCTAGCTTCACGACTGTGCATGACTTGGGAAAATATTTAAATCTCTGTGCTTATTTGTTCTCCTTTTTGCAAATGACGGGGCTGCTAGGGGGTTCAGGCAGTTGTCAGGCATGAATGAGAAAAAGTGTCTCAAGGGTACAGGAAGGGGGCTTGCCCTGGGCAGGGCACCACAGACAGAGGCAAGCCCCAGTCCCACCCCGCCTGCCTAGCACAGGACGGTGGGTGGGGCTGTTCGCTGCAGGCAGTGTGCACAAGCATTGGGCACACCCAGGCGAGCGTGACAAGGCCCTGCTGTGCAGGTACTCACGGACAGGTGGCCCAGTCCACTGTACTCTGGCACTCAGTGTCTGGGGACAGTCCCAGGCTGGCATGCATTTGTGCGGTTGGGCCACCAGAGAGAGAGCAGGGAACCATATTTGATGACTCTAAAATCACAAAATTAGCATGAAGACTGCCACTCTGTAAATTGACATTTAGCTCAGAAAAAGCAGTGGTCAAGAGACTTGGCTTTCAAGTTGAAGTTTGTTATACATTGTGTGGTTTTGGCAAGTCTAACCACAAAATCAAGGATAATAATAACTTCAACAGATAATATTTAATGGGTGCTTTCTGGGGCAAATGCACAAAATCCCTGGTACAACAACCCTGTGAAGAAGGGTATTAGCAATCCACTTTAAAGATGAAGGAATTAAGCTTGGAGGTGAGCCCAGAAGGACGCAGCTGGTACATGAGGGGCCGGGGCAGAACCCAGGTAGCCTGAAAGCCTGAACCTTGACTACCAGCAGGCCTCATCTCCAGCCCATGGCCCCTATGTACAAAATAAGAGAAGTTTTAGCATCTGTCAGTTCTTTGACTGATGTCAAAGCCAGGAATTCATCACACACATGAGACATAAGGTACTTCAGTTAAGTCAGCGTGCACGACCCTTCTGTGCCTCAGACTAGACCTGGGAGCTCCTGAACAGCTCTTTGCAGGAGGTTTGGAAGACATCGGCTTGTCCCGCCCTCTAGTGGCGGGTCTGGAGCATGCCACCATGGCTCCTGAACTTTCAGGACAGGTAGTGTGTGAAAAACACTACTTCTATTGATTTAACCACTAGTTTCCAAGATTCCTGTGCTATTTTATCTTCTGACCACTCATAGTCTGATGAGAGCTCTCCTCCTGCAGTTTGACCTCTTCTGTTTTGGGAAGCAAAGCAAACAACAGGAGCTTAGGCAACTGCTAGGCAAAGGCGCATCTGAGGAGAAGGTGAGCCATAAACACCCTGGAGAAGGAATGTTTCCCAACTCCAACTACCTAAAGCGCAGTGGAGGAACCGCAGCGCTGAAACCCGGGGCTTGAGAAGCACGCTGACTAGACGCAGTCAGAGGAGGACTGGAGGCTGGGGAGGGACAGGGAGTCCGTGGTGCCTCTGATGCAACTGGCGAAAGTAAGACAAGCAAGGGAGATGTGGTCAAATACGAGAATCACCAGCACGTGCTAGGAGGAGATTTGCAGAGGGGAAAAATCAGGACCGGTGTGTAGAAGTCACAGGAGGAAGGTCGAGATTAAGTGTACGTGTCAGGTTGGCAGGCTGTCGTGTCCTGGTGTTTGGTCACGTGCTGTAGTGAAGAGTTTAGATGAGAGTGATATCCACACTAGTAAACTCTGAGGGAAACAGACTGCCTTCGCCATGCACGGTAGGCGGGCCTCAGCCCACCCGCTGGAGGCCCCCCGAGAGCAGGCTGACTCTTTCCAGGAAGGGGAATTCAGCCCCCAGACTGCCGGGGGGGGGGGGGCCCAGCTGCAACACCCACTCTTCCCCTGGTTTCGGACTTGCCAGCGCCACCGCCCCCCACCCCTGCCCTAGGCTGTTTCCCTGAAGAACGCTGTATAATGCAAGGACACGAGGTCAACATGAAGAAGAATCTTTCTAACCACAAGCTAGACAAGCCTGTGCTGTGGGTACTGGAGAGAGAATTCCTGAGCTAGGCAGGCAGACAGATGAAATGTCTGAATCGCCTCCCAACTCGCAGACCGAGCATGACCTCAGAGGGCAACAGGCAGCTTACCTGGCAGAGGGAAATGTTTTCATAAGGCTTTGCCTCAGCGTGCAAGTGAGCCTTAGCTTCTCGTTTATCGCCGTGCACAAGGAGGATCGGCTTCTTCCTGAAGAGGGACCAGAAGCGTGTTTAAAATACGTCATTCGGAAAGCACTAGACTCTTGCCTAGTGAGGGCATGCTAGCTTCCTTCTCAGCCTACACGAGTCTTTGTGGAGACTAAGAACAGGGCTAACACCGAGCAGCGATCGGTTCATCTCTGCTGACCACTCACCTTTACAGCGGGCCCATGTGGCCGGACCCTGCAGTTCTGCTGTGACCCAGAGGGGCTGGGACTCAAGAAAGTCTTGAGTAATGAATTACTTTCTTTCTTTTTTCTAAAAAAGGTTTTATTTATTTATTGTTAGAGGGGAAGGGAGGGAGAAAGAAAGGGAGAGAAACATCAATGTGTGGTTACCTCTTGCATGCCCCCACTGGGGACCTGGCCCACAACCCAGGCATGTGCCCTGACTGGGAATGGAACCAGGGGCCCTTTGCTTCACAGCCCACGCTCAGTCCACTGAGCTACACCAGCCAGGGCTGAATTACTTTCTTTGGTCCCAAAGAGCACATGGTTCTGTGTTAATATGTTTAAATTCAGATGGGTTAAAAGATATAAAATTACTGTTGTATAGCATGATGCTCTTTTCTGTCCCTTCTTTTGGACCCTTACTAGGTCTGCATTTACCAAACTCCTACTGTGTGCTAGGCATTGCAATAGGCTCCCAGGATACATGAGTGAATAGGCCCACTTCCACAGCACGATGCAGACTCATTAAAGGTGGTTATATTTCAATGAAACAGAGCCCAAGGTACCCTAGAAATGCTGTATTCTTGAATTCCTGAAGGACAACATACAAGAGCTCTTCAGGAATAGACTAGATTAAAAAGGCTTTTAGGGGAACCACGGTCTTCTCCAGTTAACTCAAAGCAAGATGGTCCTTAGAAATCAATATACCTTTACAAGTGCTCCCAACAAAACAGGAATTAGATCTTTCTCCAACAAGTAATCAAACAAGACGAACAACTACAGCCACTTCCACACCTGCCAATCGCAGAGCGGAGCGATCCCCAGCACACACGCAGGGGCACCATGCGACTGGACAGGAGACGGCAGAAACGCACTTCCGGCTCAAACCAACGCCCGGCTGCTGAACTCCCACTAAGGTGTTAGTCCAAGGAAAACAAGAAACACGCCTTCCCAACTTTTTTCTATTTTACGACTAGAAAACCAGTCCAGAGAACAAGGTAACGGAAACTCAAGCACCTATCACCTAGCAACAATTGGTGTTATCAGGCCGTCAGGGTGTTTGTTTAAAAGATGAAACATTATTGACAGAAGTTGAAGTCTACGTTAATTCCTTCAACTTTATTGGTTCCAAAATCTATCACAAAAAGGCCGTTGTGACGGTTAATTTTATGTGTCAACCCTATAGGGCCAAGGGTGCCCGGACCAAACACGACCTCCCGGCATGTCTGGGGGCGTTTCCGGACGCCACGAGCATGTGAGTGGGTGGACTCAGCGGTGGGGGTGGCATCACCTAGTCCCCTGACAGCCCGCGTGGGGAAAAGGCAGAGGGAGAATCCGTTCTCCTCCTGATCGGGCAGTAAATCTCCATGTACAGGGCGGGCAAAGGCAGGCTCACAGTTGTTTGTTTGGAAAATACGGTAGTTAATAAATAATGCTGCAAGAATACACCATGTTCCACGTGCTCACAACCATAAGCCCGCTTTTGCCCTGCCCTGTGTATCTCCCACCAGTTCTGCTCTCCTGTAAAACCCTCCTACGGGCGGCGACCAAGCGACAACGTAAGGCAGTGCAGGCCTCGACAGTCTGAGCTTCTCTCTCTATGCATCCTGGATGCTACCTGAACTTGACATTCAGGTCATTCCTCCCCCGGACAACGCTCCTGATGGCATTCCCACGGTGCATCCAGCAACGAGTGGGTGCGGAGCCGGCAGAGCCCTCCTGCCCCTTGACCACAGTTGCCGAGAGCCCGGTACCAGCAGCGGAGCCCCTGTGCCAGTTTGCGGGGCTGCCGCAATAAAGCACCACAGAAACTTGTCGTCTTGCAGTCCTGGAAGCACGAAGTCTGAGGTCAGGGGTGAGCAGGGCTGCCTCCCTGCGTGGGCCCCTCTCCCAGCGTCTGGAAGGCATGCCCCCTGTGCCTTCCCTCGGTGTGCATCCGTGTCCCAACCTCCCCTTCCTGTGAGGACACGGCAGTGTCAGCGCGGGACCCACCCTAACGACCTCGCTGTCACTGGACGATCCCCGAACCAGCCCTACTGTCAATCGGGACACCTCCTGAGGTGCTGGGAGTGGGAAGGCCAACAGACCCTTTTCGGCGGTGAGACCATTCGACCCGTGACAGATACCGAGGAGCTGAAGTCTGCTTTTAGGCAACACCTGAAAGGCGTGGCAACTTGAGAAGCAAGGGGACGAATGGCGGAGCGCCAGTGTGCAACTGAAGATGGCCTCAGTCAGGACAGGGTGCGCTTGGCCGACTCACTCACTGCCTCTTTCAGAGCTGGTCACCGCCCTGTGACCGAGGGCCGCTCAGTGAAACAGGCAGATATTGAGGGGGCTTCCAGGAAGGCTGCTCAGAGGCACACGCTGGGATGTGGCCCTTTCATCCCCCCTGCCCCGGAGCACCAGGGATCTGGGGCATCAGGTGCCATCCTGGGCCTCAAGGTGTCTCTGAAGACTGAAGTCACACATGGGGATGGTGGGACAGAAAGACAGAGGGGCTAAGCCTCTGGGAGCAGTGGCGGTCCCCAGTGTAGACCTCGATGTCCACTACCTGGGCTTCTTAGGCTGGAGAAATGTTTTTCTCGCTGTTTAAGCCGCCATCGCTTTGGGCTTTCTGTCACATGCAGCTAAAATGAATCCTACGTTTCACAGGTCAAATATGAGCCCTTGAGCGCCAAGGCCTTGGGAAATCTGAATGGCATTTCAGAAAGTTATCTACTCGGGTTGGAAGTTGTCGTCAGACAACTTCTGGACAGAGCAACGGAGGGAAATAAGATCTGTATAAGGAATGCACGTGATCAGTTAGAATAGATAAAAAAATGTCATTTTCTCAGTATAACTTCAGGTGTGTATGACGTGCATGGTTGAAAAGACATTCAGAAAGATGGCTGGTAGCTGCCTGAAAAGCACAAACCTTGTGCTGCAAAGCCCCTGACAGCTGGGACGCGGTCTGGCATCACAGGGAACTCACCTGAACTCGGGTGGATACTGTTTCACGAGCCAGTCCACGTCGAAGCAGTAGTTGAACTGGATGGGGGAGAAGGAAAAGGCACCAAGTCCTGGGTAATTCAGCCAAGCAGTCTGCACGGAGAACTGTTTGGTCGTTCATTGAAAGAAATGCTAACATAATGATAAACCACATATTTCATTTATAAACCTGGGCACAATACTCAGAAACAAGCCTAAAATACAGCGTGAAGAGGACACACACCCACAGGACCTGAGGTGATGGGGGAGTCTCGAGAAAGCGGGCTCTGAGGTGGCCACCCCTGTGTGCTCTGGCTGCGCTGTTCTCGTGGTTTCTGAGGGCTCCCTGATTAACTTCAACAGAAGGACTTAGACATGTATCTCTCCCCTCCCACCCCCCGGTGATTATAAAAGATTCTGCACCAGACTTACCCACGGGGCTCCTCCCCACCCCTGCGTGACCCTTGTCCCTCCTCCTGGACACAAGGACTCAGGCTAGCTAGGATAACTCTCAAAAATCTACCCCAAGGTTCTATCCGGGACCAGGACTCTCGGGGCCACAGTAGACAGGAGAGAGGCCCCGAAAGCTTTGCGCTCTTCAGAGAAGGGACCTTCTCTCTGACCACTGAGTGGACAGTCTGGAGCATTAAGTGATTTATCAAAATGAAGGGACCAGCCCTGTCCAGTGGGAGCAATCAAACATGCAAAAGGAGCCATAACTTTTCATCACCCCCCCCAACACTTTTTTTTGGTAGCTGCAGCAAATGTCTTACTTTTCTAAATCAGACTTGAGCTGGCTTTCACTTCTCTACCCATACCTCCCCGGGGGGGTGGAGGGTGGGGGGCAGGTGCATCAGAGTCCCATGAGATCATTGGTGTCCCCAGCCCTCAGGCTGAAATTTCCAAAGTGACTCCTTAGCCAGTCCTTGTCACCTCATCCAGAGCTAATCCTTGTTCCGTGCTGGTGGCTGCGGATTCTATGACTGTGGCTGTGGGATGTGCCATCCCTGGGACCCTGCAGCGGACCGAGACTCGGGTCCCCATCACTCATAGTTCCTTATGGAGTTAATTATTTCTCCCCTTTCATCGAAACCCCCCAAAACAAACAAACAAATAAGCACACACTTACCTGTGCTGAAGATACAAGTGTCCCAAATAGAGGCGATAAAATATCTGAGAAGACAAAATATTTAAATCTAATTCTTATTTTGATAAAAATTTTCTAGTAATAATAATCTTTACAGGCCCCGGCCAGGTGGCTAAGTTGGTTGGAGTGTCATTCCGATGCGCCAAAGCTGCAGGTTCCAGCCCCAGTCAGGGCACAAGCAAGAAGCAATCAATGAATGCATAAGTAAGTGGAACAACAAATCAGTTTTTTTTCCTCTCTCTCCCCAAAATCAATCAATAAAAAAAAAATCACAACTGACTTAATAGTCACTGATGCTCAAAATTTGGTTTAGAAAACAGTGAACTGAAAAATTACTACAGAGTTAAGACTTCGGTGTTCTATAACATTCACGGGAAAATTTTCTGCTATGTAATAATACTTATCATGTACTCTTGAACACAATATAATGTAAAATTAAAAGCTACAACCTTCAATACTGGATGAGTGGTCTATTTTAGAAGCTGCCAATGAGGACAACAATGATGTATGTTGTTCTCCTTCCAGATTCCTTAATTTTTACCTCCCCAGCCCGGGACTAACTTGGCTCCTGTGAGGGAGAGGGCAGAGGCAGCCACAGCTCCAAGCTTGTGTTTCGAGCATTCTCGGTCATCTCCGAGGGAGTCCCACCTCTCACCCATTCCAGCTCGACTTTGGTTAGGCCAGAAAGATCACGTCGCATTACCACCACCACCATCACGAGAGGAAGGACCCGACCATTCACCATCGCCACCCCTGGTCCTAACAGCCGCACTTGTACAGGACCCAGGAGGCGCCAGGCTCCATTCTCGGCACTTTCTCCACACGCTAACTCTTCCTCCTCTCTGACAGCTTCCAAGGTGGGATCTGTCGCTCCCACTGTGTCTGGGAGGAGTCTCCCCGCAGGCAGGGGCAGAGCCAGGATCTGAACCCAGGCGTCTACCGCACTCCAGCACGGCTGCTCTTAACCACCCAGCCATCTCCGAGGATCCGAGGATGAAGAACAGGCTCGTTCACCTATGTGACCCGCATTTACAGCGCCTTCTGTCTTCCAGACACGCGCTAGATGCCTGGGCACAAAGACTTTACAGAAAACTCCTCTAAGGGAAGCTCCTACCTTTGGGAGAGTTGTAGCATCAGGAGATAAAACTGCAGTGCAGTCCTTGATGGTGTCCCCCATTCTGCCCCACTGGTCACTACTCTTCCCACATTTCTTAATTCTCCTCATCTGTCTTGGCCCATCTGCAGCCCCTCTTCCTCAGTGACATCTGAACAATCCACAATTTTGTATTGGGTTGGCCAAAAAGTCAAGTATGTTTTTTTCAGTACGATGGCTCTGGTAGTGCTCGGTTGTCTGTAAGTTCATTCAAAACAATTTTGTTGGATTGTATTGTGACAGCTGTCAGATCAGTGTGCATTAAAAAAAAAAAACAAACCCAAAACTGGTGAATTTTTGTGCAGCCATTTTAATATCGAAAATGGAAGAAACACACAACATTTTCAGCATATTATGCTTTATTATTTCAAGAAAGGTAAAAATGCAACTGAGACACACAAAAAAGATTTGTGCAGTGTATGGGGAAGGTGCTGTGACTCACAGAATGTGTCAAAAGTGGTTTGTGAAGTTTCGTGCTGGAGATTTCTCCATGGACAATGCTCCATGGTCAGGTAGACCTGTTGAAATGGACAGTGATCAAATTGACACATTGGTAACGATCAATGTTATACCATGTGGGAGAAAGCCAACACAGTCAAAATATCCAAATCAATAGTTACTGGTAAAAATGAAAAATGCGTCTTTTATTTTACGGAAAAAACGTAATGGACTTTTTGGCCAATCCAATACATATCATATGCACCCTTCCATATGTTGGAGTGATATACTGAACAGTTACGATGCTGAATTCCTGGGTTCAAATCCCAGCTCTACCATTTACCATCTCTGTGACCTTGGGCAGGCTTTTCAGCTTGCCTAAACTGTAGATCTGCTGCCCATCAGAGGAAGACAGCGGCAGCATCGCCCGACAGGCTGCTGTGGGAATGAAAGGAGACACACTGTGCAAGAGCTCCCATCTTAACCTTCCCTCCCCTTCCTCAGTGTCTTGGTGCTGACGGCCAGTCTTTACCATTTTATTACACAGCAAAACTGTGCACAGTTCTGTGGATTTCCTGTGTCCATCGCTGTCAAACAAAACAAAACAAAAGCATTGAGATCTGGCTCATATTTCTTGAAAGTACCCACACAAGAGAATCTCAAAGAGAAAAAAAATAACCTGTCGAATCAACTCCCTTACAGTGAGTGTGGAATTAAATACACCAACATTTATGGATCAGAAAAGAAATATAATGTACAATTATATAATTACATGCAATTAAAACATTGTTGATGGTGGGACATAATCCAATCTTGAGTGGGCCAGAAAAATAGGTGATCTGGAATAGGATAATGTTTATTTTGCGCATTGGCCATGTTAGCCTACTGTGCCAGTCACTTCCTGTGCTCTCCTCCTTTTTTCTGAAACCCCAGTTTAAAAGAAGAGCAAACTGCCCTGGCTGGTGTACCTGAGTGGATTGAGCGTGGGCTGAGAACCAAAGGGTCGCCAGTTCGATTCCCAGTCAGGACACATGCCTGGGTGGCGGGCCGGGTCCCCGGTGGGGGCCACATGAGAGGCAACCACACATTGATGTTTCTCTCCCTCTCTTTTTCTTTCCCTTCCCCTCTCTCTAAAAATAAATAAATAAAATCTTAAAAAAATAAAAAATAAAAGAAGAGCAAACTGAAGTGTAAAGAAAGGCAGGTAGGTCCTGTGTTAACCACACACACAGCAAGGGAGTGGTGAAGCCAGGTTTCAAATCCCGTGTCTTGATTCTAGAGCCCCTGCTATTATTCCTCCTTAAAGGAAAACTGTTTTCTCTCCTCACCTAATACTTCTGACACCAAGGGCACTGGGTTTTCCCCACATATCGATTCTCCAATTCTCTGCAGCTGGATATCCTACAGTTTCCTTCAATTCTGATGCCATCCACCTGGCATTAGCATCACATCTCAGGTTCAGGGCTCAGCCCCCACCTCAGATGCTCATCACAAGTCCAGACCTCCTGTACTTCTGCCTGTAACTTCCCATGATCCCCTCCTCAGGTCTGACCATTTGCTAGTCTCACAGAACTCAGGAAAGCACTTGGGATGACTGGTTTACTATAAAAGGGTGCAACTTGGGAAGAGCCAGGCAGAAGAGCCGCATGGGGCACGGGAAAGGGTATGGAGCTTTGCGCCCTCTCAGGTGCACCCTCTCAGGTGCACCCTTCCAGCACCTCCACCTCCACGGGTGCTCCAGGCTGGAGGCTCTCCAGCCCCACTCAGCTAGGGTTTTTTAAGGAGGCCTTGTTACACAGGCATTTTGGTTAAATCATGGGCCATTAGTGATTAACGCAACCTCCGGTCCCTCTCCTCTCCCTGGGGTCCCTCTCCTCTCCCTGGAGGTGGGCGATGAGGCTGCAAGTTCCACCTTTAATCATGTGGTTGGGTCACTGGGCAACCAGCCCCCCATTGTTAGGGGCTTCCCCAAAGTCACCTCAGTCCCATGAGCCCAGGTGTGGTTGAGATGGGACTTGTTATGAATAACAAAACATACTCCTTTGACCTTTATTACTTTGGAGCTGTTTCAGGAGTATAGGACAAAAACCAAATATAGCCAGAGATGAAGACCAAATATATAACACAGTAACACACAGATGCACCCCAGGGAATAACCGAAGCAACCAAAGACCATCTTTTGGTTCAGAACTGAAACATCTATTTGCATGCTGGCATTTTTTTTTTTTTAGCTTCTTTGCCAAGAACCAAAGCCAGGCTTCCAAGCAGTGGTCCTCAAACTTGACTGGGCATTAGAATCCCCTAAAGGGCTTGTTACACAGATTGCAGAGTCTTGCTCCCCATGAACGTGGATGGGGCCGAGACCCTGCATTTTTAAAAAGTCAAAACTGTTACAAATATGATGCTGCTGACCCAGGGGCCAAAGAGAACGGCTGATGCCAAGTATTTGCTACTTCATTAATAAAACGTCATGGATGAAGTTTAATCTCTAGGTTAAAAGTGAAACAATTGAAAACATCACCCTAAGTGTTCAGAAGCATTCATCTACAGGGCTGTGAGAAACAGCCTCTGATTTCCTGCCTGAAGCACACAGTTTGCTGTTAAATGGTACTTTCCTTTTCCGAGGGTGACTCAGACCATGAGGATCTCGGAGATCACTCCGGACGACCGCCCAGGTCCCACCCCCACGCACACTCTGGCAGCTCCCGACACGGGCGCCACTTACCCTTGATGTGCAGGGCTCCAGAATTGTACTTGGGCTTAATTCCTGAGACTCTTGTGAGGTAAAACCGGAAGGGGTTCCCTCTGTCCAGCATGTCCCACATGTCCTGGCCTTCCCCCGACGTTTCGTACTCGTCTTCATCCTCTGCGAGTGCGTGGCGGGCAGGAGGGCCGTGACTTCCAGCTTGCGGGGCCGCACTGTCTTTGGGTGAGGAAATGCCTTTCTCCTCCTTGACGGCCACTTCCTCGGCCACCTTCTGCTGCGTCTCTGGTGGCAGCTCATCGTCACTGCTGGAGAGACACCAACCCAGCTCTTCCTGGGAAATGCTCTTCTTCTGCTTCTTGGGAGGTGAAACTTCTGAGGCCGCATCTGTGTTGCTGAATTTCACAGGTGATAGTTTCCTCCTGTGCGCGGCTTTCCGAGCCTCGGAACAGGTGTACCTAGGCTCATAGGCTGCTCCCCGCCCAGCACAGGGGGGAAGACAGGTAGACGGATTGTCCGGTTTGGGCTTTTCCTCCTCACTTTCGTCACTACTCGATATTGTCCATTTCCCATAATTACCTTCCTGAGACATTACAGCTCTGGAAATGAAAGACAGAAATATTGTTATTTCCCATTGACTAGGCCATTGGTAAACTAACTTCACTGCTCTCAGATTCTCTGTCACGTGAGCATCTACAATACATTCAGCACACCTGACTTCCACCAGATGCTGAACCAACATCAGCTGCTTTGCAGGTGCTTAAGGGCATATTACCAAACTCGGCTACGGAATTTGGCAAAGAAAGTGACAGCAAAAATCCTGGTCACCTTCTCCTCCTCTCCCTTAGTCTTTTAACCTAGATCTTGTTCTTAGATGCCCCAGGAATAGGGGTTGAGTGAAAGGCCAAAACAAAACAAAAATGTTCATTCTTGACCCTGAAGCTTCCAACTGCTGGGTTGGGGTTCAGGCCAATTTAAGAAATGTCAAGAGTAATTTTGAGGATGCTCAAATTTTTACAGTCAAATTGGAATTTATATAGCTATCCCCCACTGAAGCCTGGAGCCCAAAAGACTTCAGTGATTATTTCTTACTTCCCCAAAGATGAGCTACTTACTATAAATCTTAAGAAAATCCTCAAGACAGTGTCACATGATCGATTCTGTATATACATTATCTAGAAGTATGTACATCCATAAGAACCCAACTAATGTAATAGGTTACTGTTCTGGTCCTAAATCAAAATGCTAAGTCCCACAAAGAACTTGTACTGAAGCAAAACACTTATTTTGTAAACCACACAGTCTAATTTCTTCTTTCTTTATCTCACAAGAGGAAAAAAATGCCAAGGAGGGTGAAAATCTCAAGAACTCTCCCACCAATTGCCAACTTGAAGTTTTAGAGCTTTTATTAAAGACTTGAAAAATTTGTGGATGCAAATGAGTACTCCTCTTAAAGCTGCTAGCTCTCGCTCTCCCCCACCATACTACACCCAGCTGCCGCTGCTTACAGAGTTTGCAGAACATCAGGAGGGCACAGGAGTAAGGCTCCTCAATTGAGACCCTGTGTGGCCTTTTAGTGGGCAAACATGGGCCTTGATTTCAAATCTAGCCATTACTGGGTAGCAAAGGTGCACACAGACGAGTTACTTAACTGCTGAACATAAGTATTCTTCTTTATAAAAGGGACATCATACCTACTTTCCTGAGTTCCAATCATCCAATTCATCCAATGTACTTATTAAGCAGCCACTCTATGCCAAGCACTGGGAATAAAGAGTTAACCACATACAAATGGTTTCTGCCTTAGAAGAGCTTATGTATCTCAGAGGCAAAGAAAAAGCCCAACAAAAAAGCAAACAAACAAAAAACCAAGATATCTTTACAGACATTCCTTACATTTTACAGTATGAGACAGAATCAGGGATGCCCTTGCTTTTAGAACACTCTGAATAAGTAATATTGAAGTGGGATCTGAAGGATGCAAGGAACCAGCAGCAGTGGGGTGAAGCAGTATTCCAAGTAGAGGGTACCCAACCTGCGAAGGCCACGAGGTGGGAACCAGGCTGTAATAACTGCAGGAGCAGAGGGAAGGACTTGGCCAAGAAACACAATGGTCCAGGATGAAGAGGATGGGGAGGAGGAGTAAGGCCTGTTAAAGATACTGGGCTTTATTCTAAGAACTGTGGGGCTCCACCAAAGGGTTTTAATGAGCAGGGAAGTACCTTGGTCCTATTTACCCCTTTTAAAAATATCCCGTTCCTTACACCTCTGGGTGGAGAATGGTCTGGAGGCAGACAGAAGTCGAAGTGAGGAGGCTCCTGCAAACACTCGAGGAGCTGCCTGATGGAAAGCGGTGCGGCTGGAGTGAATTGAGTGGATTTGGGGGTACGTTTAGGGCAGTAATGACAGCTGCTAACTTTCCTGTGCGCCTAGCTTGGGCCAGGCACCAATCGAAGCGCTTCACCAGGGATTAACTCATTTCACTTTTACAAGAAGTCCAGACCGAGTACCACAACTGTTCCCATTCAACGCGGAAACTGAGCACAGAAAAGTTAAGTGTCCGGCATGGGGTAAACGCTCACCTTGAGCTCGCTATCACCCCTAACAGCCGAGACCACCCACCTAACTACGCGGAGAAGCCGGAATAAGAACCGGGGCAGGGGGAGCCCTCACGTCCCCACTCCCACAGGACTGGGGTTGCACCGCCTGCTGCTCGCTCCTAACAGGTACTGGAGGAAGGCGAGGCCTAGGAGGGGACCGTACCTGGTGTGTACAAGATGCTCCGCTTCCAACCCCGCCGGGACCTCACGACTTCGCGGGATCCACGCGGCCCGCGCACGGCCACCTGGCCGGAAGGAGCGCCAGCGCAGGCCCAGTTCCCGCAGCCGCCGGAGGCTTCGGAGCCCGCAGCCACTCGGGATCCCGCCCCTGCACGGTCCCGGCGCCTGCGCGCAGTTCAAACTCTCCCGGCCCCGGCGAGCACTTCGCCGCAGTGCTTCAGCCCCTTCGCCTTCCCCTTCCGGGATGTCCGCCGCTGGGTCCCAAAGACCGCCGTATCCAAGGGGTGGCCAGGAGCTCTCCCAGCAGGAGGCGAAGGGGTGAATTGGTGTCTAGGTCTCGGTTCAGCTCCTGGCCACTTCTCAAAACAAACAAACAAACAAACAAAAAACACAACAAACAAAAACGGAGAGAGGAAAGTAACTGTTACATCCTTCTCTCTTAGTTAATTAGCAAAACTCATCCCATTTACTACGATTCTCGAGGACAGCTTCAGGCTCTCGGGGCTCGAGGCTGGGGTGTGGGGTGGAGGGCGGTGGTTCTACAGGCCGAGAGAGGACCAGCTGAGCTTCAAGGTGGCTAAGGGCTGAGACCTGTGTCCCGGGAGAAGCGGGCTCGCCTGGGGCGCACAATGTTAAACCTGCTGTGAAATACAAGGTTAAACGAGGTCCCCTCGGAATCGACCTCGAATGCCCGTTTCTTATTTGAAGCCGGTGTGTATGTCACTGAGTGTGAGTGTGCTTTTTAATCTTACTGATTTGCCTGAATAAAGAGCGGCCTAAGACAAACTCCTTTGCAAAACAGAGCCTTCTCCATACTCCTTACCTTTAGTAAGGTGAGGAGTTTGCGATGGAATTTGGGCTCAGTGCTGTTTATACTACTTATTCTCGGAGTTTCTTTCATACCAAGCTCCTCTCCCGGAGGATTGAATAAAGTAACTTGTGTAAATGTCCTCAGGTTCAGTTGGCTCGTCTGCTTCGTGCCAGGCATCGCGCTACGTGCTGGGGATACAGAGAGGACAAAACTGACCCTGTGGGGCTGGAACCCAGTGACTTGCCGATCTGCACGTGAATGCTGGACTTGGCTCGTTTTGTTCGATTCCTCCTATGCTTTGTCCACACTCTTTGTGTCTCCTATAATTGCACACTGTGGTAGATCGCAATTATCAAAAGTAATTTATTGTGAAGTGTGGGAGCAGAGAGAGTCATTGGAGCAGCACCTGGGCGAGCGGGCTCCCCAGCGGCGCGTAAGGAGTTAAGGGGACCAGACCCGGCGTAGTCCAGCGCTGGGGGCGGACCCGAGAGGGAACGTCCTTAAACAAAGCCCCTGGCCTATAGAACTGCGGTACTAACCCCAGTGGCTTGCGGACCGTCCAATGGGAGAAGACATTGGAGGTGCCCGGCAACGTTCAGTTTCGGGAGCGGGAGTGAGCGTGGCGGGTGGTCTGCTGTTCTTCGGGCTCTAGCTGCGGAGGTCGGCGTTTTGTCCCGATTTGGTTGTGGCGGTCGAGATGTTCTTCTCTCAAGTCGGGGCCCGGCCAAAGACGTGGGAAGCCAGTCCCTCAGAACACAAGAGATGGGTGGAAGTAGGTGTCTCGGATTTTAACTTGACTCGGGGCTCTCAATTCGGTCCCCCTTCCTGCGTCTCGCTGAGTCTCATTGCAGAGATAAAGACTGGTCTGTCAAATCCACAGTGTCATTGTTATTGCTTGAGCCTCGTGCTGCTAGGCTCTGGCTCCCTGTCCTATGTTCCGGCTACTTCTAAGTCCCTTCTGTTCTCCGCTACGTAGTCCAGTAATGACCTGCATCTCTCCTCCCGCCTTTCAGAGCAAGCAAGCCCCTTTGCCTCAGTTTCCTAATTCTTGAACCGAATTTTGGGCAGAAATGATCACAGAAGTTTACAGGAATTAATTTGCGTCAGTTTAGCGATTAAGTCACTGCAACTTTTGAGGGGTCAGTTTAGCCCATAATTAAGATTTCTTGAGTATTAACAATGATATGATAACACTCCAGTTCCAAGCCTACTGGTGGGCCAAGTTTTAGGTTTTGGAGGTTCAAATTTAAACTAGTAAGAAAAATAATAGAACAGTTGAAAGGTTTCTGTCTTAACTAAACTTACTTAATGTTCCTTAGGTATTCAAAGTGTGTGACGAAGATAACAAAGGCTACCTGAGCAGAGAGGACTTTAAAGTTGCTGTTGTAATGCTGTTTGGGTACAAGCCTTCCAAGGTACAGCTTTCTGTCTGTGTCCGGGGATGGGGCAGAAGATGCAAGGCTCTGATGATGAATGGGTCCTAACGGTAGAGCTCAGAGGGCTCGCTTAAGATATTTATATGGTTAATCGCTGCCTTATAAGCAGTTTAGAGATGTGCCCAGGGCTGAATTTTACTCATTTTTTCTCTAGAACCCAACTTAGGGATGAATTAAGAAAGCCATCTCACTAGAGCCCATGAAATATGAGCTGCTAGGAAGGGGGGAAGAGGGGAGGCTGGGAGGGCCGTGTGGGTAACGGGAGGAATTCCCAGAGGAAGTGACATGCAGGGGTTTTTTATTACTTAAAGTTTTTTCTTTGATTAAGTTATAGAGGTGCCACATTAACGTACTAAAAAATTCAAACTGCATAAAAGTATAAAGTTGAATATAAACTGCCCCCCCCACCCCACTACAGAATCGCACTTAGGGGTTACCATTATGAAGTTTCTTGTGTATCATTCATTCCAAAGTCTCCTTGGCAAGACAAACACATACATGAAAACATCACTATCTTTTCTGACTTAACAGTAGTGGAACCTAAAAGCACCCACAACCACCACATTAAAAACAGTTGCATAGTATTCTTACTACCCAGTTTCCTGTTTTTGGTCATTTAGATTTGTTCCCTTATGTTTTGGTCCTACAAACATTGCTGCTGTGGGCAGCCTTTTATAGCTACATCTGTGCTTGTGGGTGTGCCTCTGTGGAATAAATTCCTAGAAGTGCAAGTTGAAATGTGGTTGGACATTGGTCTCCAGGGAAGGTTGCATTAATTCACTAATAATGAGAGTTGAGCTGAATTTGGAGGAATCTCCTACTTTAGTAGGGCCAGTTTCCTGTTCCCCCCATCTTTGTGCTGTCACATCACATTCTAGAAATGGGTCCCTCCTGTTAAGCTGCTGAACTGCAATTAATCCGAGGCAAGATCTTGCCTGGGTTTAAGAAGTTCAACTGCAGTCATCAAGCAGAGGGAGCGCTCGGGACTCTGCCTGCAGTGCCTTCCCTCGTGCCCTCGTTAGACCAAGCAGCTCGGCAATCACTTTGACCCATTGCTGCTCCTGAGGCCGCTCAACCTGTCGGGTTGCAAGTCCAGCAAAGCCAGGGACCACGTGATGTCCGGCTTCTCCATCCTTCATTGTGCTTAAATGCATCACAACTTCACAGTGAATTCAGTCTGTGACCATATGGATACCCCAGGTGGGTTCAGAGTGGTTCAAGTACTAGGCCATGTTCGTTCCTCAGTGGCTGATTACAAGCTCAGAGGGGAAGCCAGGGCTGGCTCCCACAAGTTGCAGCTCTTCTGTTAACCCGCAGTCATTTCAGCTGGAATTTGACGGCAGGTCAGCTAAGCAGACTCAGCCTTTGAAGCGTTGTATTTAACTGCGTTCAGCTGGAGGATACCTGGTCTGCCTTTATCACCCCTGAGTCTACTTGGTTGGTTTTAATTTCAGAATGTAAGTGAGGAACTTGGTGACAGGTACGGTGGTGTGGTAACTTATGTATTTATGTATGTACACTCCATGAAGTTTATCAGGTTTTAGCTTTTATTTTCATACCTGGTAGAGGTTTTGGATTGTATTTTTTAATCTAATGAAGTGTTTTATTGACTGTAGATCACTAAATAGTAAAGAACTGGTATAGCAAATCACTTATACACTTATCAAGCATTTGTACAATAAAGTTTTATTAAGTAAGTAACACTTAACGTGTACCCTGTATGAAATTTAACAGATTTTTTTTTTTTTTTTACTTTTATACTGGGTTTGGTTTGGGTTGGTTTTTTTTTTGAGTATTGCATTTGAGTAAATGAAATATTTACTGAATGCAGGTTGTGAAGCAGTTAAAGCACTCGTAATAAATCACATGCGCTTATGCAATTGTTTACACAGTGAAATTATTGTGTTCCTATTTAATAAAAAGAGTATTTGCTACTTGCTAGAGATAGAAAGATGAGTAAAACATCGACCCTACTTTGGAGTTGTTTACAGTTTGGTGCAGAGAGACTTACTAAGAGAAGAACAAAAAGCGAAGGGGGCACGGAGGGGGTTCTTACTCTAGTGACAGTCAGAGTCTAGTGACAACTGTAACACTCGGGAGTCCGAGTGTCACTTAGACTAGAGGAGCTAGACGGACCTCTAACAGGGAGTCTGGGAGCACTTTGTGGTGGCAGGAGAAGTTACGCCCTTCTGATGACGGATGGGACTGGGACGGGCAGGCGGTAAGAGGGTGGTGTGGCACCAGGACTGAAGCAACTGGGATGCCACCAAGTAAGAACATTCGGGAGCGGGTTTCAGTGGAAAGTCAGTGAGTTCTGATGGGGGCACATTGAGCTTGAGGGGGCCATGAGCGTGCCAGGTGCCTTCGCTCATTAAGTACCATGCTGGTGCTGGGTATGGCAGTGAAGACCTGCTCTCAGATTGCGATGCCTCTCTGTGATAGGGAATGTGAAACTGCGGGGAGAGGCGAGGGCTGGAGATAGACTGGGGACTCCTCAGCTCACCGCTGGTAGCTCAGCACAGGAGACTGGGCGGCATTGCCCAAGGAGAGTGCGCGGAGAGGGGTGGGCAGTGGTCTGAGGGTAGAAGACTGGGGAGCACCATTTAGGAGGCAGGGGACGCCATGAAGATGTGGTAGGAGCCCTCTGGGGGAGGCAGGAGGAAACAGGAAAGTGCTGGGTGTGGAACCCAAGGTAGAGAAACTGAGTCAGGTGCTGTCAAGGTTCTGATTCCATGATGTTTACACTGTATTATAATATTTAGTGAAGGCAGGTCCCCAAACTTTATATGCAGTGTGTGATCAAATATGTTTAAAATGCATAGATAAAAAAGTTAGGCCAAAATGTTAACGGCTTTCATTGGATGGCTGATTTTAAAAACTGTCTTTATAATTTTTTATATTTTTCAAGTTTTCAGCATCATGTTTCTTTTACAATCAGGGGGAAAAATAAAATAAAATAAAACCATCTGCCCATTGTAACAATTTATGTATTTGTCTAAAACGGAAAGGTCACCTTAAGGTTTTTACCTAAAGGTGACCTTTTTAGGTTTTGCTGCATTTGGGACAGCCACGTTGATTTTACGTGCTTACGCTGTTTTGGTCAACAGAGCAGAGTTTTGGGGTCATCAGAGCCTGTAGCAGGTTAGCATCTGGTATCTTACAGATATCGATTGAAGAATGAAATGACTGTCGCAGCTGCCCTGTGACGTCACAACCCTGCAGGCCCCACAAAGTTGGTTTCTCTTAAAATACAGTCTCTTTCTTAGGAATGAAGGACTTGCACTGTGAAAAAAATTTGATGAAATTTTATGCCCTATTCTTTCTTCTTTTCTAGATAGAAGCCAATGCTGTGATGTCGTCAGTAAATCCAAACACTTCCGGTAATTAATAATATTAACTTTTTTGCAGCCTTATTTAGACATTCATGAAAGTAAAGCTAAGAGTAACTATAGAGGCTATAAAGCATTGTGTTCTGTTTTCAATGCTTTGTTCTCTTTCAAAGAAGTTTCGGTCCTTTTAATTTTGATTAATTCATGTGTTCATAAATATGTTTATTGTAGGAAAATGTTAAACCATTGAAAAGCATAAAGAAAAAATCTTGCTTATAATTTCCACATCCAGTGGCTGATCTGGGTTTCCTGACGTGAGCAGCTCAAGCGGCACCTACTGAACTGGGGGGACTGGAGAGAAGACGGGGGGTTTGGGGAGACCGAGAGTGGAGTTTGGGGAAGATTCAAGCCACGAGGTCAAGGCACGTGGTCTGTATGAATATGGAGTTCAGAGCAAAGCTGTGGGCTGCGGAAACAAATTCGGGAGTCTTCAGCATGGACGTGGTTTTTGAAGCCAGGGAAATGGATGAGACCTCCTCGCCAGACAGAGGGGACTGCGAACCTTAGGAACTGCGGCCGTTAGAGTCAGGTTGAGGATGAGGAAAGGGAAAAGGAGAGTTTGAGGGGCAGGGGGCAGGATTGGGAAATCAAGAGTGTTGGATCCAAAGGCAAGAGAAGTGGGTGCGCTCCACACTATCGAATGCAGTGGAAGAGTCAGTAGCGGAGGAACTGAAGAGGATCCATCGGTACTGGCAGCCTGGGGGGTGTTCGGTGACATGAGCAAGAGCAGTGTCTGTGCGGGGCGATGGCAGGGGCCAGGCCAGAGAGGGTCCAAGGTGGACGGAAAGTGAGAAAGTGTGGCAAGTGTGATCCATAGCCACTAGGACCTTAGTGGCTATGGATCAAGAGCAATGTTTGCTGTTATTTATGTGTTTGTTTGTTTGTTTGTTTATGTAATAAAGCTTAGCAGAATGATTTAGAGAAGAGGGGAAAGGAAGACAAGAACGAGAAAGACAAGTGCCTATTGTTTGAGGAGATAGGGTCCAGAGCACGCTGGATTGGCTTTTTAAATACTACTTTTTAAAGAGATAATTTAAAGTAGTACAGAGAAGAGCTGTATGCCTTTTGCCCAGATTCGCTATTGTTAACATTTTACCCCATTTGTCTTCTCATTTGCACTTCCTGTCACCCTGCCGTCTCTTGCTGCAGGGTACACAAGCACAGCACACTCCACAACTTCCTGCATTTACATTGGTACTGTATTTTTAAGTATATTTTATTGGTTACGCTATTACAGTTGTCCCAGTTTTCCCCCTTTGTCTCCCTCTACCCAGTACCCGCTTCCTTCCTGCGATTCCTCCCCCCACCTTAGTTCATGTCCATGGGTCATGCATATGAGTTCTTTGGCTTCTTTATTTCCTATACTATTCTTAGCAACCCCCCATCTATTTTGTAACTACCAATTATGCTTCTTAGTCCCTGTACCTTTTCTTCCATTTCCCTCTTTCCCCTCCCTGATGATAACTCTCCAAAAGATCTCCGTATCAGTGATTCTGTTCCTGTTCTGATTGTTTGCTTAGTTTGTTTTTGTTTTTGTTTTTTTAGATCCAGTTCTTGATAGTTGTGAGTTTGTTGCCATTTTATTGTTCATAGTTTTTATTTTCTTTTTCTTAAATAAGATCCTTTAACATTTCATATAATAATGTTTTGGTGATGATGAAATCCTTTAGCTTTACCTTGTCTGAGACTCTCTTTATCTGCCCTTTGATTCTAAGTGATAGCTTTGCTGGGTAGAGCAATTTTGTCTGTAGGTCCCTGCTTTTCATGACTTCGAATACTTCTTGCCAATCCTTTCTAGCCTGTGAAGTTTCTTTTGAGAAGTCAGCTGACAGTCTTATGGGAACTCCCCTGTGGGTAACTAACTGCTTTTCTCTTGCTGCTTTTAAGATTCTTTCTTTATCTTTAACCGTTAGCATATTAATTATGATGTGTGGTGGAGTGAGCCGCTTTGCATCCATCTCGTTTGGGGCTCCCTGTGCTTCCTGAACTTGCGTGTCTATTTCCTTCACCAAATTAAGGGAGTTTTCTTTCATTATTTTTTTCAAATAGATTTTCAATTTCTTGCTCTTTCTCTGAAATGTTGGCCTCAACTTTCTGGGAGCTGTTTATTCAGGTGGTCAACTTTCCAGGGTTCTTCTCGGTGGCTGTGACTCAGGAACGCCCCTGCTAGCTATGGCTCTTCTTCCGTCCAGACAAGGTTGGGCTATGTCCTCACATGCCACCCCCTGGGTTCTCTGTGCAGTGCCCAGTGGCTGCCCAGCTTCCTGGGGGAGGTCCACACTCACATCCCAGAGTGACCATGACTTGGCAGAGTCCTGATAAGGCACACGTATCACACAGAACCGAAACCTGGGTGCCCAGATCCTGCTTTCCGAGAGCTTCTGCTCTCTCCGAACGTGGGTCGTGTCTGTAGAGGTTCCTGGTGAAAATCAAGAGTGAGGTGTTAAGTTAGAGCTATTGGAAAGAAGAGTAGAACGCCTACCAGAAAGTCGTACTGGAAGAATCTGAGGGCAGCCAGAATGAGGAGTGAAAAGGTGCTGAAGACCTTTTTAGCGCTTCTAACAAGCACCAGGAACTAGGAATTACATTAGTGGGAGAAAAAAAATCAGGCCACTTGTTTAAAGAAGCAGCAGGTTGCTGTTGGGGTTGGTTCCAGTATTCACTGCGGCTGACTCTTTCATTGGGCTTTATCTCATCAGGCCCCTTGTTCTCTATGATGTGTTCACACCTCCTCCAAGTACAGAGCATGAAAGAAGTTTGCAACTAGAAGAAACCTAGAAATCTGTCCTTTGTTCCCTTCGTGAAAATGAGGAAATTGGATTCCATGGAGGAATAATCAACTATCTTAATCCTGGCATTTGATGGTTCTTTAAGGTTTACAAATACTTTTGCGTGTGTTGCAGTGTTTGTTGTTATTGTAGATGTTACACCTATGGTTTCCTAGTGCCTGTGGCGCCCAGACTCTGTGATGTCCAGGACTGTTCAGGGGTTGTTAAATTGAAGGCAGCTACTCTGTGATGTGAGGATTATACCCATTTTGTAAGTTTAAAAAAAAAATCCTGAAGCTTAGAGAGGTTACGTGGTTTGCCCAGGGTGGCACCGAGCGCCAGACCGCAGTGGTCTGCCCTCCAAGCCCGCCCTGTCAGCCCTTCGATAAACCGGTCCCCTGATGTCGACAGCGCCGAGAGTCCGATTAGCCAGTTACTGCCGTGGACTTGAGGCCAGCGTTCGTTCCCTTAGGCACTTACTCAGTGAGCTGCGGGCACGGGCGGGTCAGCACCCAAAGGGCAGGTTCTGGGTCGCTCGCACGCGTTGACGTCTGACTTGGTTCTGTGCCGTGCAGCGTTCTGCACACACAGGAAACCACAACCAGGTCCAGCCATCCGCACGCTCGAAACTCCTTTCTGGGGAGACGCAGTTTTCCCTGATGTGGGGTCTTTCTTCCGCAGTGTCTGGTGAGTGCACGTGGATGTCCGCACACTGTTTAATACGTACATTACTGAAATTTGCAGGGCTGTTTCTGAAAATTTCTTCCCTGTAGGCCAGGGGTCCGGTGCCAGGCACGTCTGTGTAGTGCCACGAAAGGTAAAGACCACGCGTGGTCTCACATGATTGGACTTCACTGTGGGATACATTGTAGAGCATTTCATATAGAAAACAGCAGCTGAGAAGGGTGTGAACGCTGCCCCCCAGGCCCTCCCACCGCTGCCTCTGCGTTACCCCTGATCGACGTAAAATATGCCTGAAGGGAAAAGCAGGAGCGAAGCACATCAGAATTTTGCCTTACCTGGGTAATTAGATTGAGGGTCATCCTCCCCCCCCCCCCCCCCCGGCACCTTTCTGTTTCCTCACATTATTGCTCTTTTAGAACAGTGAACATATTTTACTTTGATGCTTAAAAAAGAAAAAAGCTTTCTAGGAACTTCTAACCTGTAACTTCGAATGATGGGAAAATCAAAGAGGTTGACTTATCGTAAAGGTGATCACAGACTGTTTGACTCGGGCGTGCTACCCACGGTCAGTTCGATCAGAAAGTAGTTTGTGGATGCCGAGGTGAACGGTCAGTTGGCTTGCGTGCTTTTGTTTACGCTGTCTTGTCTGATTTGTGTTGAACCAGATAGTTTACTATTAAATGTATTCTTGGCCTAAATTTACTTTTCCATTTCCTAGTCTTTTAAGTTCTACGTAAACAGCCACAGTCACGGTGTATCCAGCATAACTAAGTTTTAGTTGACTACAGATTTCAATGGACGTCTTAGTTCTTTTCTGTAACCAGGAAGCTGCATACACATTGAGGTTACCTTTTCTTGGAATCATAATCCTAGGACTATTTTGTGGTAGCACCCACAGATTAAATTAATAAATAAATAAATTAGTTTATTTATTTACCCACTTAGAGGATGCTTAGTGCATTGTAGGGATAGGAAAAAAAGAGACACAGACCTAAAGACATTTAAAAAAAATAAAATATAGGTTAGGAGAGATGAAAGAAGTATTGTCACTTCTTTTATGGCCAGCTGTCACATCCATGCTGGAGACAAGGAAACCTCTAAGAATGTCGAGGAAGCCAATGCTCCCTTCCTGAGCAGGCGTGGGCTGGAGCCAAACTAGGAAGGGTGGGTGGGATTGGAAAGGGTGGGGAAGCAAAGAGGAGAGCATACTCAGTGAGTGATGCAGGGCGGACTCCAGCTGCGAGCTTGTCCTCCGGCTCCTGGTGCTCGCTCTCTATACCTGCTGCCCGTGCCTGGTGGCTGTGGAACTCAGCGTGAAGTTAGACTTAGCCCCTACCCTCCACGGCCATCAAAACATTGCATGTTGTGTAGACTTTGCTGAGGCATTTTTTTATGGTACAGAAGAGGGGCTGTACCCCTCACTCTCCACAGCAGGCTGTGGAGAGGCCAGGTTAGCACGCTCTCCGTTGTGGGGTTCTTCCTGCGGTACCCACACTGCCCCCGCCTTGGAAGTTTCTCACAGACCCTCTTCCTCCACTCTGTCCAACCTCAGGGCTGAAGTTTCTTCTCCCAGGTCCCTGTCCCTCATTTTACAATATCCTTCTTCCCTGCCCCCCTCAGATTTGCATACCTAAAGCTATCAGCTGTCATACTGTCAATAACGCACTGGAAGCATTGGGTCCACCCTCCTTGAAATATTTTTACCTGCTGCACCAGTGAGGAGTATAGTGCACTTGGTCGTGAGTTGTGTTTAGCAGAGTCAGCTGCCCTGATAGAATAAGCTGGGGGTTGGGAAGGGGGTTAAGGGCCAGTTTGCCTAGAAGGAATCCTGCAGCTTCGAATTCTGGAATAAGGTGTCAGGACTTTGCACTATTAACGCCAAGGAAGCTTTGAAGGTTTATGAGCAGGAGATATACATAATATTTGATAGAAATAAGGTTTTATTGGTTCAGATTTCTCTATTGTACTCTAACCTGTTTTATTCTTTCATTTCAATTTCCACCCAAACTCTAGTAAAACTTGATTTCTCCCATTAAGGATGGTTCTTTTCTCTTCGATTCCCTTAATCTTACACCAGAAGCTGAAAGAAAATGTTAGTCCTCTGAATGTGCTTACGCAGCTTACTGAGGCGGCTCCACATCTCAGACACCACTTTCACGTTCTGTCCTTACCATGTATACGTATGTTTTAAAAGGTGAAAATTTGCTTTTTTAAATACTTCATTCATTTATCTTTCAGGAGAGGGGAAGGGAGGGAGAGAAACATCCATGTGTGAGAGATACATCTATCAGTTGCCTCTTGAGTGCTCCCTATTGGGGGCCTGGCCCGCAACCCAGGCATGTGCCCTGACTGGGGTTTGCAGGCCTGTGCTCAATCCACTGAGCCACACCAGCCCACACTGTCCTTACTGTGTTTTTATGTGAACACATTTTATCCTTTTTTCCCCTCGTGGCCTCCAGAAGTCATAACCTGAATTCTGTTTCTCAAACGAGAGAAGGCTCGCATTATACCTGTTGAAAGGCTACTCGAGCCTTTTAAACCCTCATTTTCAGGCATTTTTCTTCAACCCCTAGAAAAATTAATATGTGGCATTATGAACGTGAACCCTCCCCCTTCTCCTAGATCTAAGGCCAGACTTACCATATAAATAAGCTGGCATTTTTATTGTTTTCTTTTACCCTCCCTAGGCTCATTGCAGCTTCTAATTTAAGCTCCCTGTGATGGCCACAACTGGACCAGTGCCTCATTTTCAAGAGGACTTCTCTGTGTGCACGGGCCCTGAGGCTAAGACCCGGGAACTACAAAAAATATATACCTGATGAAACTTTCGAGGAAAATACTTAGATAGCTTTATTGGACTTTTTGAGTATATCCACCCTGTAGTGCAAGATGATTACCCTCCTAGGAAACTGCTTAAAAGCAAAACAAAAATATAGAAAAGACAACATTTCCTTGTCTGTCTCTTTATATGACATATCTGTATCACATGCCTTAAGTACTATGGGAAGTGAAGTATACGAGTGTATTCATTATAGAACATGAAAAGAGTCCATTTTGCCAACAGTGGTTTATGAAGTGGAAGGGGATGTTTTCAGTGATGTGGCAAGTGCAGAGACCAGCAGTCTCGAAGGATTTGTAAAGATCCTGGGTCCCTGTGATCTGTAAGGTGTGACCCTCAGTCCTGGGTCCTGTGGGGGCACTTCTGGGACCACTGCTTGCCAGGGAATGGTGGGGAACCCACCTCACTCCAAACCAAACAGCTCTGTGTTCATCCCCTTTATACATTAAGCTTTCCTACAGCTTAAAAAAAAAAAAAAGAAAGAAAGAAAAGAAAAAGTCACAAACTACTGATAGAATCCAGCTGCCCAGGTGATTTCTGAACACCATCAGCAGACAGAGTAGTAAGAAGCTCAGATAAACGCACGGGTCTGTGGTCCTTGACATTGCTGGGGTCCTCAACGTGTAACTACCGGCAAGTGTGTTTAGGTAACTATGATCCATCCGTGAGAGGTGTGCGTGGAAGACCCAAGGTGGCATTTGAAGTGACAATGCTTCGGACATATTCCCTCTAGGGGTGGGCACTGGTAATGCAGGTCTCATTGTGTTCGAAATCTAATGGCAACAGAATTATGAAAGTCTTTGTGAAGTGGTAGTTTTAGGTTTGAATATTGTAACAGCAGGTGGAGCTAGTGGGAGGACCTCTATTTCTCAGCCATTTGAGGAGCAGCAGAATGCATAAGACTAACATTCATGAGCTTGCACTTTAGAGCTGCAGGAATAGCAAACCATTGCGCAGTGGCTTTGAAGTGATCTTAACTCCTGCAGTGTGAGCGCCAAGCTGATGCAGAGTTCTGGGTCTTTTTTAGAGAAGGGGTTTGCGTTTGGATATGTGTTGCCATGGCAGGTTAAAACAAGTTAAGGGCATGAGGGGTAGGGGGGCAGCAGCAGAGTGTTTACATGGTTTAATATTACTTGATGACTTCTAGAGCATTGATTTCAAAAAATGAGGTGAACGATCCTGTGGAAAAATAGTGCCAATGAACTTGATTACATATATAGAGTTATTTGTGTTGTCAGATTGTTTCTCTCCTTAAGTGGTGACAGCCTTGCAGTTGAAATCCACATTTGCACCTAGGAAAAGCTAAAGAATATCTGCTTTTTATCCAACAACATTATGAAATGAAGACCTGGCTACTTTATAGCTCCAAATACCAATGAGTTTTCTGAATATGTAATTTAAAAGATATCACCACTCATGTATTTTTTTTTCTCATGAATCATGCAATGAACCAGGAAATTGTGCTTTTTTCCTTATCATTTCCCTAAATCAGATGCAATGATAAGAGCAAATATAATGCATGCATCTCCTTTCCTCTGAGTTTTGTTTATTTATTTTTTACTATATCATATGCATTTAGAAATTGGGGTCTCTGAAATGATGATTGATTTTACTGGCTTTCTCAATCAAAAGAGACCTACTTTTTGGCATTTGTTTACAAAGTTATAAGATCATTTCAAGCAGATTTTAATACCCTTTTGCTGAAAACTAGAAATATCTCCCTATTATTTTATTTACTTATTCACAAACATTATGAGGGCCTACTTACATGCAAGGTGTCATGCTAAGCACTGGTGATAGAATTTTGAGCAGTAAACAGTGCTTTCCCTTAGCGTGTCTCAGGCAAATGCATGGCCAAGTAATTACCATAGGACCCAACAGAGCCTATGACTGTGCTATGAACAGCGTCATAGAAAAGGGACTCTGGGGAAGGAAATCGAGGTAGCTTTCAAAGAGGAGGTCAGGCCCTCGTTGCATCTGGAGGGAGATGTATTGGGCTGGCCAAAGTGTTCATTTAGTTTCTTCCTTACAATGGCTCTACTTGCACTAAATTGTCTTTAACTTCTTCCAAAACAATTTTGTTAGATGTAGTGTGACAGCTGTCATATCAACATGCATTTAAAAAAGACCTATCAAAATTGGTGGATTTTTGTGTAGCCATTTTAATTTTGAAGGTGGAGGAAAATATGTGACAATTTTTGGTGTATTATGCTTTATTATTTCAAGAAAGGTAAAAAAGCAACTGAAACACAAAAAAAGATTTGTGCAGTGTATGGAGAAGGTGCTGTGACTGATGGAATGTGTCAAAAGTGGTTTGCAAAGTTTCTTGGCTAAAGAAACTTTGGCCAAGACATTTTGTCCAAATAATTCTTTGCTGTGGGGCTGTCTTATGCATGGGAGACATTTAGCAGCACCCCTGGCCTCTTCCCACTAGAGGCCAGTAGTGAGAGATAGCTGACATACTGAAAATATCCAAATCAATCAAGTTATTGATGAAAATGAAAATGGATCTTTTACGGAAAAAACTAAATGGACTTTTTGGCCAACCCAATAAAAATTCACTAGGGAAGCCCTGACCAGGTTGCTCAGTTGGTTGGAGCATCAGCTGTACACCAATAGGTCGTGGGTTCTATCCCTGGTCAGGGCACATACCTAGGTTGCAGTTCCATCCCCATTTGGGGCATGTATGGGAGGCAGCTGATTGACATTTGTCTTTTATGTTGATGTTTCTCTCCCCCGCCCCCCCCTACCTTCCTGTCTCTCTAAAATAAATGAAAACATACCCTCTGGTGAGGATTAAAAAAAAATTCACTAGGAGAAAGGAGAAGGCACATTCCAGGCAGTGCATTCCCACACATGCAAAAGCGCGGAGGTGCGAGAGCCAACTGTCTTGAGGGAACATGGAGAAATTTGCTAGGAAAGCTAGCAAAGCAGGCTGGGGCTAGATAGTGAAGGGCCTCCTAAGATGTGCCGTGGTCAGTGAATACATTATTCAAGAATTTCAACTAATCTAGATGCTATTTCATTGATTAGCTTTTGGTTTTTATGGAACTAAAGTTACGGATTTGATCCCTTGGAAACATGGCGTGATAACTTCAGTTTTAACCTCGGCCAGCAGATTTAAATATGTTCTCTGGTCACAAGGGTGAGTGGATGAGAATGAAGCCGCATCAACACACACCCTAACTACCGTGGGGGAAAATGCCACGTGTGCTAATTCCATACAGTGCATATTCATTGAACACACCCCAAGCATTCTGGTAGGTTCCGGGAGACATGCCTTGTTGCCTGGAGTATATCCAGCTGCCTACTTGACTTTCTGCTCTTTCCCTAGTCCTTCTCATCTCTTTAACTGACTCCTCAAACCCACTTAAGCCAGAGCCTAGGGGTTTTTCTTACATGTACCTCCTCCAACCCTTCAGTTCTTGTGAAACGTGGCTGGAAACCTTTCTGCCCTCGGTTCCCACCGCCGACACCCTAGCACCCACATCTCTCACCAGTAGACTCCTAACGGGTGTCCCTTTTTTCCGTTTACTTTCTTCCTGTCCTTTTTCAAGGTAACAGCCAGGAAGGTCTTTTTTAAAAAGTCTAAATCAGTTCATGTCACTTCCCAATTCAAATCTTTTTTTTAAATTGACATCCTATTGCAAGTGTAATAAAAACCAGATGATTTCCTGTGGTCCACGAGGGCCTGCCCACCTCAGCAGCACCACCTCCTGTCACTGTCCTGCTCACTACATCCCGACCATGATGCCTTTTCCATTTCTCCTCTTCTCACCCGTGGCCTTGGCACCTGCTGTTTCCACTGCCTGGAATGCTCTCCTTCCCAGCCTTTTTAGCTAGTTGGTACCTTCTCATTCTTTGGGCCTTAGCTTAGATAGTACCTGCTCTACGAGGTCTCTCCTCCACCAGAGGGCGCTCTGCAGGAGGGTTCCTGTGGCTCGCTTCTGCCTCCTGTGTTTCCCCTCTTGCGCACGCCATTTATAATCGTGTGCACATTTGCAGCTGGTGCTGTGTAACCACTCTTAACCCACCCCCCCAGACCAGCAACTCCCTTGGGACTGGGGTCGTGTGTGTGTGTGTGTGAGAGAGAGAGAGAGAGAGAGAGAGTGAGTTGGTGTTCCCTTAGGACCCACTGTGTGCAGGCAAGGGCTTGGCCCATGCGTGCACACAATGGGTCCTAAAGAGTTGTGAAAGACTCATTTCAACACTTAGAGATAGTTCAACTTTTTTAGTTTCTAAATCTTTAACTATATACAAATAAGAAAAACATGAAAAATTGAGAATACTATTTTTTATGTTTTCCACCATTGGAACTGTTTTAGGAAGGGAATGCCGCTCCATATCACCTCATCAAAAGGAAAAGGGTGCAGGTTTTCGGAAATTGTATGATTTGGGGCTGTTTTTAAGACAGTGATGTATATTTTTTAAATCAAAATCCCAATGTATAAAAACAAACTGCTCTTTTTACATATTCAGGGCTCAGGTCACTGAAATGTTTAAATTCTTGGCTCCACTCTTTAAACCTGTTACAAAGATCACATTAGAATTCATTTTAATAGACTTTGTAAGCACAGTATCCAATCTCATATGATCATGCTGGGCTCTTTTATTATGAGAGTCCCAGGAAGCAGAGCCTGAGGCTGCAGAACAGTCATCGGGTATACCCAGGGCTGGGGACGGTGCCAGCCCTAGTGTTTACGGAATATTCCCTCTGCTTTTATCTGTGGTGTCCAATCAGTATTGACTTTTGAGAAGCTACTTCTTTGCCCCATCTCCCAGTTGGAGAAAACCCTGCGGTAATGACATCTGGCTAGGACAAAAGTGATCAAAGCAGCAGAAGGAAAGAAAAATTAGGAGACCTTGTTTAATATATAGCTCGGGGCCCCTCTGTTCGCTCTGTTATAGGAAAGTGTGTTCCACTTTTTTGAGGTCACCCCCCCCCCCCGCCCCCGCCATCCCCTGGAAGAGCCCAGTGAGCTAAAACTATCCATTGTTTTTGCTGTTGACTCCTAGGGTTGGGCCTACTTAGCATTTAGCAAAATGTCTTTTTGACTTTATAGCTCTTTAGAAATAAATACTGTTCACTGAAATTAAGATAAAATTTGTGATATATATTACTTATTTCTGTTTTGTGTTTTCTTAAAGAGGGAGGCAGTCAACTTTGGAAATTTTTTCTCCAACTTTTAGGTATATCACTGCAGGAGTTTTTAAATATTGTAAGGAAAAAGAAGGAAGCTCAAGTATATTGGAATGAAATAAGACACATCTTCACAGCTTTTGACAGATACTGTAAGTCTCTTTAAAATGTAAAAATGACTGTTAAGGCCCTGACTGGTGTGGCTCAGTGGCTTGGGCATCGTCCCACAAACTGAAAGGTCGCTGGTTTGATTCCCAGTCAGGGCACGTGCCTCGGATGTGGGCTAGGTCTCTGGTTGGGGGTGTTGCGAGAGGCAACCAATGGATGTTTCCCTCTAACATTGATGTTTCTCTCCCTCTCTTTCTGTGTTCCTTCCCCTCTCTCTAAAAACAAATTAATAAAATCTTAAAAAAATAAAAAATTTCTATTGAGGAACTATGAATGGGAACATATACTCAAAACACCAAATAAATATACTTGGAAGTTTATTTTACTCTCCTCATTAGCTATTACCTTAGGTATTGGTAGCAGTTTTTTTTTCCTCCATCTGATTTTAAATTCTTGACATTTACCATGGATGAAATAATGTTGACAGTTATGTAATTGTACTTA
Organism: Anoura caudifer; assembly: GCA_004027475.1. Classification (NCBI taxonomy): domain Eukaryota; kingdom Metazoa; phylum Chordata; class Mammalia; order Chiroptera; family Phyllostomidae; genus Anoura; species Anoura caudifer. The sequence continues at coordinate 36,270 of PVKU01000247.1, forward strand.
TGATTATAATTGGGACAGCAAAAGGGTTGGCCATGTGGGGTATAGGTCATGAGCCACCTATGGAGGTGTGGGAGACCATGGCGTCTCCTTCAACTCCTGCTTTGACCCACAAAGTACTTGGAGGAATTGTTTTCCCATGCCGGATGCGGCTAAGAGGGTGACCTCAGAGCCCCCCGCCCCATAGACCTCACACAGGGCGAAAATGCTCGTGGAGTCCAGGCTCAGTATCTTGGCTGCTATTATGGTTTCCCTTTCAACATGATTATGTTATAATTCCAATACCAAGCAAGAAAAAAAAAGTGAATCTTGAAGAATAAATTGTTTTGGCAGTTTACAAAGACTTGAAGCCTGATGCTGTCACTGCAGTGCCTGCTTCTATAGCCCTTTCCCTGGGACCTGGGGAATCAGCGAGTGATAGGACTGAAAGTGACCTTCCAGATCACCTGTGACTTCACTGAAGGAGATCATCACTGGATTCTTAAATTCTGCCAAGGAGACAATCTCAGTTTATGTTACATGTAAAATCGGCTATTAATTACTGCTCTTCTCCCAATAGCATATTGAAGTATTGTGTAAGCCCTGACTAGTGTGGCTCAGTTTAGTTGGGCATCGTCCTGCAAACTGAAAGGTTGCCAGTTCAATTCCTGGTCAGGGCACACACCTGGTTTGCGGGTTTGGTCCCTGATCGGGGTGCATGCAAGAGGCAACTGATCACTCTCACACTGACATTTCTCTCCCTCTCTTTCTCCCTCCCTTACTCTCTCTCTCTCAAAAAAAAAAATAAGTAAAATCTTTTTAAAAAAATAAAGTATGTAAGTTTTATGGCTGAAATAATAGTTTTAGGGTTCATAGAGGTAAATAAATGTTTCATATTTTGTTTTCAAACAGATCGTGGATATTTAACTTTAGAAGATTTCCAAAAAGCATTCAGGCAAGTGGCTCCCAAGTTACCAGAGAGGAGTATTCTCGAGGTTTTCCGGTAAGGCACCAAAGTTGCTATACACCCACCCCTTGGTTTACTTTTACAAGTTTTCAGTTTTGTGACGAATACCTCTTTATCCTGATTTTTCCCTAAGGAACATTTTCATCTCACCATATAGTATCGTGATACAGGAGAGAAATTATTTATAGTTTGCTACTATTAATGCACCAATACCCTGGGCAGTGGATGCTTGCCCACCAGGGAGACACATAAGAACAGTTGGTAGGGGTGGGAGAGGGACAGGAAGAAAGTAGAACTTCTTCATATATTTATGTATCGACCAAAATCGACAAACTTTGATACTTAACATGAGGCAGGCTACGCGTGGCCCTTGAGGTGACCGGAGAGAAGAGCTGGCCTTGCGCAGTGGTGGTGCCCTCGTTGCAGAGCCTGCGTGCCTGATAAAGCAGATTTGGAGAGTATATTAGGCTATCTTGATGAACCTGTTCTGGCAAAATGGGCAAGTGGCTTAAGCGGTTTTTGTTAGGAAGCTGCAGATCGAAGGTGATAGGCTGGCGTGAGAAGATGGCGGAGCCTCCCCTCCTCTGACTGTGAGCGTGAGCTCTTCATCAGCCCTGTTACCAGGTGCATTAGTCGGGGCTCGGCACAGCAGCGCGAGCCAGGAAACCCAAAATGACCCAGCTCAGAAAGACAGCAGGGTCCTTCCCTCTCAGGCAGACGTGGCAGTCCAGGACTGATCTGAGGGTAACATAGTCACGAAGGGCCCAGGTTCCTCCTTTCTTGCTATTCTGGCTGCCTCAGCACCTGGCTTCTCCTTCCTCCTTCAAGGGTTGCTTAAATTTCATCCATCACACTTGAATCCCAGCACAGTATCAACAAGAGGAAAGGGAGCAGAAGCTATGTCCCTCCTTTTAAGGCTCTCCGTTATTCCTGCTTACATCCCCATGACCAAAACTTAGTTCCAAGGCCATGTGGGATGTGCTGTCTTTGCCCTGGGTGGTCACGTGCCCTCCAAGTTTCCGATACTGAAGAGGAAGGAGAGAATAGATATCTGGGGACATCTGGCAGGTGTTCCCATTTGGGATAAAAGTAATTTCATGAAATCTGACCAGAAGTCAGCCCTGCCCGTTAGAAATGATCAAGTAGGTTATTTGCAGTAAGGACTTGCACTCACCGTGGTTAACAGTGACGTATATGAAATCCTTTCACTGCATCATTCATAAGCAAGTCATTGAGCAAATTGTTGAAGGGTAGCCGGGTAGTTAAAAGGCATGTGCAGACAGAGTGCCATAGGACAGTATTGCTTAGATGGTTCTAGAACAAGAAGTCCTTTAAAATATAGTGTCTTTGTAGACACTTTGTGAGATGAGTGATGAATATCAATGTATTTCTATCATATGGGGTTGTTTTAACTAAAGAACAAAGAATTATTACGTTATTTTCCTTTTACCAAAAGATACAGTGTCCATATTTGCTGACCTTTATGTGTTAAGGTCGTTGGATTTCTGTGAGGTGACCCACCTCATAGAAATGACCTATCCACAAAATTTCCTGAACAGTGCACTTAAATATAGCCCTTCAAGGGAGAAGCAGTATTTTAACGATGAGCAAGAAAGTACATGCTTCCCCAAAGAAACCTACACTACCAGAGAGCATTTTTGGAAATGGGTATTTAGAAATGTGATTTTTAAAAAATGATGTGTGTCATCTATTAAAACCCTTCACAGCTGCGTGTTTAATAAGTTAAAAATGGAATGTCCTAAGTTTCGGTGGGTTTAGAATACAATTTTTAAATGTAAAAATTTGATAGCTCTCATAAACTTTCAAGAGCAACTAATATCAGGAAAGATGGACATTTACTTGCTGAGTGTCAGTTAGCAGTAACAACAAAGTGATAGTTAAAAACGACGACAACAACCCTAAACCTTTTCCTAATCGGAGGATGGAATTAAAAACCGAGGTGCCGTGATGTCCTTTTTCCATTCGTGTCTGTGTATATTTGTGGCATGTCTCTGGCAGCCCGTGAAGCCAAGTATTAAAACAGATTACTAGAGCACAAAGGATTAAACTGTGATGTTCAGAAATAATGAAGTACATTAAATCACGTCCTTGATAAATATGGTGAATAATTTCTAGTGACGGCAGAAAGCCATTCACCATTAACAAATAAAATATTTGCATCTTTAGTTCTTTAGAATTTCCACATTATGTTTTATAATGTACATAACATAGTAACATAGTAGCACATGTGCATATAGCATATTGATAAATGTATTCATAGGCCCAAACATCTCATCTTCCCCAGGATTCTATGACCAAAGCAGTTTAGAGACCTCTGCAGTGTGCAGCCAAACCAGGCATGATAGTTCATTGAACATGCCCTGCTTAAACTCTCCTTTGTATTATCCTTTCACAGCATTGTAATTTCTAAGTCAGAATAAATGATGCGTGATAAGCATTAAATGAAGTTGTGAAACCAAAAAAGGAGAGAAAAATATTTTTCCAAGTATGACTCAAAGTTGGCCAAAGAGACAGCGGTTTCTTTAAAACCGTTTGCACCACACATATCTCTGTTTTGGTGGTGCAAACGGTTTTAAAGAAAAGGGAAAATCAGTAATGCAAAATTGCATAATGTTTCTAAGGTTAGACACTCGTTTTTGAGAAGCTTGAGTGGCGTTTGACTTAGTTGACCAGCATCAGTAGAGTTCATTACCCAGGTCCACAGTTACCCGGAAGAAGGCTGATCACTAAAATAAGGCAACAAAAGAGGGAGGTTTCTAGTCAGCACAGTCATCTGCGCTTTTAATGACCGAAGGAGTGAGTGTTCATCATTTTCAGTTCAGTGACTGCCCGATCCTTCCCAAAGAAACTTCTAAAGATCAAGAGCTGTCTCTTCCAGAAGTGCTTGCCCATATTACACTTTCATTTTACAAGCTAAACCAAAAAAGCACAATAAAACCAACCAGACAACCAAAGCCAGTGATTCAAAAAGACAGACTTGGGGCATAAGGCATCAAACAATCATTTCACTTTACACCCTGATAGAAACACTGCTGTGTCATGGATTAAATCGGAGAGCATTCCAAGGACGAAATGAGAGACTTTTAAAGGTTTGTGAATTGGTGCCTAACTATTTTGGTTATGTCTACTTCGGTGATTTTTAAAAAAAAATTTTAAAAAGATTTAATTTCTTTAGAGAGAGGGAAAAGGGGGGAGAAAGGGAAAGAAACATCGATGCGTGAGAGATACATCATTTGGTTACCTCTTGCATGCCCCCAACTGAGGACCTGGCCTGCAATGGAGGCATGTGCTCTGACTGGGAATCGAACCAGTGACTGTGTGGTTCGCAGGCTGGCATTCAATCCACTGAGCCACACCAGCTAGGGCATGATTTTTATAATGGATAAAAGCAATGTCTTTTAAAATATATACAGTCAGAGTTCATAACATTTGCATTCTGTTCTGCAATCACAACCTTTTTCATTTTAACGTTACTTTTACAAATAAATGGATTCACAGCTCACCTGCAGGCCTTGTGCCATTGTTTCTGTTTAGCTGAAGCTGGTCCTCTGCCCAGTAGGGATCATCAGAACTCTCTTCCCTGGCATCTTTCATGTTCAAAAATGTCTACCTGGGCCATTGTCCTTGAATAAAAGTACATAATGGATTGACTAGTAACAGTTTTGTGTCACTTTCTTTTTCTTTGAGAACGCTGATTATGCTTATGTTGGATGTCCTTTTACATTTTTTGTTCGTTTCTATGTCATTTGCTTGTTCTGCTCACGTGTCTCGTGGGACACTGTCAGCCATGTCTCTTCTCTCTCGTGCCGCGTCCAGTGTGGCGTACCCCGGCCCCACCCTTAAATGGTGTCATTTTTGTTTTACATTTCTTTCTTGAGCTGCATCCGCTGATGTTTCATGTCCTTTTGTTATTTTGCTGTATGTTGCTATTTTATATCTCCCCTAAGCTTTTCTGTTTCTGTGTTGAGCTCATGTTTTATGGAGGTGCTTGTTGTATTGGGAGAAACAATGATTTTTGAGATTTTATTTTTGATGGGTGATTACTTGGGGGCTGCTGTTATAGCTTTTTAAGTATAAATTAAAGAAAGGAACTTTTCTGCCAAAGAAGGGGTTTTGAGGAACAAGTTACTTTCTTAAACCAAGGGATGATACCTTGTGTAAAAAACAAAAATAAAAATTGGTACTAGTTTTTCCTAAGATATCAAATATTTAATATTTGGATTCAAAATTTGAGGTTCTTTTCAGTGTTTAAAACATAACTTCTACTTAGAGCCAACAATCACGGTTTGTACATTTGTGTTCTAAAATAACTGTGTTTACGTAACTAAAATAATTTTTTCTACCCGCTGCAAAGGGCAGAAGTTCGAGAGGGGTGAGAACTGACGATGCTGTTTAGACAGTGAAATCAACGCGAGGTAATAGGCTGTTCCCAGTACAAAAAAGGTTAAAAAAAATCTTTCCTTTTTAATATTAATAGAACTCACTGAAAATTTTGTAGTGCTATCTTTTTTAAAAAAACCCTCAACATCTCCCATGACTCTAACATTTAACCTGGCTGTCCAGCATCCGGTCACCTTCCTAAACTCATCTTTCATCAGTCCCCGCTTCCTGCCTGTTCCTCGGCTGAGCGCTTATTCCTTTGGACGTGTGATGGGATTTACACTTCATTCTGTTTCCCTGGCTGGGAGCGCCCTCTCTAGTCCCTGTCTGCCTGAGTTAGTCCCAGCTTTTCATGGTCCTGCTCAACAGAGCCTTTCTTTCTTTAGCCTGAATGTTCTTATCTACTTTATCTAAATTTTGATTGTACTTATGGTTGTGTATTTCTTTCCACTCACTTACTTGATAAACACAAATATAGTGTTTGGGATTATCTCCATGAACGGCTACAGGCTCTTTGAGTTTATGAGCTTATCTGCAACTTGCACTGTACCCAGCATATTGCTCTGTGCATCCTAGTACTTAATAAGTAAGTGTTGGTCCATTGTCACTCTAAATACCCGGTGACAGTAAAATTCGCACTTATAGTTTATGGATTAACTTACTTCTTATGAGCTAAAGAGAACATTAAAATACGCATTAATCTCGGATGGCCCCATTTTGCTTTATCTTGGGGACATTTCCCGTTCACGATTTAGCCTCTGCTGCCATCAGGAAGCCGATGTACTGTCTGTTCCTGCCCCTGCCCACCAGCACACCCTGTGGTTTCTGGCTGGTGTTTTTCTCTGTACGGTGTTTACTGCTCCATCCCGAGGAGCCTCCATCTCCTTGGGAGCACTGAGATTTGCACATTCCCACCACCTGTCCATCGGCAAAAAGCTCTGGGAATCTCCTTCTGCTTCCCAGCCCCAAACGGGGATGCGCAGAAAGCCTGCTCCCTGCCCCGGCAGCAAGTTCTGAGGGCACGGGGTTGTCAGACACCGATGTGATGTGGGAATATGGAGGCACCAAAATGCTCTCCAGTCACGACAGGAGACATTCAAAGTTACGTCTGGTATTTCTGGTGTAAGAATTCCGTTCTTCATGTTACGTGGAACGTATACTTCTTCTTTTGTGGGTATTTAAAACCAGTGGAAGGTAAGAGCATCATGACTTGCTGACTAAATAAATTTTCAGCGTCAGAGTGCCAATGGGGGTGGGGGCTTAGGCAATTTTAAGAGGAACTCATGGATATTCTCTTGGCAGAAATGTTCCTATGTGCCTCACATCTCAGCCATCATAAAGGGAAGGATTGTCATGAGCTTGGGTAAAGCGAACTCACAGCGGAAGAGTCTTACAGAGCCCAGGGCCCCGTAGGAAAGTGATTTAGGATAGCATTCACTTTTGCAAATCATTTGCTTCTCTTTTGCAGTGGTATTCCTCATTGTGTTGTTTAACTTCCTGTAATTCCTTTCTGCCGGCAGCTGACTGGTTACATATGTCTTAGACAAACTCTAACTAGAATTTCCTGGTCATTATTTTGTGCATCCAAATGATTCTCTTATAAATGGAGTCATGTGACCTCAACAAAATTGCAGTTGTTACAGTGGGGACCTGTGTTGATGAATATGATTAGTGATCTGGAAGTATCTACATGCTCCTGTGTAGAAAAAAGTATAAAAAAAGATAAAATCTCATCTCGTCCTTCTTACCCATACATAGCAGTCACTGGCTATACCTGGTGAGTGAGTGTAGTGGCCGAAGAAGTAGACTTCTTGAGATTTCAATTTTTATCTTACCAATTTGTGTATCTTCTTCGCAGTGGTAATGCCTTAGTTTTATTTCAGCTGTTTGTCTCAGAATTTTATTGTCAGAGATCCCATTTTCTATTTATCCTTTTGCGCACGATCCCTTTGGGGAGTATGGATTTGTGTAAGCTTTTCCAGATGACCTCAGAATTCCCTCTCTCTGGAAACAAAACTGGGCTTTAAAAATCCAGCTATAGAAATAATTACAGTCTGATCACTTTAAGAAAATGTTCGTTTTTCAGAGGGCTTTTAATCCATTTTACTCCATGGACAAAAATTGTATCCTTGCATTTGAGGATAATCCTTTTACCAGCAGAGACTTTAGAACTGATGATGCAGGAATTAAAGCTCAGAGGCTGGACCAGAAAGCAAGTAATGACTTTACTGTGTAGATTTTCAAATAGAATGTGATTTTTAAAATTTCTTCAGGTAAGCTAACTTAGTTCATGTTATCAAGGGTATTTTATTTATTTATTTATTTTTTAAAGGATATATTATTTAATCTCTTTCACATTCAGGATTCCAGATATTGTAGTCCTATCTTATGTTAAACACATTCAGATGCAAATTCTACTCATCCTTCAAGGCCCAGGTGTTAAGATATTTTTCTTGAAAGAGGCCCTACCCTGTACCCTACCTACCACCTTCCAACCCCCTGCAAGGCAGTAGACTCCAGCTTCTGCCTTAAACTCCTAATCTGTCCTAAATACCTTTCTTGTTTGTGCTTCCACATAGTTATTGGCATATACATGTCATGTCCAGTCTTAGAACACGAGCCGGACGTGAGCAGGCAAAGCAGGGTGTTCGTCGTCCTGCTGCCCACAGCACGGTCCCCACGTGTTGGACAATGACCGCATTTTGTGTAAATGAATGGCTCATGTGGTGAACATGCTTTTTGTTATGTATTTCTGTTTTATTCTCCAAATGCCACTGTGACGCTGTATTAAGGTTCCCTCGTGCAGTAAGCCCCAGGGCTGGGGAGACTGGGGAGACGTGAGACCTGGTCCCAGCTCTGCCACCTGCCTGACTTCCCCCAAACCACCGAACCTTCCTGGCCTGCACTCCCCTCATCTCAGAAGTGAGGGCGCCGCAGTGTATGGTCTGGCAGGTTCTTCCAGCTCCACACCCACTGATGGGGCTGTCTCTCACGAACAGTGGACTGGAAGTCCCCTTTATTTTCTCTGCCTATCGCAGACACTACTCAGAACCCACCGCGGCAGGAATACAGATGTGGGCTCTCAGCGTGACAGGGCCTGCTCCCAGGAAGAAATCACTGGGTTTGACAGCTGCCCAGCCCAGGGTTCAGTTTTTGAAATGTCACCGAAACAAGTGTTATGGGCGATGTATCCAATTTCTGGTCCACATACGTGGTCGGATACGCTGTTCTGGCTGTGGCAGCAGGAAGGCTGCTTTTCTTTTAATCCGGCTGCCACGTAAGGCACTGCTGCCACGGTTTCGTCCTTAGGACCAAATGTTGCTGACCCTTTCCGTCATCCCTGAAGTTATTAATAGCTGCCCATCATGGGTGTGTTCATGCCATTTTCCTTCATGGAAAAAGGAATCCATTAACCGGTTATGTTTTTATTTTGTGGTAGATAGGTAAATTCTGGGTGAAAATCTTGATAATGTTGTGTGTCATATTTATAAAATAAGAAAAACTGGTCCTTAGTAAAAGAAATTTCTGTTTTATATGAGATATTTAAAGTAACATTGTTTGAAGATGTCAAGAAAAAAATAGGGTCAGAATGAAGAGCTACACTTCAAAGTTTCGGTTATTCTCCGAACATATAACCTAAAATCAGAACCAAAGATTTCCAGTACTATGTTTTTATCTATAACATGCTGGCCTGTGCCTTTGCTACCTCACGTTCATCCATCTGGTCTACCTACTGCCTGTCAAACATTCTCCTCCATCAGCCTGTCTTGAATAGGTGCATTTTCATCATTCAGAGAGTGCCCCGAAGACTAGCAGCATCAGCATTAGGAAGCTTATAAGTAATGCCTGATCTCAGGCCTCACTCCAAATGAACTGAGTCAGATATGTTTACTTGAATATGGTCCCTGGGTTTGAAAATCACTGGCTACCCTTCTAGTTAAGTTTTGGATAATGAGAATACTTTAACATGACTTTTTAAAAAAAGATTTTATTTATTTTTATAGAGAGGGGAAGAGAGGGAGAGAAACATTAATGTGTAGTTGCCTCTGGCATGCCCCCTACTGGGGACCTGGCCCACAACCCAGGCATGTGCCCTGGCTGGGAATCGAACTGGCGACCCTTTGGTTTGCAGGCTGGCACTCAGTCCACTGAGCCACACCAGCCAGGGCAGCATGACTTTTTAATGTTACTACTTGATTTCTGTAGCTCTTCATTGCCTACCAGATAACGGCAAGATTCCTTGGCCTGGCATACAAGGCCCCCACATGCAGAGAGACCTGGCATGCCTTTCTAACTTGTCTCCCCGCACTTTCCAAATCAGAAATTCTAGTCCACACTTCTAACACCCTTGCTGCATACTGGTCCTGTCTCATTTCTCTTATAGCATTTTTGCTCATGCCGGGTTCACTGCCCTCTCTTCTCTACATCTGACTTCCCCATCCACATAGCTAGATGAGATCCATGCCTTTGATCACTGCAGCCCACAGAATTTCTTTCTTCTTCCTCAGAACTCCTGTAGCACTTGCCACGTTAATGCATCTAATCATGGTAACCACAGTAACACTGGCCTCGGACAGTTGCTGAGTATTTAGTATGTACCAGATGCGGTGCCGAATCCTCACAGGGTCCGCGTGGATTGGGCTCTGTCCGCTCCCATTTTACAGATGAAGGAAAGGCCTGGAGAGGTTGAAGGACCTGCCCGAGGTCACCAGCTGGGAAGTATTGGAACCAAGATTCACCCTGAGGCAGGCTGACTTCCAGGCTGGTCCTTTTAATCGCTGTTCTATTCCCCTCTCACTTCCTTTAACGGTGTAAACGTCCTGAGAGTAGGAACCATGCCTTTTTATCGCCAAACGCCTGGCAGACGGGAAAGGAAGCAAGGCACATTCTCCCTGCCCAGAAGTGCTGCTGATAAACCAGCTGCGTCATTAGGTAGCTTTCCCCTGTTGGTGCGAATTGGTTTGGTTTGGGTTGTTATACTTGAGATTTCACTTGATTATCTGCACTGTAAACAAAAGGAACCGTTTACAAAAATGTACAAAAGGAAGCTGATGCAACATTTTTATCGCGTGAAGCTGCAGCAGGCATCCCAGTTCGCATCGCTTTGATAGGAAGCCTTGTGTTGCCCATGTTGCCTTTGGAAGTCTATTGCAGTTGCAAAGTATTGTGCCAAGTAACCTGGGAAAACAAAATATATTTTAAGACCAATAAGTGGGGTTTTATCATGTTAAGTGGGGTGGGAATGCTAACCTGAATCCAGGACCGTATTTTCAGAAGGCAGGATTGAGCGTTGGTTCCCTTGGAACACCCTTCTAATCAGTTGCTGCGAGCTGCACATTGCGCGTTATCATTTCCAGCTTGCCCACGTTATCTGCTTGCCTTCCCTCCTTGGCTGCAACCTGCTGCTGGAGAAAATCAGGGCGAAATAATAATTAAACGCGCTACAGACTTCGTGTGGCGCCTGTTAGTTCCTGCTCTTTCCCTCGCCTCTGCCTGTCACCAGGAGAGACAGGACAGGCACTAACACTAATAACCTTTACCTCTTCTCACCCCTCTCTCCTGCCCATCACTCACCTCTACACCTCTCCCGCCCATGCGACGTAGAATTGTACAGGTGCAGAACTGGTTCTTGGTGGCTAAACACGGCTGCTGGACTCTTGACATTGGACCCTGTCTTTTTTCTTTCCCCCTGCCGTATCCTCCCTACTCCCCATCTCTGTTCTCCTTTACTGTGGTGAAGACCCAAGGAAGTTTATACCGCTGTCCCCTCTTTGTCTTCACTTAGCACTCAGGCCTCAGACTGTTTCTCTGTCCGGAGGCCCCACCTTGGTTCTGACTGGCCTGCGGTGCTATACTGCAGGGCCTGAGCTCTTAGTGGGCTCTGCCACCTGGACATGCTCTGTGCCAACCTGAGACCTGGAGTGAGTGTACCACCTGCCTTTCTGCAGTGCATCGACCTCCGCCCCGACACACACACCACAGCAGTTTCCTTCTCCCTCTCTCATCAAGTGTAATGTCTGAGAGATCAGTGAGCTCTGTATCTATCTACCTTTTGGATCCTGTTACTTAGATACCCTGCTGCTGACCTTGGTCCTCTGACTGTCCATCCCAGAATGGGACCAACCTCTCTGTTCAGGCAGAAACTATTGTGCCTACTTGACCAAAGAGTTTGGATTGCCCGAGTCCATCTTCTGTGCACAGTTCCCCACCCTGGTCCTGTGTGATTCTGAGTGCTTTCCTTTCAGTGCTGCCGTCTGGGGTTCCTGTCACTCGAGTCATGTAACACCCCACTGCCATCCGGGAGAACTTGAGCTCATCTGTCCTTGATTCCCCAGTTCAGGGTTGGCAGATGGTTGGCATGTGTGTCATTGCTGTCTGCTCATGGACCTGTGGCCTGCATTCTTTTGATGAGCCTCAGAGTCCTTCTTGCTCTCGCACCCCAAGTCAGTTCATTAGCTTTGTAGCACATGATGAGATTGACGTGCTCCCTGTCATGGTTGTACCAAACCCTTCCCACTGCTGTGCGTTGCATGTGACCTTGCCTTCTGCTTCATGGGCAAGGTCATGGCCTCTGCCTGGTTTTCCTTTCCTGGCTCTTTTGATTTCAGAATACCACTGCCTAATAACAGTGGTATGGTAGATGGAATTTACAGTTAAAAGAAAATGTCTAAACACATTTAGCGTTACATGTCATTCAGGAATCATGTTAATGTATTTAAAAAGGAAAAAAAGTTACAAAATGCTTTTTTTAACTCAGGTCTTCTTTTTGTTAGGATTCCTGGTATCCCAGTTGTGATTCCATGTAGAAATCCTCCTGACTTGGAGATGCATATCTATCGAGGCTTTCATCCAAGGAGAGGAGAGGGCAGTAGAAGAGTCTTACGCTTGGTCCATTTTTGCAGAAATTTAACTGTTTGGTGGAGAGAGAGTAGTCAGTGAATACAAGAATGAATGAGTAATGAATAAGTAAATGAGCAAAGGAACAGAATGAGGTTGATCAAAGTTTGTGTGTTCAAATCGGCTGTTAAATTGGGTAGATCAGCTGCTGGACCTTAATTTTATCTGGGCCTATTACAAATTGTCTTCTTGACTGGGTTTTCAATTGCAGATCAGAGGCTTTGAAAAATATGAACTTGCCTAGGCTGGTGCGGTGCAGTGGATTGAGCCAGTTCGATTCCCAGTCAGGACACATGCCTGGGTTGCAGGCCAGGCCCCTGGTGGGGGGTGCATAAGGGGCAACCACACATTAATGTTTCTCTCCTTCTCATTCTCCCTCCCTTTCTCTAAAAATAAATAAATAAATTCTTTAAAAAATATGAGCTTGACCACACATTTGTGTAGAGATTTCAACTTCCATCATCATAAAATTATTACAGTGGTTTTATACTCTGAGAAAACTTTTTAGCAGAACCCTGCCATCAGGGTCAGATTCAGGTAACTGGATGCAGCCTTATTCTTTTTCTCTTGTTCACTGTCTGGTAGAGAAGTTTCTGCAAATTTTATAGGGTGGTGTCATTTATTTTGGTTACAAATGTGTCATGACAACAAGTAGCTGGATGTACTTTTCGTAAACAACTTGTGTCCACAAATTGGTTATCCTGGGGGGAAAATTGGACTTCTTCGGGAATGCTTATTTCCAGAGATTGATTGATGGTGCAGAGATCAGATTTGGACCCCCGGGCTCAGCTGTGCTGTCTGCTGGCGTCCATTGCTAGATGTGGCTCAATTAGACAGGGAGGAAGGAGAGTTGCCACATGTGGCCCATCTCAGATGGCAGAATCGCTCTCTGAGTCAGGAATCTTGGTGGGAAAAGCTCAAAAAATTTTTAAATGTGTGATTCCCTCCTTATTTCTATTTCCGATTAAATTAATGCCTTGTGTAGCCACTGCAGGCTACCATAGCATTCCATATCATTTACTTTGCGCTCTCTCTCTCTTAGTTTCCAATTTTCATTATAGTTCTTAGTCTTTGCTTTTGGAGTGTGAGCTTATGGTAGAATAAATGATATTAGCTTTGGTGGGTAGATTTCGTTTTCTCTAATGACTTACTAACCAAAATATGCCTTCTTATGTTGAAAAGCCAAAGTGGATTATTATTTATTTGACTGACAAGGAATGTCATTTCTAATTTTATTTGGAGACTGAAATAAATTACTTTGCTATAAATTAAATGTGAAATAAATATATGATCCTCTCTTAATGAACAAAGCCGACTGAGAACCAAGCAGGTTTGTAGTGGATCTCTCCCTCCAGTTGGTGGTGCTAAAAACTCTGAGAAGAAATTAATTGGAAGGAGAGGTGGTTAACCTGGAGCCTTTCCTAATGAATGTTATCTTACTAGTTTTTAAAAAATTAGTACCAAAAATATATGCCCAAATTATTGCACCTTCCGAGCTTAGGGACCAAAGCTCTCTTTGACGGACAGCAGAATAGATTCCTAGTAAACTGTAGAGATGTCATTGGCTCACATACAATTCACACTTTGTAAATTGCATGTTGTGTAACATCTGGCTCCATCCTGGACATGGCCTTCAGCCTGCTGTCTGGGGAGTGGGGGAGTGCTAGAGCGGTATTCCTGGTCCTACTTAGGTGCCAGAGTTAGAGTGAAGAAATATTGATTCGTGTTAGCAATGCTGTTTTTTTACTAATAATGTGCTTTTTAGGGGCTAGGTTTGTGTGTTGAACCCTCTCTAGCCCTTTGTTCTTTAGCATCTGAGAAGTCCACACTAGAGCAATAGTCTGCTGTTGAGTGTGTCCTGAGAGGCAGCCAGAAGCCTTGGATCAGGGGGAACAGGTTTTGAATTTCCTTACATATTTCATCACTGTCCCTTTGTCACTTATATAAATTCTTTGCAGCTCAGTTTGCCCAACTCGTGAAACGAGAATAATTAACATCTTTTCCCCTGAGTTGGTGTGAGTTTTGAACAAGGTACCCGGTGCTGCTTGGATGTTGTTTACCCACCGTCCCCTTGGTTGAGCCCACCCTTACCTGCAGAGCGGGCAGGGCCTTAGGACCGGAGGTGCTCAGTGTGTCTGATCCTGCAGCGTGCATTTGCTAATGAAAAGGTCTTTCTAGGTTGTCAAGTCCCACAAAGACTTTGTAAAGATTCACAGACTCACACGAGAGGTACCTGGTTATATCTGGTTTTGAGGTACTTGCCTGTCTATCCTGAGGATATTTATGTGTTGGTCTGAATCTGCCTAAACCTTTAAGACTGAGGACAGGAATACAGATTGCTGAAAGGTGTAACAAAGGTATTGCTCAGAGCTTGTCCATCCATTTACTTGTTCCCCAAACTTTGATTGAGCATCACTCTTCCGGCGATGAGCTCCCCGAGAGCCTTGAGAGCTGTAGACTTTGAGAAGCAGGCTGCTTCCCCATAGCTGCTTCCCCATAGCAGGACCTGGTAGGCAGCTCCTATCTATGTAACAGGAAGATTATTTAAATTTCTGTATTTTTTATAATATAAAAATGAGGGTGAAATTATAAATTTTTTTTAGAACTTGTAATTAAATTCTTTATTAAATTTGTTTTATTAAAATATCCATAGCATATTCTGTTTGGAAAATTGAAACAAATCCAAAGAAGGCTTCAGTAGATAGTAAAATCATAAAACTCTATTAATTAGGTGCTCTAGCCAGCATAGCTTTTAAAAAGCATAACAGTGTAAGGTATATATTTTTTGAGGAACAGCACAAATAACATCTTTGGTTAGATCCGATTGGTAGATTCAGACCTTTGAGATTTAGAGATTCCAGAATCATGGAGTCAGATGGCGGCGGAGACTTCAGCAATTACAAATGACGTCTTTCTTACACTGTAGCTCAGAAAGTGGAGGGCTGACCCACGGTTGCATAGACCTGGATCAAAACTCGAGTCCCCTGACCCCCAACTCAGTGCCTGTGCGTTATTTTTTTTATCTTCTACAGGATAAAACATTTATACATTTTCAGCATGTATAAAAAGAAGCATATGTGCTCAGCCTGAATAAACTTTCACACTGAACACAGAGTATCATTTCTGCCCAGTTATCAGAACGAAAACTTCGATTGCATGCAAGGCAGTTAATTAAGGTGCTCCGGTGCACATTTTGGTGCAGAGCTAAGGGGCGGGGGAGCACGTGGGCTCGGAACCGCAGTCCTCCGCCAGGGCGGATGCATGCCTGCGTCCGAGCCCTACGGAGGCAGGCAGGGTTTCATTCAGCCTCTGCCTCGCTTGCTTCTCGTTTCTTGCTACATGAATAGCATCCTGGGCCGCAGGTGTATTAGTAATTTCTGAGTTGGTTCCCCACTCAAAGTGACCTCATTGTTTTGCGCTTCTTTTCCATAATTATACAGTAAGAGGAAAATAAACCAGCTCTGAGTACAGCCCACAGCAGAAATCTTGTGCTCTTTATGCAAGTTTGATTTATAGACATGCACTGCAGAGCAGAGTGACTATGAAACATTCATCTTCCCGATGCTAGTTGCCATGGAAATCAAGTACACAGAGCAGTGTCATTCCAGTCCTGGTGGTGCCTGCAGTAGTTTATTCCTTTGTTGTTCTCGCTCCTTAAGCAGCTGCCCAGCCTTCTTTCATCATTACAATTAATTGTGCACACCGGTTTTTATCTTTTATCTCAAATAGAAAGCACTAAAAATGTATGAGAAAAATAGGGAGGATTTAAATATTTTTGTGGCTTTAAGTATGCATTTGTGATTTTTCCTCCCTCAGTCCCATCGGGAAATGGGTCAAATAAAAAAAGCATATATTAATGTACAGAAATCTCAATAAAGAGAGCAATGTAAAACTTGAGGGAAAGCAATGCCACACTAAGGAAATTTTAAGGAACTTTAGATTCTCGGTCTCCCAGTGTTTGGCACCGAATAAGTCTGTTATTTGGGGTCCTGCCAACCAAAAAGAGCCCCCCTGAGCTATGTAATATCAATTCTCCTTTTGTTTCGCTAGTCTCAAGGGTTTGAACAACCTAAATATTTGCTGGATAGATATGGTATTATGAAAGAGTAGGACTCCTTTCTTTTTGAAAGGCTAATAAAGTTCAAGACTTTTCTACAGTCTAAGTGAAAGGAATTCTTAGTCTTCCTTATTATTATTCATAAAGACTCCATCGTATCCCAGTTTCACCAGGTGTAGTTCACAGTGTGTGCCACGCCGGCAATTAATGAGTGAGTCTGGAATAACCCTGTCTGGGTCCGACTCTCTGCTCCTTTGCTGATGATTTGCTGTGATCCCTTTGAAAAGCGTCTCTCCTTGCCTTGGCTTCCTTATCCATAGAGTGAGCAGCTATGAAATTGAGATAATAACGGAATGTTGGGAGGGTTCTCAGACACGATTCATGTGCCCAGCTCTGTGCCTGGTGCAGAATAAATGCTTGGTCAGGGGACTGTTTGGTGGTGGCGAGGTCATCACTGCTAGGATTACTTCCTGCTCTTACCGCTATGCCTGCTCCAGGGCCAAACTGCGTGCAGTGCAGAGCTGTGCTCTAACCCGGTGAGCAATGCCTGCACCCAAGCCCGGGACCTGTTCCCAGCATCCAGGTTCACAGATAACGGCCCGTGCCTTGTTTCACTTGGGCCACATGGACTGGCTCATCTCTACACTTTAGATATTAGGATGGTAGCCCAGCGGTATTTAAATGATCTTCTTATCTGCACATGGAGAAGAGGAGGCTGCTGCAAATTTCTCATCTATGACCTGGACTTGTTTCTTACAGCGGGGCATTCATGGGGTGCATGGGGAGGCAGTGGGCTGCCTGAAATAGCATCTGACCTGCTGCCTTCCCCCCCCCTCCCCCCCCGTGCTCCCTGGGCCACTGCAGTGGCTGCAGCCTTTCTGGAACTGAAGTTTTCGGAACTGGTGGCAGAAGCATTCTTTGTTGAAATTCACTCTCCTTGGCAGTCCTCCAGGGCACACGGCAATGCCGATTTACTGGATTTAGCTTTTGTTTGGTTAGCTTTGTATTTTGTCTGTTTTGCCTTGTGCAGTTCTTTTCCCCCCAAATTTTCATGTTTAAATTCCTTTGACTTCATTTCTATTTATTTTATTAGCTGGCTTCACAGTATTGCTAAAAGTTGTTTGCTTTAAGCTATCACAAAATGAATAGTCTTAGATTAATTTGTCTTGTTTTCGAGCAGACTGGTCCGTAGCACGTGAACTAGGTACACTTTTGTTAACGATTATAACCAAATAGGCTTGAAAGTTTCCCCTTTGTCACGTCCTAATGTTATACCTCGATGCCCGGTTCTCTGTACTTAGTTCTTGGTTCTCCTCTGTCCCCCAATCAGTATGCTCAAGTTGGTTCTGAAGAGGTAGTCGAGGATAGTTCTGAGTCCTCGGGTTCTCCTTTCTCTGTCTTTCCTCTTGCATCTCCCCAGGAGATAAAAACTCTGGAGTCAGAATCTCATGTCTCCCAGGGGAAGCTCTCCACACTCGAAGTGACACGGGTACTCCATAGACGGCCGTATTCTTGTGTTTACATTGGACATGCTGGATGTGGCTTTCAGATCACTGCCTGAGATGTAGATGCTCTCTAGGTATTTGGTGATGTTTCCACACCCTCCCTGGACTCTTGAGTGTGTGTATGGTCCCCACCTGATATTTAACGTGCAGCATACCCTCTTGTCTCTGTGCCCTCCGACGGCTGTAGGAGGCGGCTCTGCTCTGTGCACTTCGCCCCTTGGCCTTACATTGCTCTTTGTTTTGGTTAGAGATACGTGTTTGTATCTACTGCATGTCAGACACTGGGAATACATGACAATAAACAAAACAGACACTGCCCTGCCCTCTAGGAGCTTATAGTTTAGTTGGGGAGATAGGTAGTTAGAATCCAAGATGGTTAATCCTGCAAGCTGGCCACAACGCATGTGGGAGTATATGGGAAGGACGTGCAGTACAGGCTGGGGCACCGGGACAGTGATGCCACTGTGAGCCCTGAAGGATGGAAGGAGCCAGGCAGAGAGAGGGAGAGTGTGTTCCACTCAGGGCGCCTCTGCAGAGGTCAGCAGGAGAGCGCTTTGGATAACTGAGAGTTGTTCAGGATAGCTAGTCTGTTCTTGAATACACACGTTTTCCTTTGTCTGGGTGGGGCGGGTGGGGCCAGAAGGATAAATCGGAGTGAGGAGCTCGGAGAGGTAGGCAGGGATCAGATCATGAAGGGCTTTGTAAACGGTTGAGAAGTTTGGACTTCATCCTGAAGGCATTTAGGAGCCACTGAAATGTTTTATACAAGTGACCTCTCCTACGGCAGTGTGGTGAATGGCTTAAAGGTGGCACAAGCAGCCTTTCTCTGGGTTGATCCCAGGGACCACCTTCCCAAACTCACCTTCTCCTTGTCCCTACAGTCTGGCTCAGCATGTCCAGCTTCTTGCATTTTCCTGATTAGCATGAAGGCTTGTTCCAAGCTCTGACTCTCCTTTTCTAGCTTCCTGTCTTGAAGGCCAGCTTCTCCCAAGCTCCTTGGCTGGCTCTTGCTCTAAAATGAGTGTGTCATCTGGAACACCCGCTGGGTCTCCCATATTACTATTGCCAAGAGAGTCCATTGCTTTGCCTACGAGCTTGGATCTCCTAGGATTTGGAGTCAGCTTACATCTAGGAGCCTGAGCTCCTCTGACCCCTGAAATTCCTTGTAACTCTCGTGGTTGGCCCTTCCTTCCCAGCCAGACCAGACCTACCCCTGAGACAATTCCTCTGGCCCCTCTTTTTCCAACTAGCAGCTGAGTATCCTGGGTATTCCACACCGATCCCCACTGCGTCCCCATATTGGACGATAAAGGCGGGAAGATGAATTAAAATGAATTGAACTGGCCAACAGACTTTGGGGAAGTTACTTCTCTGTACCTCAGTTTCCTTATCTATAAACTACAGATATTAAGAGAATCCACATCCTGGAGTTGTTTGGAGGACTAAATGAGTGAATGCAGACAAAAGCACTATGCCCTGCCCACAGTGGACACTCACTGTTTGTTAATGTTTTTAGGAAGGTGCGTAGACTATTCCAGAAAAAGAAGAGAACAGGAAAGGCTTTGACTGCTGGAATAATTTATCACAGCCAAATGGATATTTATCTTGAAAGGTCCACTCCTCTTTACTATGGGTAATTGAGATATGACAGCAATTATACACCCTGCCCAGTTGGGGTACAGACCAAGTGGAATTTATTTTAAATCTGATGTTTCATTCTGTGCTGATTTGGTTCTGGAAGTTCTTAGTTTTCATGCAATTAAATTAGCTTTGCATTTCATAAATTATGCTTCATTCTGGAAGACAGTCATGATGTTTGCCTCCACTTTGCAGTTTGGGTCTCCAAGACCAGCCTTTCCTCCTTGACAATAGTGACAATAACAGCTACTAGTCAACAAGGCAGTGGAGGACAACTCTGTTGATTTATTCCACAAGTAGTTCCTGAGCAAATGCCACGTGCAAGGGATTGAGAAGGGAGATGTTGGGGCCACAGATCAGGCAGTGCCCGTCTCATGGAGTGACCACTGGTAAGGATTTCATGTCAGCCGGGGCGATCCAGGAACTTAGTGACTGAGTTGTGTCCTGTAGACTCCTTGGGGGAAAGGCGTCCGGGGGAGACGCAGCAACACGGACAAGCGGGGAAAGGAGAGGAGATGTAGCTGCTGAGTAAGTGAGCAGAACCCCTCTCACAGAACAAGTGCCTCCCGAGAGCCAAGATCTGTCCCACCCGCCAGCTCATCTTAACTCATTCGATGCACACAGCAAGCCCCTGAAGCGGGCTACTGACATCACCCCCGTTTCACAGAGGAGGAGGAGGAGACAGGCACAGAGTGGCCGAGTAACTTGGCCAAGGTCACACTGGTGATGGAATTTGGCCTTGACCCAGACAGCCTGACTCCAGATTGGAAACACAGCCCATCACTCGAGGCAGAACGCCCGACGTTCCCTCGTGTGTCTCTCCCTGTGGGCCCCCTTGAAAGGGATTTTGATTCTCTTTATCAGTCATATCTACTACAGTTTACAGATTTCAAAGGAAATCATTTTCTTTAAGGGCCTCTTTCCAGTTCAATTTCAATAGAATAAAGATCTGGACAGCATATAAATTTTCACAGTCAAAAACAGAGCTATATAATCTATGGCTATAACCCTTTTCATAGACCAAAGGCTGTGGATGTATGAAAACACTAGCTGAACTGTACATTTTTCCCCCTTGATTTCTGACAATTTGGTCATAAAATCTTTTGATAAAAATATCAAAAAAAAAATCTCATACTGCAACACTGTTAAATGTGAGTGCATTAATGGCCGAAAAAATCCATATTTTAGACTGTCAGGACCTGTTTAAACATCCTAGTGGGAAACATTTATGGCTCAAATAATTGAAGTCCACGTTTCTCAGAATCTATCTATTCCGCTCAGCCTATTGTTAGACCTTGGAACAAATCACAAAATTGGCTGGCTCCAGTTTCTCTGTGGCTCTTTCTCGTCCCTGGCGGGGTCAAGGCTCGCGCACACAGGGCTGTGGGTCAGTCCTTCGGGCTGGGCCCGCCCCCCGCCCCCGTGAGCGGGAACTGACGTAGGCCAGTCTCTTAACCTCCCTGGGTGTCAGCCCCCTCTTCTAAAGGACTTCTAGCTTTAAACACCTCCATTCCCTGTTCCTATGCCTTTTGTCTTTCGACTCTTTAAAGAAAAAGTTATAACTAATAGTACATGTACTATTAATACTGTGTCCATAACAAATATCCGTTTATTGCTTCCCGGTATGCTAATAGTTACAGTGTTCAATTCTCACTGAACCTCTTACCTGAGGTTCACCTTCCCTCATGTCCCCCTTGTAACTACCTTATTACTATAGAGTCTTATACTGTTTAATGTTATTTTTAAAAAAAAAATCCCAGACAAAGAAGGAGGACAGAAACCTTTCATTCAACAAGATCCCTTAGCATTTTGCAAATTATTAGGAAGTCATACGTAGTCTTTTTCTTTCGGTTCTTTTCACTGCACAGAAGCCCGGTTTAAACTGCTGGGTAATGGTTCTTAGGAAAACCCATAGTTGCAGGGGGCCCAGTGGTGTGATGGGAAGCCCGTCTGACTCCAGATCGGAGGTTCCAGGCAGGACCACAGCCATCAGATGTTCACGCCTCACCCTGAGGGGTCGGCTGACGCGCTTATGGCGATGGCCTGCTGTGATGAACTTGTCGTAGAAGCGGAGCCGCCTCCAGGTGGTCAATTGCTCAGACCCAGATGCCGCCCTGGAAAACTTACAAGGACTGCCACCAGAATAGCATGTTCTAAAGTATCTGTTGCGTTGAGAGAGAATAAAGAAAAAGACCCAGTAAGAGTTTCATCAGATAGTCATGAGTTCAGGTGACAAGGAAACTGATTGGGCTCTTTGCCAGACGATAAACTGGACGGTGACGGCAAACACATCCACTGTATCTCGGTGCCGCGGCAAGCACCCAGCCTTGCCATTACTTCACTCAGTCCCTGCAACAACCTGGTGTGCCGGGCACTGTTGTTATGCTTGTTTTACAGGCGGGAAAACTGAGCCTGGAGAAGTTAGATAATTTTCCCGAAGTCACACAGTCACCGAATGGCGGGAATGTTTCAGGTGGCTGGTTGTCACCTTCAGTCCGTCCCGCTGACGGGGAAGCCATTGCCCTGGTCCTGAGGTCAGCTGTTTCTTCGATTTCTGTCAGAGATACCGTGATTTTCTCAGATTTGTTCTTGCAGCCATCACTGATTTTTTTTTTTTCCTTCTGTCTTTGCTCTAATGCATGTAGTCGCCGAGTCCCTTTGCTTGTTCAGTGTCTTCTTGCCGTCAGCCCTCTTCCATCACCTCAGTCCGGGGTCTAGCCCGTCTCGGTGGACAGGCTAAAGGCCAAGCTCCTTGACTCAGAATTCAAGGTTGGCTGCCCTCTGGCTCCTGCCCTCCTCTGCGGTTCTTCTACCTCTCTCCCAATTGATGAGCTAGTTACTTAAACTCATCGCGCCCCTTTCCCACTTGGCCCCTGATAACTCCTTTCTGGGATGCACCTTCCACTGCACCTGGGGAGGTCGGGTCCCCTCCTCTGTTTCCCGTTCTGATCAGTCCACTCCTCAGTGACCATCCAGGCTTTTTAGCACCTGTGACGATAGTGTTGTATCTCGAATTTCGCGCTGAGCATGGGCCACCTGCCTCGAGCTGCAGTACAGCTCTTCCTGTTTGTGATCTACCGCTCGGGGGTGAGCAGGGGTGGGGCCTAGACCCCTCACGAACATCTGGAACATTGCTGTACACATGAAAGTGCAAGTTCCCGTGCCCCCTGTGCATGTGTGAGGGTTGAAGTGTTGATGGTAAATATAAATCTCTCACATTGAACTCACCGAATTATGATGGTAAATATCATAAATCTCTCACATTGAACTCACCGAGTTAAGATCTCCCATGAATCCCCCAAACCTTCTTATTCGGAGATCCACTTCACTGGAAAAGGACCGCATGCTTTCACAGATTGCGGGGAGGTGGTGGGGGGATTATCTGTGAGGATGGACACAACTCCCCACCCCTGTTGGTAAGCTCTGTGCAAACTGGTGTGGCCTCCTTCCTATTAAGAAGTAGAGTTTACTTGTCTACTCTCTGAATCTTAGCTGACTTGTGTCTTACTTTGACCAAAGAATGTACCAAAAAGTAGAATATCACCATGCCTGAGGGTCATCTTGGGAATCCACCTCCTCCCCCCACAGAGGATCCCGTCTGATGCCAGGCCTTTGACCCATCAGCCGCCAAGGTGACCCACTGTGTACACGCTGGAGATGAGGTCTGTTTGAGGTGCTTCTTGAACTGCAGTCAGTACATTTTCAAGTTTATATTTCTATTGAAATGGCCTTAAAAGTAGATAAGAAATTGTGATGATTTACATGCTTTAATACATTAATTCTGTTTTGTTTCTTACAATTTCCTGAACATAATCCAAAGCTAACTTTGCTTTTTAAAATGCTAATATTTTCACAAGCCTAAGTTTAAAAAAGCCTTGTGTTCTTGGTTTGCAAACAGCTGGATTGCCGCTCCCTTCCTCTCCTACCCATTGTATGGAAACAAGCTCTGTGTTTGCCAAACAGCAAAACAGTCTGCACTTGACCGTGTGTATTTCACTTCCGAGCTCCCGCTGCAGCCCGGTGACATTTTCTTTCACGGAAAATGACGGCGACATCCAGGAGTATAAGTGCTGTTTTTTCCCCCCCAAATGCATGAAGTTTTAAAATGAAACTTCATTTCAGACAGAATGATGTTTGCTTTTATAAAAGTGGGACTATTTTATGGTTCTGGGGCTGTACGAAATAAACTAATAACGAAATAAGCTCATAAACAAAATGGACTCACAGAGAACAGACTGACAGCTGTGGGGGGAGGTTGGGGGCTGGGTGGAAGAGGCGAAGGAGTTAAGCAAAGAAGAGAAACTCATGGACACAGACTCATGGTTACCAGAGGGAAGGGGGTGGGGGAGGCAGAAGAGGGTAAAGGGGACAAATGGTGATGGAAGGAGACTTGACTTGGGAGGGTGGACACACAATACAATGTACAGATGACGTGTTATAGAACTGTCCACCTGAAACCTGTACATTAACCAATATCACCCCAATAAGTTCAATAACTTTTTAAAATGAAAATAAAACCTAATAGTTGTAGCAGGTCAGCTTGAAAGATGTGGAGTTTACATTCAACTTAGACAAAATAGCTTACAGTAGGTTTGGAAACTGTGCCAGTGTAATTGTGTTTAAATGATTCTTGAATTTGTTGTTGTTGTTGTTTTTTTAAGAGGTAGCTTTCTCCTTTAAATGTGTGTTCAGTAAAACAGAGTTGTTCAAATTCCAGGAGATGTGTAGGAGCGCCAGATTCGCGCGTGACGCAGACTCAGCCCTGTTCATGGGCTTTTACTCCTAATGACCGACCGGATGTGTTGTGTCTCCTTTTTCCGGCCGAGAGGAAGCATCCTGTTCCCCAGGCGTTCTACACAGTGATATGTTCATAGTGCATTTCGCCTCGTGCTGTTTCTCAGACGACAAGCATACCTGCAGCATATTGAGGAGCTCGTGTCATTGCCAGAAAAGTACATGGTAATTTGGATAGAAAATAACGTAAGGGCTTTAGGAACAGAATAAAATTAAATTAGTGTCTAGTGTAAAAATAGTGGAAGGGTTTATTTTTAGTTTTTAATGACTCAGATCAGTGTGATGAAAATATGTAAATTAAATGACAACATTCACTTTAGTGATCCCTGTGACTTCCGCTCGGCTCGAATATTCATTCTAAAAATTCCGTTTTCTTCTGCCCCAGCTTTTAAGTAAACACAACATGAAAGGGCTTTGAATTTGATAAAATAGGGACTGCATGGCTTCAGTCTTAGAAGCCTTGAGATTGAGGACTTCTAAGCTGAACAGGCACGCATTCATGTATCCATTCAGTGAGTGGTTATCGAGCACCTACTGTGTGCCTAGTTCCACTCCTTGGATGCTTGTTTTGCCTCATTCATCATAATTCTCCCTGCGTCTGTGGTTTAATAGGTTTTCCTCCTGTTCAGAAGAAAACCAAGCCAGTGCTACGTTTAGCATCCACCTGCAGGCGCGGGTGGCCAGCGCCTCTTCCCCCCGCCCTTGTTCCCGGGGATCTGGACAGAGCTGACGGGGCCTGATGGTGACGGCACACGGCTCCCGTAGCTCTGCCAGCTCTGCTCTTTCTCTCCTGGGTGCGTGTGTTGTGGTATGTTAGCGTGTGTGTGTGAAACATTTGAGGCAGGAAAAGAAATCCGTGTGTGTTCCTCCCAGGTGAAGAAACAAAGCATCCCATTTTGGACGTGGCTGAAGTGCCCTGGGCAGCCCTGCCTGGGGGCCTTTCCCCGTCCTCTGCCCCACAGAGAATCACTAGCTTGAATTTCTCAAATCACTCACGTGCGTCTTTCTATTTTATGACACAGATTTATGTTTGTTAGATAATGTATAGCTTTGTATTGTGTATTTTTAAACCTTACATAACTGCAAATTGCTTTTTCTCCCATCACCATGTATTTTAAGACTTAGCCCTGTGAATACCACGTGTCTTTCCCTGCTGTAGAGTGTTCTGTTGGGGGCTCCAGGGGGCACAATATCTAGCACCCTCTTTTCGCATCTAGAATAAATTGAGAGATAGATCTGAGGAGTGTTAGAGAGTACTGGATAAAAATATCAGCTGTATTTGTGAGATGGCTCTCTGGAGGGGTGGGCTTGCTAGAACGCAGCCAGAACTGAACAGGTTTACCCTTCCAGTCCCAGGTTGTGTCACTAGCCTGGGACCCCCCCCCCGCCCCGCCCCACGAGGGCCGCTGTGTGGCATGGTGGGGCAGAGTGTGCGGAGCATGGGGGTGGCACGCCAGTTAGATAAGGCACCTGCGTCTCTAGGGCTACGGGAGGGAGGCTGGGAATGTTACTCCAGAAGAGGTTCCTCTGTATGGAAACATAGACAAGGAAAATGAAGATTTTTCCCAGAGCATCTTTTTCCACTGTGTGAATATCCTGTAATTTAAATATTCATCCTCCCATGGATGGACCCCTTTGCTGTTGTTGCAAATGGGGCTGCAGTGGACGTGCAGGTCCACCACTGGGAGGGCTCCCAGACAGCTGGGCACGCGGTGGCAGGCTCCTGGCTATGCACGTCTGTGCCCCACCCAAGTCCTTCACCTTCTCGGTTGTCAGAGATCAGAGTTCCTTGCCACCTTATTCTCATCAACACTTGGATTAAACTCTAGTTTTTGCCGATCTGCTGGGTGTAAAATGGCATCTTATTGTAGTTTTAATTTCCCTGATCACTAGTAAAGTTCAGCATCATGAGTGAGCCATTTGGTTATTCATGTTATTGGCCCACATAAAAATATTGAGTTATTTCATGTTGGTTTATAGGGGTTCTTTACATATTCTGGATACTAATCCTTTCTCTTTTATGACTCACACAAATCTTTACCTCTTAGTGGCTTGTCTTTTTCTTTTTTTAAAATGGAATACATTTTGATAAAAATCTGATACACACACGTGTATCATTTGGCATTATATACTTGTATGTATATATTTCCCCACACCCCCAGAAAGAGAGGAGACTTCTAAAAAGAGAAAATATCAGACTCTGACATGTGCAAAGTCTAAAATTATGTAGCAAATGTGTAAAGTATCACTTGAGCACACTAATAGGTTCTCTTCTGTGACTTTCTGCCTGTCGTAATGTTAATACACCTTTGAACAACTACTATATTATATTAGGCAGTTCAAACAATATTTCTGCAAGATTTACCTTTTCAAATTCTTTGAGGCGATAGAATTTAATGCTTAATCTTTGAATCCTAATGCTTAAATTACAAGGTTTTGCCGCCGTGTAGTTGCATGAAAAGGCTACACCACAGAACACTTCTACTTCTGATCCACCTAAAGTCCAACTTATCTCCCACCTGGAAACTCTTATGCGTGACAAGACTTCACATTTTAACTAGTCCGGTGGTAACGCTGTATCGATACTCCAGTCTCTGCTCAGAGCTGCAGACACTGTTATCATTGAAAGGCCCCTTGAGTCCTAAGCTACATAATGTGCTACTTATCCGAGTATAAGGAAATGGCATCATGATTTCACCAATTATTGATAAGAATAGTATATTACAAGGGCATGGACTTTTCCCCCCAAAAAAAGATCCTTAGAGAGCACTTGGTACAGCCTTTTATTTTACACATGTGAGGTTGAATGGCCCACCCAGGGTCACACACCTAGGCGGGCACGGATCAAGAATGAGGTCCGGGTCTCAGCCTTGTCACTGTGTGCTTTCCACTGTGATGGTGTCTTAGTCCGTTCGGGCTGCTGTAACGGAGAACCATAGGCTTGGGGGCTGGAGCAGCAGAAATTGATTTCTCGCAGATCAGGAGGCAGGAAGTCCAAGAGCTAGGTGCCGGCCGATGGCATGTTTGGCGAGGGCCCGCTTCCTGGTTTGTAGACAGCTGTCTTCTTGCTGTGTTCTCACCTAGTGGGAGAGCCGGAGGAGCTCTCTGGGGTCCGCTTTATGAATCAGGGCACCAAGCAGCTCCCAAAGGCTCCCCCTCCAAGTACCATCACGTAGTAGGTTTTAACGTATGAATTTAGGGGGAACACCGACATTCAGTCTGTGGCAGTGGATTATAGGTCATAGCGTTATTCTCTGTTTTTCTAATGGTGTATATTTTTACAGCATCGTGGTATCCAGCATTGGATATCCTGATTTTCTAGCATTGTAGGTATCTTTGACTGAGAAGACTCAGTGTACTGGGCTTTTTGGTGCTGGAAGCTCTTTAGATTTTTAATACTGAAGGAACTGTTTATTGCACTTCCTTAAATTAGTTTTATGGAAGTAATGTACACCGTTTTCCTTCCTTATTCTCGACTGGTGTTTACATGCTGGTTTTTCAAGTGGGTTGTATAGATTAATTAAATGTTACGATAAATTATTCCAAAATGGCATATTAACAGTTTACGTAAATTAAAACTATGCTGTGATAGTTTGAATCAGATGGGAAAAACATGTAAATTTGTAAATGTGTGTAGTTAAGTTTTAAAATAGTTTTTTTCATGCATGGCTATTGTTTATTTAAGTCAATGTGTTTAACATTACAATGACTGCATTTAATCCAAGAATTAAAATATGACCATTAACTTATGTAAACCCACGAGCTCCTCTTTCCTGTCTTCCTGCTTTCCTGACTTGGGAGTCACTATCTGGAATTAAGTGATTATGCTTTTCCTGCTTTAAAAGTACATACATACACACATACAAACACACACGTGTATATACACACACATGCACCTATGTACTTTCCTAATGCATAATCTTCCTCCTTTTAAAACTATGTAAATAACTGCCAAGTATGTGTAGTCTTTTGTGACCTACTTTTTCACTCAATGTTTCCAGTATTTATCCTTGTTTTGTATATAGCTATAATTCACTCATTTTAAATGTGTGCAGCGTTCCATTGTATGGCATTACTATAATTTATCTATTCTGCTGATAAGCATTTAGTTTTTTTTCTCCCCAATTCTGTTTGCTTTTGCTATTGTTAATAATACTGTCTGAACAGTCTTGTGTTCTTACTCCTGGTGCCCACGTGCAGGTGTTCCTCTTAGGTACTTAGGAGTAGAATTCCTAGGTTACAATGTATGCAAATGTTTGCCTAGGGCCAAAATATCATACTGCCAACTGGTGTTCCCAGTCATTTGTATCAGTTTACACACCTGATGACCTGGGTGTGGGGGCCAAGCCCTGAATCCTGACTCCTGAGCTGTTCTCGCGTGAAGCCGCCAAACCGAAGTTCCAGTGCAGGTGTGGGCCCACCCACAACCTCTGGGCAAACGTGGCTTTGGGGCGCCAACTTCCCACCAACTCTTTGGGTGTGAGCTGCTCCAGGCACGCAGCCTGGCCACGCTGCGTTTTTAACTCTGTGCCTTTGAGGTGGTTTCATTTTAGTGTCTGATCCAGCTTTTTTGTTTGTTTGTTTTTCGTTTTTGTTTTTTCCTAGTGAGCATATTGATCCGACAATCCAAAAACAGAAAGTCACATTTCTCAAACTTTTCTTTCTAAATTCTCTTTCCCAGATTGATTTATTGGGTAGAACAATGGACTTGTTAAGTGTTGGAGAAGACGACCGTTCATCTGTAAGAGGTGCAGAGTGTGTGAAATGAGTGGTACATTTCTGAAGTTTAGTGACTAGCATTTTAGTTGTGTCCTATTGCTATTTGAAGGGTGTGCCCAACTATCTGACCACCGACTGCTCTCTGGAACATCATTCAGGTGTAAGCTAAATATTTATTTTCTTGTGACATAAAGCATATCATCCGGAAATAGTGATATAATTTAATGGATATGCCACTGAGTCTCAACTTTTAAATTTCATACATTTTTTTTAATAAGAAACAATGCCATCTTTTTTGGCATAATACTTGTTATCAAAGTATTATATCTAAAAATCACTTCTCTTGCACTTGACTTCAAGATGTATTTGAGTGCATTTTTAGTATATTTATACCTAGTATAAAATAATGAACTGTTCCTGAGTGTGTTGATGGGTCCCCGAGGCCACCACCAGCTTTGATGATTCCCCGGGAGGACTCGGGCTGTAATTGTACTCATGGCTACGATTTGTGACAGCGAAAGTATATGAAGCAAAATTAGCCAAGGGAAAGCACGTGGGCACCGTCCAGGGAAACCAGGTGCAGGCTTCCGGGGGCCTCAGGCAGTGCAGTCCCCCAGGATGTGCCTGACTCCCCCCAACAGCAAGTTGTTACAACACGTGCGAAACGTTGCCGGTCAGGGGAGCCTGCTGGAGATGCAGCGCCCAGGGTCTTTACGGTGGGGTGATCGTGAGGGCGGTCTCTCTGCCCAACCTTCCGGACTCGCGGAAGGAAAGCAGTGCACAACATAAACCATGTGGTTGTCCACTCTTAGGCGCAGGGATCCGTTCTTAAGGGTGAATGTTGGTGGGAAACTTCTGGAAACCCAGGTTCCCGGATGCTAGCCAAGGACTGTCTTTATAAGCAGGATAGTCATCCAGCCTGGTATGCAGACTCTTTTCTGCACTTGAAGTTATGGCTAAAGTTTTTAAAGCACTTCCTGTGTGTCAAGCACCATTCTTCATGTATTTCATCCTCACAACAACCGTTTCATAGATGAAGCACTAAGACAGAGAGGTTAAGAGACTTGTCTGAGGCAGCACAGCTAATACGTAGTCAACCAGGATTCTAACTCGGGCTTCAGAAACTGTGACTTAGCCAATGCTTTATTAGTGTTTTTACTTCTTTTTTCATTTTGTCCTACTTTACGGCTGGGATGTTTCATACATTTCCATAAAACTGTGATGTTATTTTGTCACTCTTAATTTTCAAGTTTGGGAAACTGTTCTAATTATCAAATACAAACCTTTCCTGATCCCATAAGCTTTTCTCAGCTGCTCCCGGGTCAGAGGTTCTGAGTCACCTACTTCCATCTTTCTGCAGGAGGGTGGCCTGGTCTTTGACCACAGGTGAGTGCCGCTGTTCCTTCCACACCTCCTGTCGGGCTCCTGGCGAGGCCACAGCTGGAACTGCAAACAGACGGTGTCACGGCTCCTTGGTCTGTAAACAGAGGCGGGACAGCATCTTCTGTTTTCCTGCCTGCCTTGTACTTCTCGTCACCGTGTTGGCCATATTGTCTGCCTCAGTGTCTTGGACAGTGACTGAGGGAATGGAACTGAAATGCCTCCTGGGTGGCCGTCTGGGAGGTGGACGGTGACAACGATAATATAACTGGTAGAGCTTGCCTTCCTGTTAGCGTGTTTCAGATTTCTTTCCTGAAATAAAGAGACCAACTCTCTGCTATATCCAGTCCCAGGAAAACACATTTTAGCTGTAAGAGAAGTTTGAGCGTTTAGCACATGTGCTGAAATATGACACAGATGTTTAATGTCTTACTCTAATATTACTTCACTGTTCATGGTCGCCGGCTTTGATCCCTGCCCAGCTTGCTTGCTTTATTCCATCCACCTGTTCCCAAGGATATATTTACAGTCTGTTGTCTTTTTGAAATGGATGGTACACAGGTTAGAAAAAGATTGATTTTTGCCAGTTCATTCAATAGATACCTTAAGGAGTCCTTGTTATTTTATTTCACTGTAATACTGTTTTTACTTAAATATCATGTAAGAAGTCACGCTATATGACTGAAGTATGATACTTCTTTAAATGTTCATGGATGGGAAACAAGGTACTTCTAACTTTTTCAAATGAATTGTAAAACTTTCAAACTACTGCGTGATGACAAATGTCCTTGCATTTCTGTAGGCTTAGGAAGCTTACGTCTCTCATTAAGCTTAGGAGGTCCCTGGCATCTAGCTGTTTGAGACATTTGCCTCCTTCTATTCTGGGGCTTTCCATTTGCCTTCCCTGTTTAAGCATTGCCTCATCGCAGAGGCCCTTCCCTTCCAAAGCGACTTCACCCTGCCTCCCTCACCCAGCAGTAAATCTCTGCCTCCCGGAGGTATGTCATTCATGGCACCCACCAGTCTCTGAGACGGTCCTTTGTCTTCCTTTACTTATTGGCTGTTCCATATCACACGTGACTCTACAGCTCCCTGGGAACAGCGATGTTATCTGTCTTTCTTTATTTTTAAAAAGATTTTATTTATTTATTTTTAGAGAGAGGAGAAGGGAGGAAGAAATAGAGGGAGAGAAATATCAGTGGTTGCCTCGTGTGCCGCCCCTACCCCACAACCCAAGCATGTGCCCTGACTGGGAATCGAACTGGCGACTCTTTGGTTCGCAGGCCAGCACTCAATCCACTGAGCCATACCAGCCAGGGCATCTCTTTGTCTTGATTACCTGTGTATGTTGAGGTCAGCACAAAGCATGTGGTCATTTAGTTCTTATTGAATGAATTAATGAATCAGTTTACTAAAGACTGTCAGAAAAATAAGTTATGTTAGAATTGGTATTTGATTTTTATCAATTTAAATGTATCAGATTTTCTTTGAGTTTCATGGAAAGGTAATTCTACACTTTCTCTAGTTGTCTCTAGTTGCCTGTGGATGGACAGTTAGGTTGTTCTAAGTTGTGTGTACCTTTCTGTTTGTACATATGTGCAAGAATTTCTCCAGGGTGGTACCTTTCCATCTTTTTCACTGTATTGCCCCCACGTACAGGGTGGGCCAAAAGTAGGTGTACAGTTGTGAGCACGTGAAACATGTTTCCTTTTGTATTATTATTAGTTTATTTGTAGTTTTATTTTCCATACGAACAGCTGTAAACCCGCTTTCACCCCATGCTGTAGAACGAGATTACTTATAAAGCACATTTCTGCTGACGAGTTGGTATTGGCTAAGAGCGAACTGCCTGCCTGCCCGAGAGACGTTGGGGCTCAATATCCTGCCACACCTGTGCACCGGCTGCGGCAGGGTTTCGGGGAGCCGTGTTCTAGGGCAGTGGTCTTTGTGCTTCCCCAAAAGGATTCTTAGAAACTACATACCTGCTTGAGCATTTTTTTAGATTGATAGCGAAAGTTTTCAAAGTAAGTTTAATTGGTTGCATAGCATATAATTTCCGATGAATTATAAATATTGACATTTAAAAACCAAACTGTGATATTACTCTTAAATGTATCCAGTGGAATCTAAATACCGCAGTGATTTGATACTCACCATTTTTCTTTCAAAAAATGTGTGAACAAAGCATTTAAAGTGATATGAACAAATTCTTCTTTAACAATTTGAAATTTTACATTCTTCCTTTTTTAACTCATACTTCTATTTTTCTCCCATCACCAAATTTTATCCTAATGTAATATTTTTTTTATCTTTTGGCTTTCACTGGCAGTATTTTAAAATTAGGTTTATTAAGTTACAGTTTACATATTGTAGAATTCTCCATTCGTAGGTGTTCAGTCGTATGGGTTGGGCAGGTGTGTGTAGTGTATAGCCAGTACCACAGTCAGCACGCAAAGCGTTTCTGTGCCTTGTGGTTCCCTCTCTCTACTCTAGTCTCCCTCTGGCTCCACCAAGCTCATTTCTGCCCCCATGCTCTTTGCCTTTTGCAGAATGTCACGTGAATGGACTCATATGGCGCGTAGTCTTTGGCATCTGGCTTCTTTTACTTCTCGTGATGTTTGGCACTCATCAGTTCCTTTGGTTGCTGCATTGTGCTCCACTGCACATAGGCACCGCAGGCTGCTTAGCCATTCACCCGTCAGTGGACATTTGTATTTTCTCCAGTTTAGGACAATTATGAATAATGTTTCTATAAACCTTTGAGTTCAGTTTTTTTTTGTTTGGGTATTTGTCTTCATTTCTTTTGGGTTAATAAGTGAGATTTCTGGGTCACCTGATAGGTGTTTTAATTCTGTAAGAAACTGGCAAGTTTTTTTTTTTTTTGAAGTGTCTGCATCATTTTATAAAATAGAAGACTATTTCTCGTTGCTGGCACTTGGTATTGTTAATGTTTTTGTTTGTAGTCATTCTAATAGGTGTACAGTGGTATCTCATTGTGCTTTTAATTTGCGTTTCCCTAATAACTGATTTAAATAATTGTTTCTGTCCTTGTTTGCTACCCATACCTCTTGTAATGAAGCGTATGTTCCGATCTTTGGTATATTATATATTCCTCACCGGAGGACACTTTTTTATTGTTTTAGAGAGAGGAAGGGGGTGGGGAAAAAGAGACAGAGGGAGAAACACCACTGTGAGAGATACCAACTGATTGCTTTCTTGTATGCACCCAATGGGGCATCAAATCCACAACCTGGGTATGTGCCCTGACTGGGAATTGAACCCCAGCCTTTCAGTCTACAGGGTGATGCTCCAACCAGCTGAACCACACAGGCCAGGGATCTATATCTATATCTAATCTATATCTATATCTGTATCTATAACCTATTTTAAGTACTGGGTTGTAATAAGAGTTTTATATATTCTAGATACAAGTTTCAGTCTGTAATTTTTATTTTCATTTCCTTAATAATTTCTTTTACAGACAGAAGTTTTTTTGATTTTGATGACTTTTTAATTGATTCATGGTTTTTTGCTTTATTTTAGAAATCTGCCAACACTAGTGTGATGGTTAATTTTATGTGTGAACTTGGCTAGGCCATGTTACCCAGCTTTTGATCAAACAGCTGTCTAGATGTTGCTGTGACAATATTTTTAACATGTAATTGACATTTAAATTAGTAGACTTTGAGTCAATCTGATTACCCTCCATAATGGGGGTGGGCCTCATCTAATCAGTTAAAGGCCTTAAGACTGAGGGTGCCCAGGAAGAAGGAATTTTGCCTCCAGACTGCCTTTGAACTTGAGAGACTGTAGTATCAATTCTTCCCTGGACTCTGTTATTTTCCACTGGTCTGCTTGTCCATCCTTGAGCCTGCACCACAGTCCCTTAGTTATGTGGCTTTATAATAAGCCTTGATATCTAGTAGTATAAGTCCTAGGGCTTTGTAATTTCTTCAGAATTTTCTTGACTCTTTTTAACTTGTTGCATTTCCTTATAAGTTTTTGACTTTACGTTCTGAACCACTGTGTTCCACTGCCCTATAAGTAATTTAGTTTCCATTCTAATGGAACAGACAGGATTATCAGGCCACCTACCTCTCAAGTCTGTGCTCGCCACTGAACTACCTGCCTCTCTGTCAAAGCCATGGGGTTTATGGGTAGACATAGCTGGGATGCTTCTGTCATTTGTTTTCTTTTAAGTAATTAACATTTATTTTTTTCCACTTCATTGTTTAGTTTCCATTGTTATTTTTCAACTTCTTATAAGCCACCTTCCAAAAAAAGAAAAATGAAAGCAAATTCTCAGGTTGGGATCAATTTGAAATATGGTAAGAACTTCTGAGTGTGAGAGCAATTAATTTAACCCCTTCGTCTGGCTCTGCAGTCCAGTGTTCAGGAGAGAGGAGTCACACGATGAATGTTAAGAAAGCTATACTTGCAAATTTAGAATAAATTGGAACTAAAAGTTATTAATAGGCCAGATGTGAAATGAGGGTATATTAATACTAAGATGGACCTTTACACATCTGACATTTCTGATAGAACAACTTTTTTCCAGAGAGTTTATATAGAATGAATTTTTCTTAAAATCCCTGTGTTCCAACACAGGAAGAATCATCACTTTTCTTTTGTTGTAATTAGAAAAATCAAGACTGCATGGGGTCAGAGTAGGTTGAGCTGACTGTCGGGTAGCCCTAAGAACCCAGAGCACACTCTACTGAGAAATCGCCGTCTGTGCCGGCAGCAAGAGGGACAGGAGCCTGGGACCCAGCATGCGGGTCAGCCCAGAAATTTTGTTTGGTAAAGGCAGAGTGGGTTCTATGTCTCCAAAAATATTTATTCAAACATGTATTGATATATAAAACTGCGGTATGTATTTGTAAGTAATTGAAGTACTTGTTTGTTTTTGTTGCTTGTCTTTTTTTTTGTGGGAACCTTTTGTTTTTGGCATTGTACCGTAGGTAAATAAATGCCTTGTAATTCATTGAAAAGTAGACAAATTTAAGTTGAGTAAGTGAAGTGGTTTTATAGGATTATACTGTGGTTAATATTGTAATCGCTCAGTTAAACAAGCGAGATGAAAAAGAACCGGACTGATGTTATGATGAGGAAGGAAACCAACATCGGGAACAGCAGAAGTGATAAAAGTAATAATAGGAAGTGACCTAAATTTCAAAGAAGAAGAGGTGTCTTTTTAATGTCTTGAAATATAAATGAAAGAAGACGGACAAAGAGAGTAGATGAAAAAGAAAAATAGTCATATGTTAGAGTCATCCACCAGAGGTTAACAAAAACAATGGAGAATAGAAAAAAGTACAGCTAAATATTGAATACAATAGCTATTGAGTAATGATCAAAGGGGACAGGAAGACGGGGAATGTGTTTTGGCAGAAGAATGGTCAAGAGAAAGCAGAAAGTACAGCCAAGGTCAGTTCAAATGAGGTGAAGGAACAGAGGGAAATGGTACCACGTGGATGATCTTTGAAGGTAATAACGCATATCCTAATGTTGTGTCCATCACTTAACAACAGCGATTTTGTTTTTAAAACAGAATGAAAAAGGAAGTACAAAAACCATTTAAAGGAAGAAGGAGACACAGTCCTGGTAAATAATCGGGCATAAGGGGGAAATGAGAAAAGCCGTGCTGAAAAATGCATCAGACCCCAAAGAAGGTTAAGATAAATAGTCATAGTTGTTCATTGTCTCTTAGGTCAATTAAAAAAAAAAACAGTTAGACATTGAATGTAATAACCATTATAAAACTGCCTAAAGCAGACATATTGATTGCTGTCAAAAATGTACTTCATAGTCTATATAAAGCTTTGAAAATGGATTTAGATATTCATGTTTCAATATTTTAAGAAAATATTTTAATTCAGTATGATAAAAACAAATCTGTGAAAGTGATTATTTTTAAAATATCATTTAGGAAGGCATTTGGCAGTGATTTCCATCTTTCATTTTCTTTTTTTATTTATTGATTTGCAGGAGGGAGGGAGAGAGAGATGAGGGGGGAGAGAGAGAGACATCGATTTGTTGTTCCACTTACTGATGTCTTCATTGGTTGCTTCTTGTACGTGCCCTGACCGGGGATGGAACCTGTGACCTTGGTGTATTGGGATGATGCTCTAACCACCTGACCTATCCAGCCAGGGCCTATCTTTCATGTTCTTATTTTGGATATAGATTGTTGCTTTGTATATCTAATACCTTATCTAAAATATTTGGACAGTAGGTAGCATCCAACATGTTTGTAAAGTTCAAAAGCACCTTTATGTAAATGATAGCTTCTAAAGGCCAGTAGACACGTGTAAATAGAAGCAAATAAATCGATTCACCTCATACTTAGCAGTTAAAATAGAATGCATTTCTAATGTATGAATTTAGATTTGACTTTGTAAACACTGAAAGCAATAGAAACCCCAAATACCACAGTTACCACAGGGTTCATCTGGTAAGGGATCGCCGTCTCAAATGTTTCTCAGAGCCGTCTTTCACCTTGTCCCAGCTGCAAGCTAGAATGTTTGTTCCATCTTTTGAAATGATAGAGTCTGTAAGCTTTTCTCCAACCCATGTAGTAAGTGATCAGCATTCCACAGTGTTGGAACAAAAGCATAAACTTACTTTTAAACATATGAACAATTGAACAAAAAAATGATAATGATCAGGCTCTTTTTATTGAGTTTTCGGACCTGGGTGTCATTACTGGTGATAAATGTGTAGACAGTGTCTTCTGCCGGTTAGAGTTCATACTGGCCACTGTTTTGAGTGGTAAATTAAGTGCACGGTCAGCTCTGCAAATAGTTACTCAGTGTCGTAACAAACGAAAGGGTACCTTTGAGCCACTCGGTTGTTGAGATAGCAGTGAGACTTTGTGTGTGTTACATGAGTGATGTCCCCCGTGTCCTGTCGTCAGTAGCCCTAGAATTTACCTGTCGCTACAGCTGAGTACTTTTCATTGAAGCAACAGATCAAAACAAGTGCCGCAGCCTTTTTTAGAATACAGCACCGCATCATTCAGTCTGAGACGCCACTGGTTCTGGGGCACCATTATCCTTGGTGCCGCTAATGAAAGCAAAAAATTCTGCCCACTAAATGGTGACACGATGCAGTCACAATGCATCGCAACCGCGGAGATTTTGAAATGGGGGAAGGTGTCCTGAGAAGCACTGAGTCAAGGTAATGTGCGCTTTGAGCCCGAACAAACGTTTCATAGCTGCCTGGTTCTGGATTGTTCTCAGGTTTGATACATTAAATGCTATCTTCATCCAGTTTCCTTTATTCTGCCTTTTAAAACCCTCCTTGGTCTCATTATCTTATTTCCCTGGGTGTAGCCTTGACATTGCTCAAAATTAGTTCTGGTCATCCACCTGCAGAGTTGCTCTCTGACCTCGAGGTCACAGGCCCCTGCCTGACCTACCTTGTCTCATATGGGGCATGGACATCAGGTGTGGACCCTCACTGGGCTCATCCTTGCCTTGCTGGCAGGGCCTGGGTGTCAGGGCAGGCAGACCGCCCTGGCCATCATCTCTATATAGCCATGGTCAAGTTTTCGTTCCGCGCTGGGTGGGCTCCTAGGTGCCTGGCATTGTGTGGGAGCCGTAGGCTACAGGAGTGATATATCACAGCAGGCAAGGAATTCGCAGTCTGGTGGGAGAGTGATGTGTAGAAGGCAACTAGAAGTCACCAGACTTTAGCCTTGGCAGACAGCTCTGCAGGGGATAGAGTTCCTCCTTGATTCACTGTTCCCTTCTTGACCCAATTTACCCCTTCCCAGTACCAAATGAAGACAATCTACCCCACATTGCAGAGAAGCCTATGAGGAGCTGTCCACAGATGAGCCACCTACACACGCACGAGCACACTCTGAGCAGAAATTTGCTCTAATCCAAATGAGCCACCCCAAATGGGAGCAGGAACAACTCGTCGCAGGGATGATGCTTGATTGAGTCTTGGAAGGATAATGTGTCGAAAAGGCCCAATGCCCTCTGACCACAGGATGTGACCGCTGGAGCCCCATCTGCTTCCTTCTCCTCCTCCTCCACCACCACCAATGATGATGATGATGATGATGATGATGATGATGATGAAGGAGGAGGAGGAGGAGGAGGAGGAGGAATAGAACCCACTCTGGACCCTGCCTCAGCTGTAGCTCCCACCCAGCCACACTCCTCACGAGAGTAAGCTGTGCTTGCCGTTTTCATTCAACCCCAGTCTCTTCACTTCTCAGCTCCGGGAGCGTGGCTTTCACCTCTGACAGCTCTACTGAATAATTTTGCCAAGTTCACCGATAATCTCCTAATGGTCAAATTCAGTGACCACTCTTCAGTGCCTGGCCTTGTTTATCCAGCATTCGTCCCTGATGACCACCCCCTCCTTGGGACACCCTTTTCCGCTGGTGTCTGCGACGGTACTAGCTCTGGACCCTGTCCTGCCTTTCCATCTCCCTCAGGGGGCGGCCTTCTGCTTCCCGCCCCCCAGCGGGAAGCTCCTTGTCACCCACACGCGCTCTCTGGGGGGCTTCCTTCACAGCCTTCTGTACTTGTGGGTGACTCCCAGTTCCGTGCCTCCATCTCAGCCCTGTTTTCTGAATTCCAGACTGATTCATTCTCTCTCTCTCTCTCTCTCTGTCTCTCTCTCTCTCTCTTTCTCTCTCTCTCTCTCTCTCTCTCGATGTCTCCACTGACCCCTCCAACTCCACGTGTTCTAAGTGTTTTATATTGTCTTTTACCTCGACGTGCTGATCTTTCTCTCTTCTTGTGTTACATTTCTTGGTTCACAGTATCATTATCTACCCAGTTCAGCTTCTTTTCTTGACTACTTGTAACCAACAGATTGTGTCTCTTCTACCAGCCAAGCCCGTCTCAGGTCTTTTCCTCCTCACCACCCTTAACCCACACTGTGCTGGTCTCCCATGACAGATGCCACAGAGCGGGTGGCTCACCCCAGAAACCTTAGAATCCTGGGGGATGGAAGTGTGAAAGCAAGGTGTCAGCAGGGTGGGGCTTTTCTGAGGCCTCTGTCCTCTGTGTCTTCTCATGGACATCTGTCTGTGTGTCCTGAGTTCCTGTTCGTGGAAGGACACCAGTCAGAGTGGATCAGGGCCCACCCCAATGACCTCGTTCTCACTCAGTCACTTCTTTCAAGACCTTGTCTCCAAATAGAGTCACATTCTGTGGTGCAAGGGGTAATCCTTCTCGAGGGATTATGCTGAGGACCTCAACATAGAAATTTGGGGGGGAGGGGTGCAGTTCAGCCCATGACACGTGCCCTCATCATCTCCTTCCTAGTTAATCGTGTGCTCTCCTGATTTGTTCTTCTGCCTCTGGTATCGTCCCCACGCTAACATACCCACCTCACCACCATCTGAGAGGCCATTGTGATTTCAAATACAAGCACACTGCTCTCCTGCTTCAAACTCTTCAGTGGCTCCCAGTGACCTCCACTGAGTAGAATTCCTTCAAATGTGATCTCGTAGCTTCAGCCACCTTCCTGTTCGTACGTGCTTGAACCATGTGGAAGTACTGGAAGTTCACCAAAGGTGTTAGACCTTTGTGCCTTTGCACATGCAGCGTTTTGCATCTGGAATTTTCTGAACTCTGCTCCCTTTATCTCACCAACTCTAAGTCATATAAGACTCAATGGAGGTAGCACATTCTGCAGGAAGTCTCACCTCGGAGTGACCAGGAGGAAATATGGCAAATGGCAGTAGGACACGCTGAGGGAAATTGTTAACATGTGTACCAGCCTCTCTTTCATATGGATGCAATAAAAAGAATATGTTAAATGTAAATTACGCTAGTTGTTGTAGACTTTTCTCATCCTGTGGAGCCCCTGAAGCTTTCTTAAAGGACAGATGGTAAAATTTACATCTTCCTCTCATCATTGACTTAGCCATCAGCGCAGAACACAGATTTAATCACGTTCTAACGCCTTTCTAAATTGGCAGCCTTGTCCAAAGGCTTGGAGTGACGTCCAGGGCACCTGCTCTCAGCAGCCTCTGTCCCTCAGCTCTGGACATGTGGTCACAATGCAGCTTCTCATCAGTTTTTTTCCTGGGGAAAAAAAAGAAGAAAGGTGAGTGCAAATTGCAAGAAATGCAGTACAAATTGTGAGATGTTGGTGCATTAGCAGTGACGTGGGACATCGCGGGGTCGGGGGAAGAGGTGTAAATTGCAGGATAATAGAAGGGAGAGGTCGCCGTTAGTAACGCCAGGAACAGGGTGGACTTAAAGGAAAGGTGCACATTACGGGGTAATACGAAGAAGAGGTCAGTACATTAGTAACATGGGAAGCTGACAATTTGGGAGGAAAAGGCGCAAATTGTAGGATAATGTAAAGTAGGGGCTTGGCGGCAAGGACGAGCTTCCAGCATGTCAAGGAGGCTTGCTGGCCACACGGACGCTGGCCAGGCCTTTCAGCAGCTTTACGGTTCTGTCTCACAGCAGATCTTCACATCTCTTAGAATTATTAGTTACATTCCAAATTAATATTATACAGCAAAATTACTGTAATGTTGTGTACGGAAAAAACTGTTTTGGAAAGACTCCCTCAAGACTTCTGAATGCCCGAACCTGGAAACCTCCTGCCTGTCAGCCCTGACAAACACCCACCTTCAGGGGAGCCCTTCACGGCACGCAGACACGCATTCCTCTGAGCGGTTCTGTGAATAATGGATGTCGTTTCTGGGCTCAAGACAGAATTCAAAACAAGCATGCAATAAAAAAATTTAATAAAAACTTGAAAGGGTAGCAGATGATGGGAGACTGCAGGGGCTCTATGGACCCCTCTTGTTTTTGCACATCTTCTGAGTGGGGCACGGACTGCCCTTTGTTCCAGAATATCGTTCTTTTCAAGGATGGTTGTGTAGTGAATGAACAGTCTTAGAAGACAGAGTTAGTGTCTCCCTCACAGGGGTGGCCAACCTTTTGGCATCTCTGGGCCACACTGGAAGAAGAAGAGTTGTCTTGGGCCACCAATTAAATACACTGTGACATGTAATCACAAAAAAATCTCAATGTTTTAAGTAAGTTTACGATTTTGTGTTGGGCTGCACTCAGCCACCCTGGGCGCGGCAGGTTGGACGCCCTTGCGAGAACAAAAGGCAGGCATGCTTGCCAACCGCTTTAAGAGATCTGGGCTCCCTAAACTCAGGGTTCATCTTCTGCATCTGCCTGGGCCCGTGTGCATCACCTCATAGAATTTGGGGGCAAGAGGAACTGACAAGTGTGTGGCTCCTCAAGCTGTTTGCTGTGCCGGGAGTAATGAAGCCCTTTGTCTGTGATGCAGCAGTCCTGGGCCTTCTGCCAGCATCCCTGAGACTGTGGCAGGCTGCAAGGAGGCTGAATTCTCAGTTCCTTCCTGGTTCTCAACATTGTCATCCATGCAGATGGGTTGCTGACAGTGACGTGGCTTTCTGGAAGAAGGATGAGGAAACCATGGTGCCTCACAGCATTTGAAGGAAGTCCATGGGACTTGGTAGTGAATGTGTTGACCAAATCATATGGTCAACCAGGCAGGAAGGGTCCTCTGCTTTGTAAGGGGGAGGTGGTTGCGGTGGATGCACAGACAGTGCCCTGGTGGCTGTATCTCTCCTCCAAGATGAGGACTTCCTCTCCAAGATGGCATCAGCCCCGAGTCCGCTCTGTTGTGATGACCAATGCAAAGATTCATTTTGAGGGAGCCAAACATTCTACCCCATTTCAGACAATAGCTGCATAGGCACCCATCCTGAGTGAGAATGAAGGAAATTTGTGGCTGCAATGGGTGGAAACCAGGAGAAGCCTTAGAGCGTCAGCTGGGCCTCTTGAAACCGGAGGGGCAGGGCAGGCTCACACTGCCTGCTGAGGACCAAGGTCAGCAGCTCCGAGCTCAGCCCGTCCTGCACTCTGCAGCACAAGCTTTAGATCCGTTTGCAGAGGAGGTCTCCAAGTTTCTGCAGTGTTTAGCCAAACTAAACAATATACATTTAAAGGTCCATATTTGGAAAACAGTGATCTTGAAAAGCAAGAGCATGATGCCTCCAAAACTATTACTCCTGCAGGCAAGGCACAGGGCGGAGATCGGGAGAGGAGCACGCAGGTAGCTACAGTAACGTTGCTCGTTTTCTAGTTCTGAGGTTGGGGGTGGGTTCACCAGTTTTGGTTTTATTATCGTGCTTCATGGTGTAGCTATTTGTTACACATAATTCATTATTTCATATGTATCAACTATCACATAATAAATTTTTATGGCCAGATTCGGTAACTTAGTTTGGATCTAAAATTATTCAATTGCTGTGAATTGCATAACACCTGTTAGATCCCTGTGTGGGTTTGAGGAGAAGAGAGGATAACTTCTTCCCTTAAGAAGCCTCTACTATCCAAGGGGAAAATGCCACATCAAACACCTGCTTGCAAGAAACCCTGGAGAGGTTCAGTGCTCGACCTTTCTTAGTAGATACGAACTTTGTTACAATTTAAGTGCTCTTACGTTTGCCTAAGCTAAGGTTAATCAAAATCGTTTTAGCTTGATGTCTAATTCTAGACACAGTTTATTTTCTTCATTCCTAAAAACAGACGGTGAACACTTTTGGTATTGATAATGCTGAGAGATGTTACCCAGCAGTTGCGTGATGTCGGGACATGTCGCATGTGCTCTGCCAGCCTCGCTGTCCAGGATAGTGGGGAGACCCGTCCTCTTTCCCTTCGATTCTACCTCCCGTCTGAAGAGAGAGACACCTTCTTCACACCCTTCTCCGGTGGCAAAATTCCAAGGACCACGTGTGCTTTCTGTGTCCCCCGAGAACGACAGCTTGGCCCCGAAACGATGCCTCTAGGAGGTCCCCAACCCTTCTCACGTGTGGGAGGACAGTGCCCTGCTGGGTCTAGCCATCCCCGAGAGGCAGGACACCAGGTTACTTGTGAGGTCGCCCTTCATTGCTGTCATCGTACTACTAGCTGAATTTTTTTTAATCACCTAATATTGTAGGAACCAAGCACTCTCCTTCATCTGTTTCATTTACTCTTCACGGCACCCCCGAGGCGGCTGGTCACACCCCTCTTTTGTGTTGACACAGGGTTCAGAGGTGAAGTGGGGTTCAGAAAGATGAAGTGACTTTGGGTGTTCTCCTAGGCAGGATGCAAGCTCGTTCTGCAGATTCTCAGACTCATGCTTTCAGCAATGTCGGAACCTCGTTTAATCATTCTGATAACATCACGTGAGCATGTAGGTTTTTTTGTTGTTTTTTTTGTTTGTTTGTTGTTTTTTCCTCATGGAAGTCAGAATTCCACACAGTTCTAGTCTTGAGAAGTTACGTAGTAAGGACAAGTTGGCCACGTTCTGTGACCTCCAGGAGGGAGGTGGTGGTGGGGGTGCTAAGATTTTGTTACCCCCCCCTTTTTTTTTTAAATCCCCACCCATGGATATGTTACTGATTTTAGAGAAAGAGAAAGGGAATGAGAGAGAGAAACATTGATGTTAGAGAAAAACATCAATCAGCTTCCTCCTGTGCATACCCCAACCAGGGATTGAACTTGCAACCTAGGTGTGTGCCCTGACTAGGGATTGAAGCCACAACCTTTTGGTGAAAGGGACAATGCTCCAACCAACTG
Source organism: Anoura caudifer (assembly GCA_004027475.1). Taxonomy (NCBI): domain Eukaryota; kingdom Metazoa; phylum Chordata; class Mammalia; order Chiroptera; family Phyllostomidae; genus Anoura; species Anoura caudifer. The sequence goes on from PVKU01000247.1 coordinate 80,196, forward strand.
AGCCACACAGCCAGGGCCTGTTACCTGTCTTTTTAATGACTTACGTACTTATTCGTCTCACCAAAACTCTATGGTTCTTATCTGGGTAGTTAATATTTTTGGATAAGCTTGATTTAACAAGCATATTACAGATATTTTTATTTTGCTGAACATGGATATATTTCTTTTAACATGCTGGCATGAGACCGAGTGTGCACACATTTGTTTCTATAAGAAAGGACGCAGCTCTGGTATTCTCGTGAATGGTAGGAATGTCGTTTTCCTCCTGATTTATAATTGGTCCCTATGAGGGAAATCAATTACTCAATATGAAATGGGCTTCACAGGCAGGGTTTGAAGCATCTTTATCCTTAGTTTGCAAATATATCTTTATTCAGCTACAGAAAAAAATAAACAAATAAATACTTTAATCTGATGCACAGAGCACTTAAAACAAGGAGCCACGGTGTAAAGAGAGCGGGAGGGAGCCACCCCCCGGGGGTGGGGAGAGCTCCCTGAGGCTGTGTTCTCGAAGACAAGTGCTCCTGCTTCGGGAACCCAGGAAGAGAACCCCCAGCCACACTGTGTTCAGGGGAGCATTTTATGGGAGACAGTTCACTACTTCATTCCGAGAGCACTTTTATCTTGATATGTACTAATACATGCCTTATTTTGGTGGGGCTTGATACAAAGTCAAAATATCTTTCCTGTAGTAGGACTATTCCATGCCATGAACTCTTCCTGAAGACCATGCAACCCCAGAAGCAGTAACAGTTGAAATATAATGCCTACTTTAAAATGCAGGCCTGTCCAACTTATAAACTACACAAAGGTCTTAAAAGATGATCAAAAAGAAACCTTTAGTTTTGTTTGGTCCTCCTGGATTTCTTCTCAGGCACCAAGTATTTTTTTATTCCACGATCAGGTTGCATGCAGCGGATCTGTCCGTTAAACAGGTGTTTATTGCACAATTATGGGCTTAGCTCAGTTTTCCCCTTTGGAAGAAACACGGAAATGTATTTGCTGGCAGAGGTTTCCAGCTTCAGGGAAAGTTGAATCTGGAACCTGCAATGTAACGACTGAACCTTGGAGTCAATGGTGCTTCCTTTCCCAGGCAGCTTTGATGCCTAGTGTGCTTGACTCCTACCCAGTGCCTACAGGTCCTGTTACCCTTAAAATACAGAAAGGAAAGGAGGCGGAGCCTTTCCCTGCCTATCCAGGCTCTGGGCCCACCCTTTCTTCAGTGCCCTCCTGCCTTGCAGGTTTCCATGTCCGTGGATCCCCCTGTTCCCAAATCACCAGCCTGTCGCCCTGTGCCCTGTCTCCGCGTCCAAACTCGCACTTCCTCCTTGTAGCTGATCTCAGGTAGGTGTTAGTGGGGGAGCATTTTGATTTAACTCATTCACACTATAGTGTCCGTTCATAACTGTCAGTCCCTTAATCCTCCCTGAGGCATCCGTATGAAAAGGAAATACTAATTAAATGCTACTTAAATCAAACAAGTATAGATTATTTAGGGTGTCGAATAGTGAGATAAGGCTGAGCAAGGGGAGTTGTGCTGGGGGACAGGAGGGTCACCATGGAGACAGAGTAGCCCATGTGGAATTGGTTCCCTTGGTGGGAGCTCCCCTGGGCCAGTCCTGCTTTTCACGACTTCTTTCCTCATGCTGCTTCTAACTCCTTCGTTCTAGAAAAGGCCACATGTCCACACGGTGGGGCAGCAGTTGAAGAAGCTCCCCTGGTGGAGGTGAGGTTTAGGGAGGGTGTGGGGAGGACGGGGTGTGGGCCAAGGACATCAGGGACCCATTGTAGGTGGGCGTTACACATGAGCCAGCTGGAAGGCAGGGACACAGGCCCAAGGGGAGAGACGAGGTGTCACACTACAGAGGGAGCAGAAGGCCTGAAATCACTCAGCAAGTTCAGGCCCAGCAAACTGGTGATGAGCAAATAGCCTTGGTCCTCCCTTTATACTTGGGGACAGTGGAGTCAGGAAAGAAGACTTAGGTAAACAGTTATGCTAAAACTAGGTCATCAAGAACCTCAACCTGCTGCGTTAGAAAAGCAAAGGATATCACACCTGATTATAACCATGGCCCTACGGCCCTGAGTGAGATGGGGGTGGGCTGGCTGCGCTGAGGGAGGGACGTTTCAGCAACAACCTGAAAATGGAGGCAGGTTGGCCAAATGCAGAGGGTGGGGAAGGCCAAGCCCTGTGGAGAGCATCTCACGCAAGGTGTACAGTATGTGCCGAACCCGGCGAGGAGAGGGTCTTTGTGACTTTGTGTGACTGCCAGTGAGACTTGAGGAGGGGACGCCTGTGGTGGGGAGCCTGGAGGAGGTGGGAGAGATACACAGCTCTGTCCCCCAGGCGTGTAGGCCACCTTAGGGGCTTAGGACCTCAAAGGTTTGGGGTCTGGTTTTAAGAATTTAAAATGATGCCCAGGCCAGGTACTCAGTGGGTTAGAGTGTCGTCCCAGTAGGCCAAGGTTGCAGCTTGATCCCCAGTCAGGGCACCTGGAAGAATCAACCAATGAATGCATGGATAAATGGAATAAAAAAATCAGTGTTTCTCTCTCTCCCCTGCCCCTTCCTCTGTCTCTAAAATCAGTCAGTTAAAAAAATTTTTTTTAAGAATTTAAAGTGAAAGACTGACAGGTTGTACAGTGTGGCCCTGACTGTTTGTGGAACTGGGGCTTAGGGGAAAGAGGTCCGTGGTGAGGGCTGTTCAGGTCCGAAGGGGCCTAGGGTGCTGCTGGCGTCTCCTGTGTGTGATTGGAAGGGTGCCTGGCACGGCCCCTGCTCAAAAATATCGTTTCAGTCACCTCTGACACAGCGTCTGAAATCCTGTAATTGAGGAATTCATCTCTTAAAAAACCCAAATTCCCTAACCACCAGGGCTAGGGCAAAATTACACAATAAGTAGCATTTAAAAAATGCGTCAGACGCCCTCACCCCAGCCATCCTATTCTAAATTGCCTTTTCCCTTTCTCACGGCATCTCTTCTCCCCTTGGATACCCCAGGCTTAATCTCTAAATCCACACCTGATTTCCAGGAAGACTCTGTCCGATGTGATTTATGAGAACTTTATGATGCAATTTTGAATCAGTCTATAGAATGTAATGTGCTGATTGTAACTCAGATGCTATAAGTGGTGAAGGAGATTAGTTGGCTCTCAGACTGAGCCTTGGAGAGGTGGGGTTGGCTTTGGTGTAACTCATCAGAACTGGGACTCAGGCTTCACTCTGTGTCCCCTGTGGTCTTGGCCCGGTGCCCCTTATAGTTGTCACACTAACTACGGTAGCTCCGGGCCTCACACCCCCAGCCTCAAGGCAGGTGGGAGGTCTTGTCTGGTGCTTCTCTCTGAGGTCATGGGACAACCCTAAACCAATTACTGGGGCCAGGACTGTCTCCTGATGTGAGAACAGTCACCACTGGCAAGGAGGCGCCCTGCTGATTGGCAGATCACTCCCCCACCCCGGAAGCTGTGGGTGTGGGTGAGATCCTTCTTTCCCAAATCAGGGGGATTCTGGCTACTCACAATGGGAGTGAGATTTAGTGGGTTCTAAGGAAGCGCCAAACGATGCTGGCAGTCAGTGTTTATTTGCAGAACGTTAAACAAGGGGAAGGAATTGTTTTTAGAGTGGACAGTGGGACCGTCTCAGAGTTCCTGAAACTTGCACTTCCCACACCACCAGCCTTCCCCTGGACACACTCAGATGGTCACTCATCTGCCGGACTGGCTCCGATTGCCCAGTGGTCTTTGTCTCTGACACTCCTGTGCCATAGGCATTGGAACCTGGGAGTCTGGAGTTTAAACAGGCAAAGTGTGTGGGTATGATGGGTGGAATAAAACAATAAAAAGGTGTAGATCCTACTTGTTTAGGGCAATCATGCATTATTTAAAATTATTTGCTATTTTAAAAAATTTAAACAGTATCTTTCATTGAATATATTGGAATCACTTTATAAACTGGAGTTTGGCAGGAGGGGAAGGAGATGAAAATAAACGTTACTGGTTAATGAAAGATTTGATGATCTTTTGTTCTGTATATCTTATCTAAGTTGAAGGAGATTTTACAATTCAGAATAAATTAATCTTCATGTTTTTCAATGGGGATGGTTTTATTTCTTACAATTTTTAGTTGTCTAAATAACACAAGGCTATATTAAATTCCTCAGAAATGTTGCCAAGTAAAGCAAAAATATTATAGCATTTAACATTTTTTAACCTTTCTTCTCAACCAAGTATATTTTGTTAACATTCACGTAAATATTTAAACGGAAATTAGCATACGTGCCCTCCTCAGCAAACATCCATCACGGGCAGGGTGCTCTCTGGTTGCTAGAGAAATCGAAGGCCCACTTCCTGTCCTCAGGGAAGAGCGTGCCATCCATTTGGGACGAAAGGCAATAAGATGGAAAATAAATAGTCGTAGGTCATTCACTGCTGGTTCCGCTGGGTGAGCTGAAAAGGGAGCCATTGCTGAGGTGGGGGTGGGGGGAGCCTGCAGAGGAAGGAAAGGCAGGTACTGGCAAAGAGGGGAGACCGGTCCAGGCCACGGCAGTCTGCTTTGGCAGTCACATTTCATTCTGTTTCCCCTAAAATTGTTGTCAGAGCATCTTGTTTAATTTCAAGATTTTCTTTGTTACCTGTTTCCTGTGGAATCATTAGGATTTGGTCAAATGGATGACTTCCCACTATTTGTGTGTTTTCCAACATTTCTGTAATGATTTCCTGTTACTCTTTCAGAATGGTTTTATGATGATATAATAATGTTGAAGGAAGTATTGCCAAAAGCAAACTAGAAAATAAAACTATCCACAGTTATTTCCTAGGACATAAACGTAGGGACAGTTTATTTGCAGTTCCTCAAAACCGTCCCACCTGCACAGCCGCTGTTTTGTGGCATCGTACAGCGCTTGGGACTGCCGCTCCCTGTTGTTTTGGCCTGACACAGGCAGGAAAATTCCAGAAAACTGAGTCTGTGATCGAGTTGTCAGAGATCTTCACTTTATTTAACGCTGAGTTGTTGGATTAGTCTTCACTTAATCGATTTAGGAGGAAACCTAAGATTTTCCGTTTAGTGTTTTCTTCCTTTTTAGGTATTTCCTGTCCTTTTCATTTCTTTCCATCAAGCCTGTGAGCTCCCGTTTGGCTGCAAATTCCTTTTGGACAGAGATCATTGAATCTCTGGAGCTTTGAACAGTGCTCGATAAATGCTTAGTGAATGAATTAAGAAAACATTCCACATGTGATTAGACAGAAATAATGCAGAGGAAATTACATACAAGTACCCATGTGTGATTTTAATTTTCACACATGATCTCGAAGCATCTTATTATAGCAGCTTCCTGCCAGGAGCTAACCTTGACATGAAGGCTGTAAGATTTGTAAGCCTAGCAAAGAACTCCCAAACGTCAGTTACTCTGTGAGACAGACCTGTTACCTATGACATGTTAACTCAGATTGGAAAGATCCCTGGCTTCCTCTTCTGCATAATTAAGTTCTTTCCAGAACAACTTATATATTGTAGATTCCACATGTGTATTTCAGACTAGTCAACACAACTAAAATTCAGTTGTGATTACTAGCTTTTCACAGCCTTCCTTCATTTCCCGGCACGCAGCCTCTTGTCAGAATTCATCTCCCATTTGGAAAATACCTCTCTGACCCCCAGTGTTTTGGACAGAAGACATCCTTCACAGATTTGAGTCCGCCATTGTCATCCATCCGCAGCTCCTCAGGTGCCAAAGACCCCTTTCTATTCAGAGTGGTAAGATCTTTCTAAAACATCAAAGGAGGGAAAGCTAAGAATACTTAAAAGATTTTATTCCAGCAATATTCCCAATTTTAAAAAGTGCTTTTCATATGTCTCCATCTCCGATTTTACAGTTTAAGAAATTAAAGTATAACTGTTACTTTTGAAGCAAGGAGATGTGCTTTTTATTTTCTCAACCTTTATGTAATTAAAATTAAGGTTTGGCAGAGCTGTGGTGTAAGTTCAATTTAGCGAACCTGCATGGAGACCCTCCCCTCGGCCCTGCGTCACCATGGTCTCTGCGAGAATCTGCAAGAACTGCCCTTCAGTTGCACAGCGTGAGCGTCAGGGAGTGTGATCCAGATGTGGCAGGAGATTAAAACTCACTGTGGCAGGGGCTTGTTGGGAAGGCGTCCTGAGAGAAGGAATTTCTCCTTGGGTCTTGGAGAAAGTATGAGATTGGACTTGCAAAGGGGACAGTCGTTCCGGGTGAGGGGTACAGAGGCTGGAGTCAGCAGGGCCTGCACTGACTCTTGGACAAGGAAGGACATGATAGAAAGGCCTTCTTCATCTGGCTTCAGGCTGCAGGCTGTACTTGAGGATGAAGCAGCTGGTCCTCAGGAAGCGTGGTGACTGATTAGGGCTCGAGCCCTGGGGTCCTGTTTGGAGGATAAAGGAGATGGACATGTGAGGGGAAGATCAAACCTTGTATGTGTTACACAGACTGACTCTGATAGCTTCACAGGCTGATGGGATTTGGGGAGGCTGTGCAAAGGCAGCTGTCAAGGGCAGCTGCAGGGGCTGGGGAGCCTCGGTGAGCAGGAGAGTCCTGGTGCATGTCAGCATGAACAGAGGAGTAGAAAGAGAAGTGGACCAGGCAGAGCCTTGGGAGGGTGCCCGTGGTTGGCAGGGGAGCCAGACCAGGAGCGGTCAGAGGAGAGCCAGGAACCTGCAGTTCAATGGACACACAGGGAAGACGGCATCGTGAGGCGGGGTGAACAAGGAGGCCAGGAAATCGGAGGTGTTGCACAGAAGGACAAAATGACCTTCGAGGACTTCAGAGAAGTGGCGGAAGTAAATGCCAGATGGCAAAGACTCGGAAAAGGGAGAGGAGCTTGTGTCATCGGCAAGACTGTAATACAAGATCCTTCAGGTGTTTCCAGCAATAAATGCCTTTAAAGGAAATCTATGCCTTACCTGATGTGTGTTATGTAACAAAAAGCCAGTATGTTATTAATACCTGGAGACTTAAAATGCACCTATTTCTACGTTGTAACCCAAAAACATTATTTTTACAAACCATTTGGAAATAACATTTTTATTTTCTTTGATTCTACTCTTTCAAAATTGTGCTTATCCCTTTCTGAGATTTATTTCTAGGTCATTGATTTGGATTCCAAAACTAGTGTTTTCTATAAGCTTATTTTATGCCTGCTAGAGTTTAAATTTAAACATTTTTCTGACAGTAGCAACCGAAATAGCTTCAAAGACATTTTTTATATGTACCTTGCTTTTTCTTTGTTGGTTATAGCTTTCTAAAAATGGCCCAGATTGATAGCTCTTGAGATAGTATGCCTGTAGTAACACACAAAAATTGTGTTGTGCTTTTTAGAGTTGAGAAATATACTTTGACTTCTTTCTGGTTCTTGAAGACACCCTTTATTCCTGTGAGTAAAGGAAAAAGCACAGGACGTGAGTTCTGTTCCCATCTTTGCTGCATGACCTTGGACAGGTCAGCCCTAGAGATTTTCAGCTATGAGGTGAGAGGATTATACTAGAGGGTTATTTAGGCCTTTCAAAAAAAGCCAAAAACAAAACAAAACTACTTCAGAATCCATGAATATGCTACTTTATCTTTCTCACTTAGTCATCAAGCTGAACACAGGGTGTGACCCCGCACTTGGAGACGCGGTCAGGGTCCTCAAGCGTGCCCTGCCTGTGACAGCATCACCCCCTCTTCATGTGGCTGACTCAGATCCGTCCAGCCTCGCGTTGCCTGTGTTCTGGGATGTGGGGGTCACTCTAGCACCCAGAACCTGCATATGGTACACATATGGTGCTCCGTAAATATTCAGTGATTAAATACACGGGCTGTATTGTATTATTGTCCACCCTGGTGGTAGGGAACAACCAGACTAAGCATCTGAATCAGTTATGAGCCCTGGCTGGTATGGCTCAGTGGTTGAGTGCTGGCCTGCGAACCAAAGGGACACAGGTTCTATTCCCAGTCAGGGCACGTGCCTGGGTTGCCAGCCAGGTCCCCAGTGGGGGGCATGCGAGAGGCAGCCACACAGGGATGTTTCTCTCCCTCTCTTTCTCCCTCCCTTCCCCTCTCTAAAAATAAATAAAATCTTTTTTTAAAAAAGAATCAATTATGAACTTGAAACCAGGGACATCTCCAGGTCCTGCACCCCCACTTTGGTGTGTGAGTTCCTGGAAATGGGCTGAGTGTGGGCACACCTCATGCCTGTGTGGGCAGCACCTGTCTACCCTCCGTGAGTTCCTGGAGGTCACAGACTGTCTCTGTCACTTCATGCGCAGGCCCTAGGGTAACGTCTGGCAGAAGTTAGGTACACAATAAATGTTTGTAAATAAGTGAATCTAAATTTTGAAGTAAATATAAATGAGAATAAAGTGCCCTGTCTTCTGGTTGCAGATATAACATCTTGAAACTTTACATAATAATTGACACTACCCATTAACATTTTTATTTTTAAATACATGAAACAAATTATTTAAATGCTCCAATCACTAGTTCTAATAAAATTAAAGACTCATCATTTGTTACCTAATAATTGTGGTTAGGACTGCTTTGCTCTGTTTGCCCAGTCCTTACAATGTTGTGATTCCATCTCCTTTCATGATTAGTGCCTTGGCACATACCTTGTTTTATTTATTTTTTATCGTTATTTTTTCTAGTGTCACACTTTTTTTCAATGACACTTTGTGATCGGTATTATTCTGAATTAGACATACAGCATATGGTTAGACAGTTACATACATTACAGAGTTCATAAACCTTGGTTTACATTGTTGTCCAAGCAGCCACAGCCCGTCGCTGATCTTTAGCTATGTAATTCTAGTGTCGTGAACTGCAGTTGCTTTCTTTGGGCTGCGGGATGTGGGGGACGAAGCAGAACCAGCACTAACTCCGTGTTGTCTGGAGACCCGCCATCGTGTGTACCGGGCACGGTTCTGTGCTCCAGAGGGAAGGAATGGTGCTGTCCACTGAGAGCCTGTCCGCCTGCATCTCGGTTATCTGCAGGCATGCCTTTTTATGGTGCTTTGCTTGATCACGTTTCACAGTTATTGCCTTTTTTAAGATTTTATTTTATTTATTTTTAGAGAAATGGGAAGGGAGGGAGAAGGAGAGGAAGAGAAACATCAATATGTGGTTGCCTCTCGTGTGCCTGCAACCCAGGCATGTGCCTGACTGGGAATTGACCTGGCAACCCTGTGGTTCACAGGCCCACGCTCAGTCCACTGAGCCACACCAGCCAGCGCAGATACTGCATTTTTTCCTTCTTTCTTTCTTTTCTTTTTTCTTTTTTTAACAAACCAAAGGCAAGACCCTGCTTTGACTTGCTTTATTGCAATACTCACTTTATTGTGGTGGGCTGGGACCGAACCTGCGCTCTCAGAGGTCTGCCTATATCTCTGAGCAACAGATTACCCTGACTCTTCAGCGCATTAAAGCGAGGCACTTGTCACATCTCACCTGTGGGCCAGGAACCTGCGGGCGGCTTAGCCTGTGGCTCTGGCTCGTGTCCTCTCAGGAGGTCACACGCAGGGTCTCGCGTGGGGCTGCAGGAGCCACGCCTGAGGAGGCTTACTCCGACTCCTGGCACATCAGGCCTGTGGTTTGCAGGAGGCCTCCCTTCCTCTCCGAGTCTCACCAAACCATTTTATCTTTGAGTTGCAGGAGTTCATCATCAGGGCTCTGTGAGTGTCTTCACGATATGGCCACTGGCTTGCCCCGAGGTGCGTGGCTCGGGAGGGGGCGCGGAGGGAGCCCCAGCACCCCCATTTAAGGAAGCGGCTCTCGGGCTCCTCTTCTGGGAGGGGTGCGGAAGAATCTGTGGACATGTTTTAAAACACCACGGTCTCTGTAAACATAAAGTGCTGCCTGCTACCTTTGACGCTGCGTCTGGGAGCCGAAAAGCGTCTGAGATCCAAGTTATTTATTCCACTCCTTATCCACGAAAAGAAGGTGGATGTCAGAATTTCTGGTTTCTACCTTATTATTTCCAGTGTCTACTTTCTTTTTATTTTCTTGAATAAGATAATGAGGTACGGTGGTAAAAATCATGAAGTGTTAGAATCAAAAGATGTCATTTCCCCTCTGTGTTCCTAGAGCACAGTTCAGAGCGTGCCGTCTCCCCAGAGCCGCCTTAGTAGGGGTGGACGAAGTTTAAGAAACCAGTCCAATTTCCCGATGAGCCACTTACATGCCCCCCGGAAACAAGCCTTCAGAGGAGCTTCTTACAATTAAAGGGGAACTTCTCCAAAACTTGAGCCAGTGACTATCAGGTATTTTGTTGGTGATTTTAAACATGAACTTTCAGGAAAAGGAGGGGAAGGTCAGGTCAGTAACAGCTGAAGTCTCAATGGGGGGTTACGAGTCAACCGAAGGCACTTTTTTAAGTAAGCCAGGTGTCAGGCATGGAGTTTTTGCACAATTATCTCATTCGAGTAAGTTCTCTCTTGATTCTTCTCCACCATCCCAGTCAGTCTTCCCTCCTTCATGTGCCCACTTGCTCACATCTTCCAGCACTTCGTGAAAGTCATTCACGGTTCCTGGTCCCCCTCTGTCTGCCCCACCCACCCAGCGTGTGCCTAAGGGGCCGAGCTGCAGTGCTGCCTGGCCTGTAACTGACCTCGATTGGTGGTGGTTGGATTTGACCAGCCTTGTTGATAAGTAAATGTCACTGTCCTCTTTGCCTCTGTAAGGCTGTATGACTGGACCGATGCTGCACCGTGTGTGGCGTACGTGGCAGGGGTTGGGGGGTTCAGAGCCAAGCCCGTAGTTTGTGCTGCGGCACAGAGGGTCTCGGGAAAACTCTGGGAGGCCCTCCTGTGTTGGGAGGATCCTTACAGACCTTACCTAGGAGAAATTACCAACAGGTGCATCTGTGCTTACCCGGAATGAATCCTTGTAGTGTAGGAAACTGCCAGGAGGAAGCAGTTTGCTGAGCCAATGAAAGAGTCTTGTGAATAAGCAGGCCTGCTGTGGTCGGTCGGCTACAGATGAACTTCTAGTGTTGCCGGTGGTTCCTGTGTCTCTCAGTGGGATGCTGAAAATGCCACACACACGGAACACTGTGGGAAGGCCCCCTTTTCTCTTCCCGTTTGTTCCCGGGGTTTTGCCCTGGCTGATGAAGGAACTGAACACAGTATTATTTAGTACACAGTGCAAGCTCAGGAAATGAGAAGATGGCACATCAGGTGCACTGGCCGAACTGAGCCTGACTGGAAAGGGGCCTCCCTGCAAGAGTCTCGGCCCTGCACCACAGCCGTGGTGGAAGAGCCAAAGCATTTAAGGGGTGTTTTATGTCGAAACCCTCAGACCCCGGAGGCAGGGTATGCAGTGGAGGGAGGCAGAGGGCAGCTCGTCGGCCTCTGGCCTGGAGTCTGAGTGGATGGTGGGCTGAGAGGGGACACAGAAAGAGCAGCCAGCAGGCCAGGGCTCATGATGATGAGCTTCCCTCTGTGGGTCCAGAGGGAAGGTGTTCTGTCTAGAAATGGGCATCGAGGTCAGAGAGTTCCACGAGAGGGAAGTTGTCCCAGGATACCGGGAGAGAGGCTGGGTTCAGATGTGTCTGTTGGCGTCCCCTTCGCGGATTGTTGGACAGAAAAGAGCCAAAGGGCACAGGCAGCCTTTCTCAGCAGGGAATCCCGGCTGCTGTCGTCCTATCTCGTGTCCTGGGTGGGAGGGGAGCAACGAGCACCCTCTTGTTGGCAAGGAAGAAGGGGGTGCTGTCCCGGGGGAACGGGGCCCTTCTCTGCCAGGTGACGTGGAGCTGGCTTCCACCCGCTAGGATTTTGTGATTTGGCAATCTTAAACACTGCCTTTTGGGGGGGTTTGCTTTTCATGTCTGTGTCTGTTCGAAATGTCATTCTCTTTTCTTCCTAATAGACAACCACAAATTCATGCTTTATTTTCCTGGGGAAACACTTCTAATAAAACCGTGGCTTGGTTCTCCGTGTGGGTGTTGACACAGATGGCTGTAACGAGAGCTCTCTGATGAGTCACTTTCCATCCGACGATGAATTATTTTAGATGTGCCAACTCACTTTTTAATTTTTGATCCAAAGAGTTATCCTGAGAGGTAACATACTTAGCTTTTGTTATATCCTGCAAACTTTGCAGCTTATTCTCTTTTTCTGCGTTAATCTGATAGCATAATTAAAAGGTCTGACTTCATTTCTTTCCTTCCAAACACTGCCTAACTCTTCTGCCTTTAATTAACTGAAATCATTCCTATGTAAACAAATAACAATTGCAGATTATACTACCCACACTGCTTTCTGGCGAGGATGTAAGTGCATCCCTTGTTTGTTAAATTATAGTCTTTTTTAAAAACTAGACGTGACATATTTTGTCATTTTGGATGATGCCGGTAGAAAACAAAGGATCACGGCTGTACTCTCATTCTCCTTACACCTTCTATTTAACACTGATTCGACGAGCCAGCGCGGCAGGTGGAGGCAAGACAGGCTTCGGTGCATACCAGCTTGAAAATCTGAACCCTGCCACTTGTCCTGAGTGGTGCAGCTTTGGATCAAGTGCTTGAGTGCCTCTCTGTGCCTCAGTGTCCCATATGTAAGATGAAGACAATAATAATTGCCTCATGGGTTGTGGAGATTAAGTGACAGTACAAGCTATGTGCTTCTCACAGTGCCTGGCACATAGTAGGTGCTCAATAAATACTAGCAAGATCTCTTCCTGTATAGTAGAAGAAGCTTTCTTAACTAGTTCTCCAGCTTAAAGGAAGCTTCCAGGCCCCGTGCAGAGCCATCCAGTGGATGCCACAGCGTGGAGGGATGCTTGTGATCGGGGGCTCCTCTCTGGGGCACACAGGTGCTTCCCCAGCCAACACAGGTGCTCTTGCTCGCACACCTGTTTGTGTTGCTTGTTCTCAAACCTGTTTATATCCATTGAACTTGTTATTGTACAATTACTATGTAATTAGGCTAACAGAATATAAAGATTAAGTTTTGAAGACTTTGGAAAAACTTCATAAAGATTAGTCACTAAATTCTGTTAAAAACCTGAGATATTTTCCTAAAGACAAAAAGTAGAACAGTGGTTGCCAGGGGCGGAGGGACAGGGGTCAGTTCTCGTTGAGTGGACACAGAGTCCAGTTTGGTGAGATGAGGAGAGTTCTGGGGATGGATGGCGGTGACGCAATGTCCGTGTACGTACTGTGGCTGAACCGTGCAGTTACAGTGGTTTTCACGGTAAACATGATGATGCCGTTTGCACTTGATTACAACTTTAGAATTCTTCATCTGTCGCAGTAGCTCTGGGCGAGATAGCTGTCAAAGATTGGGAGGAGGGATAAAAAATGTAGAGAGATTCTGCATGCAGCCTGTTTTCCAATGGTCTTTCAGTTCTCACGCTTTCCGGAAACCAAAAGAGAAAGTGGCGGGGAATGCATTTCAGGTGCAGTTTACGCTCATCCACAGGTACTTTTCAAAGATGGAGGTGCCGACACAGGGCACAGTCTCAAGGAACACCTGCGTGTTTGTATTTGAAATTTAAAATGAAGCATTCAAGTTACGGGAGTGTCTGAGGTTGGGCCCTGGTAAACAGACTGGGCGCCCTCGGCACCAGGCCGTGCGGGTGTGGAGGAAGCGGAACAAACAAGGAGAATCGAAGCCCAGGCCTCAGCCACTGCGCCGGGGCGTGCCAGTGCCGACAGACCCCCATTCCGAGACGCGACCGACAGAGGCGGTGTGTGCTTGTGACCCGCACTGACTGCGTGCGCACTGGGTATGGGCTTCCCGGGGGCAGGGGGCACATCATCTTGAGCAGGGTTCTCAGCTGTGAATTCTCAGCAGGTAACACTTTCAGCCCCAGCATCAGATGGGACGCCACGGCCCCAGCAGCTGTGTGTATCTGGGTTTTGTTTGTTTGTTTGTTTGTTTGTTTTAGAGTTTTCCCATTTCTTCAGACTTTTGAAAACTACCTGGTTGAGCGTTGGTCCAGATTGCTTCAGTAAGACATCTTCACTGTTCAAGAAGTCCCCTGAAGGTGTCGCTGTGTCTGACCCTCCTTACATGTGCCGGTCGTTCCACTAGTGGTACAGCAAGACTGTGGGGCTTAATGACAAGTGGTAAACATGGGTGGTGTGTGTGCAGCTCGCGATGGTGTTAGGAGTGCCGCCCTTTAAATGCTTTCCAGGATGTGTTTTGAGATTCATGAATCCTCAGATTTTTGCTTCTTAATTTCCAGGATATTTCCAGGGTATTTTGGCATTTGATGATTTTTCTTTTTGTCAAATTCTCCATTTTTGTGCTAAAGGTCATCTTTCTGTCAGGTCCTATGACCCGTGGGTCTGTATCTGCATCTTCCTTGGTTACTCTTGCATCAGCCACAGGTAACTGTCCACTCCGGTTCCTTTTACACCTGCACTTTCCCCGCAGACCTGCATCTCTCTGTCCTGAGCCGCAGGCTCATGACATGCCTGGGGCCAGAATCCAGGGTGCTCACATTTCATTTTTAGATCCATTCTTCTGATCCTGAAAACAGGAGTCCTGTTTATGTGATTATTTTTGTTTATTTTTTAACCATCTTAACCTCTTTTAAATGAATAGTGCAGTGATATTAGCAGTGTTCATATTCCTGTATAACCATTTTTTAAAACTTTTTCATCTTGCAAAAATCTGTGTCTATTAAAGAACTTCCATTCTCCCCTCCCACCGGACCCTGGTGATCACCATCTTACTTTCTGTTTCTGTGAATGAGACTCCTGGTAATTCACAGAAGAAAAGTCCTACTGTATTTATCTTTTTTAACTGGCTTATTTCACTTAGCATAACATCTCAAGGTGCATCCACACAGATGCGGAATTTCCTTCCTTTCAGAGGTGGAGGAATATTCCGTTGTGTGGGCACACCGCGTTTTGTTTATCCATTCATTTGTCGAGGGACTTCGGGTCACTTCCGTCTTTTGACTGTTGTGAATAATGCTGCTATGAACATGAGCATGCAAGTTTTGGGCTTATTTTTACATAGAATATTTTTGTTTGTTTCTCTCAGCTTGTAAATGCTGAATCCCTTTGCACATGTGACTGTAATGGAACACAAAGACCCTAGGATTACCCCGCAGCCACGTTGTGGCACGTGCCAGCCTTTCAGTGGGGATGCTCTCCGCCCCCACTGACGCCTGGCCCTCCGTTTCGCCGGGTTTCGTTGTTTCCTTGGTTTCCAGTTTTATCTCTTTGGGCGAACTGGGAACTGCAGCCTTTCGTTTGACTTGTGATCTTGCACATTCTGGAAGCTCATATACATGTAATCGTGGAACAAATAAAGCAGCTGGAAGAAATCTTTCCTGAACAAAACCCAAGTGGGGCAGTTGGGTGCGAGCCAAGATTTCCACAGCTACGGAGGGAGATGTAAAAAGGCTGTCTGTGTTCCAACACCAACAAATCACTGCTGGCCGCATGGAAATGTCCTGCAGGTAATGGCCAGATAGAGGGCAGAGACCTTTACCTACTTAATTGCCTGCCCACGAAATGAAGTGTTTACTGTAACCCTCCAAGCTCTCTGCGCCGAGTTCGTGACGGTGACATGCCTGCAGGTGGAGCAGCGCTGTGGGTCCATGGACTCAGCCACTGATGGAGATTCTGAGGCTGCCCGCTCTGAACCTGGCCTCCCACGAAATTGCTGCGTGGTCCTCGGCAAAACGTGGCCTGTTTAATTTCCTAGGGCTTTGTTCCTCCAACTGAAATTCTGAACTATAATATAAATTTAGCTACTAAACGACTGACTAACTGCAAGTGAAGCCCTGTTTTCATTGCCTCTTTTTCAAGGAAGAAGCTTAATGTCCTGCAGTCATCAAATAATTAAGATTTTACTGGGCATTTTGATAAGATCGGGTATTGATTTTTTTATGCATCTACATGTACATCTGTCCGAACTGACACAAAAGCAAAAGCTTGGAATGCAGGTAGCTTTAAAAATATATATATAAAGGGAGTGTCCAAGTTTTTAATCATTTGTCAGTTTATTCAGCCAGCATTAACAAGTGCCTAGAGTAGCGCTTCAAATGTGAGGAGCAGAAATCACCCAGAAGGCTTTTTAAATGCCCTCCCTGGGGCCCGTCCTCAGAGTTTCCGATTCAGTAGGTAGTGACCACAATTCCAACTCAATTCCCATTGGTTGACATTTAGTCTCTTCTGAGTAATCCTCCGTGGCCGAGGCCTAAGCTGAATGCTGGGGAGCGGCAAAGACGGCAGGAGCCTGAAAATACGCCCCTGTAACAGGCCGCCAGGTGATAGCGATGCTGTTGGTGTGGAGACTACACTTCGGGTACCAGAGTTCCAGAGGCATTTAGAATGCCAGGGTTAAGAAGACACAGTCATGTCTATCACGCAGATGGGACTAATGTTAATACTCCACGCGACCCCACCGTATCACCATGTGTGCGCACATGTGTGTTTCAAAGGAGTTTCAGAGAACACAGCATGTGTGAAGGCACAGGGCACAGAGACCGTGTGACGTGTTCGGGGACGTGGAGTTTGCATTCCTGGAGCAAAGAGCTCCTGGCTGGCCAGCTGGTGGTCTGGGGGATGGCCTGGGGGACGTTGATAGGAACGTGTGGCTAAAAATGCCAAGAACTAGGCAGAGCTCTGATCACAACAGGTCTGCACGTCCCAAGCAATTTGACTGTTTTCCCAACTGGTAACAAAGGGGATGGGAAAGGGAAAATCTCAAGAGTCACAAGAGATCTCAAGGAGGTAGAATAAAATGGAATTTGGCCAAATATAGTTTTGTCGACCCAATAATCTCACTGAAATCGCACTTTAGTTCAAAGTTAATCTCTGTGGTGTCTGATTTCTTCAGTTCTGGTCATTTTTGTACTCCATATGATGATTTACCTGTTCTTAGAAATTATCCATTTTTTGTTATTTTCCAGTGTTTCTTTTTCTCTCCAATGAATAGTTAGTCAGTCATCCTTGTCCAAAATTGCTTATAATAGATAACAATTGGGATACAAAGACATTAATAATAAAAGTATCTTACAAAAATAGGTTTTCTTATGATGAAATCAATGCATGCTTATAACAGATGCTATAGACAAAAAAAAACAACCCCTCACATGACCCCACCCACTATTTAGAAAATCACCGCTAACTTCCACAGAGACTCACTCCCCAGGTCCTTTCCTGTGTCTGTGTGCGCTTCTCCCCCCTGAAACAGGGTCATCCCACTCAGGTTTTGAAAACTAGTGTAATCTGTTTGACAGCCTGCCAGTCGTTGGGCACTGCAGCATTCCAGCCCAGCTCCCGCTACCTGACATTTAGTTCCGAGTCGGCCAGGCAAAGACAGCGGTGGAAGGGTAGAGGTTCCCGGGCTGGGGGTGCTGCCCGTGCAGGGGCCCGCCGGCGAGGAGAGTCCCATGCGGAACAAGAGGATGTGTGGGGAGGCCAGGGCAGGGAGAGGGAAGGCTGCAGGGAGTGGAGGCTGAGAAATGAAATCCTGCAACCAGCAGCCTGTAGTTGGACATCCTGGGAATGACTGGCCAAAATGAAGTTAGCCAGAGGGGGAAAAATGTAGAGGAAAAAAGCCAAAGAGAAAGAGCAAACTATTGCAGCCTACCACGAAACAGTATTCCTTTTCAACCCGATTGCGCTCACGTGTTGTTCTCACCAACCTGGTGTTGAGCAGGTTGTTTTTGGCAGAGTGCTTTCAGCCACATCGTCTAGAATCAGGTTAACAGGATTTGGGCCTGGTGGTGCTGTGAGGCGGCTTCTCGAGCAGCCCTGCCCGTCTGTCCCAGCCAGTGTCCCAGGATGTCACCTTGGTGGCTTTACCCCAGCAAATGGGACACGGCAAGTGCTAGTGTCCCAAGAAGCTCCGAGCGCCCTCCCCCACCCCCCCAACAAGGGCCAGTTCCCTAGCACACCACCAGCTGAGGGAGACTGAAGAAGTCCAAAATAAATGTCCCGGGTTTTGGCCTGGGACTGAAGGCAGCAGTCGTGCTCAGTGCCAGGCGGGGGGACCAGGGTCTGCACCCCCACTGTCGTGTTCCTGCCATTTCTGGCAGAGTTCGATAGTTAACTTCTGTAGGTGTCTGTTTCCTTATGTAGATGGGATTTATAACAGAGAAATGGGGTCACTGTTATTTAACTTACAGATTCGTTATAACAATTCTTGAGAGATATGATTATTACTGTGATGAAGGAGGAGCATGAAGACATTAAGGTGATTTTTTTAAATATACGAAGTTTGAGTTGCTTTTGGAGTTTTAGTTAGAGATTTCTGTAATAACAACTACAAGTAACATTCTCGAGGGTCAGCTATGTGCTTCTGTATGCATTGTCTCATTTAACCCTCAGGTGAACTCTAGAGGTACATACCAGTGATGTGATCACTCCCACTCTATAGTTGAGGAGACTGAGGTCTAAGTGAATAACTGCTTGTGGTCAGATGGGTGGTAAGTGCAGAGACAGGATTTGGAGTGACGATTTGTGTGAATTCATAGCCTACATTCTTGACCAGCGTGCATGGGCGTCTCTGCTCAGCAGAGACATCTAAGCTGGGTGCTATCAGTCTGTGACTCCTGTGAGTGGCTGAAGCCTCATGTGAAAATGAGGTGACACCAGAGCATGTAGAAAGAGAGAAGAGAGCAAGGATGCAGCCCTGGGCAATGCTGGTGTTTAAAAGGCAAGGGGAGTTTAGAGAAGGAAGGAGTGGTCAGCGGTTTCAGATGACACTGGGAAATCACAAAAGGTAAGAACTAAAAAGGATTCCTTGGATGGCAATATGAAAAACATTGATAATCTTAACAAAAGCAGTTTGGGTAAGAAATGGAGACAGGCCCGATGGCTTTGGGTTGAGGAGTGAAAATGGTGAGGTTAATAACTGTTATGAACTACTTCAGAAGAATAAGATGCTACAGAAGTAACTTGGAATCCAGGGAGATGTTTAACAACATATATGTGTTGGGAAGAAATAGCGAGTAGAAATGAAAGTCTAGGAATGTGATTGAAGGGGCCATGTTCCGTAGGAGGTGGGAGGAGTAGGTCCCAAAGCCTCGTTGAAGATTTGTTGTTGGATTGATCTCAGGTTTGGGTTTTGTAGGTTCGGTGCCAGGCAGTGGATTGAGGGTAATGGTCAGTATAACACCAGGTGTGGCACCATGGGCTCTAGGCTAGGCAGGGAATAAGTAAAACCAGATGGGCATTCATGAATAGCAAATGTAGAGTGGCCCAGATTCTGGGCATACCAAAGATGTCAAAGGGAAGTTGGGGATAGATGAGCAATGGTGTTATAAGATTACAGAGTTGAGTACAGTGAGTGGGATCTTGACATTGTCCAGTTCGTATGCAGAGAGGTTCTGGGTAGTTGACAAGGCACCTGGTCTGGCCATTAAAGGTCAGTTTTTGGAGCAGAATGGAGGTGAAGGTCCTAAGAATTGAGGTCAATGGACTCTGGGCCTAGAATTGTGGTTGAAACCTCACACCCTAGGAATCTTCATCTAATAAAGATAGGGGAGCTCAAGAGTTAAAGATTTTAGCTTCGGGCATAGTTGATAGGCATTAGTGATTAATGCATGTGGAAAGCTGTTATTCCAGGAACTAGAATGCATGAACTTCTCAAGTGACTCCAGGAGGTCATCAAGCAATTCCGCCTTTGTGCCCCGGGGGGTCTGCAAGTGATGGAGATGGTATCTGAGCCATTGTGTTCCAGGGAGGGAATGCCTGTGACTCAGTTAAAGAACTGTTGGTCCGCAGATAAAGAAGTACTAGGAAAATTGCCACCTGATGGCAACTCTTACTTGATTAACCTTTTTTCTTTGTTTTTTTAAATTTCATTTATTTATTTTTAGAGAGGGGGAGGGAGGAAGGGAGGGAGAGAAACATTAATGTGTGGTTGCCTCTCACACACCCCCTACTGGGGACCTGGCCTGCAACCCAGGCATGTGCCCTAGACTGGGAATTGAACCGGTGACCCTTTGGTTCACAGACTGGCACTCAATCCACTGAGCCACACCAGCCAGGGCTGATCAACCTTTTTTCAAACCCTTTGCTTACCCTCTCCTCCTCCCTATAAAAAAGGTCACCTTGAGATGAGAGTTGAAATGGTTTTGGAGGGTACATTGTCCACCAAGTTCTCAGGTCGCAGGCATCTGATTAAAGTGCCTGTAAAGATCCCATCCTCTTCTCTCCTGACTGGTTCTGGTAGTGACAGGCGGCACGAATGCCGACTTTTCCGGTTTCAGTGAGAATACACATCTTTTCACAGTACTTTGTTAATAATCCAAATGTTTATGCCTAAAGAGGTCCTTCCTATAAGGGTGGAAACACTGCTGATAGGGAGTGACATATTCTTTCGTTGGTGCCCACGAAATCTGATAGGTTCTTCAACTTTTTTCCCAGGATCCTCTCGATGGGTCTGGCATGGGAAGAATATGAAACTCCTGTTCATTTCTCCTCCTTCTAGGGGATGTACATCGTACACTTCCAGAAGAATAATGCTGGCTGTCACTTGTTAAACACTTGCCACGTCACAGCCTCTGTGACAAGACCTTTATGCCTTGTAATAATGCCACAAGATGGGTATACTTCCTGTTTTTAGAAAAGTCCATTGCCCATGGTCACTCAACTTATAAGTGATGGAACCAATGTTCAAATCCAGGCCTTGTGCCTCCAGAACTCACCATCCTGACTCTGAAACACTGCCTCTCAATGTCTGGGACGACTGGGGTCAGCCTCGCCTAGGCTGGATGTCAGTGCATTTCTGTTTGTGAAGGAGAAGGAACGTAGCCACCCTTGAGGTCACTTGTCCCGGAGATGCGCCAGTGGGACCGGGGCTCCCAATGAGCCCTCCTCCCCCAGGGCCCACCCTCAGCCTGCTTCTTCCCAGAGCGCAGACCCGCGTGCCTTTGAGCACCCACCACCCCACAGCACCCTGCTTTCCCACAGCAGTGCCCCTCACTCCCGGGGGCAGCGTGAGACATCTTCCCAAAGTCCCCCAGAAGTCAAACCTCTGGGCTCTACTTACAGCCTTCCAAGGTCGAGATATCAACACCCGGGGGTTGAGCCAAAACCGGCTGTTGGGTGGGAGGAAACAACTAGGAGGCCTGAGAACACAGAGCAGAGGAGTCTGCCGCGTGCAGAAGGTACTCAGGATGGGTTTCAGGTCGGGCAGCCCGTGCCCCAGGCCGCGCTGTCACAGGCCCCTGAGCCGGCTTGTGACCTCCTTCCCTGTGTTTCTCCATCCAGCCCAGTGAGTCCGCCTGTGTGGTCCAATTTGCATTGAAAATGCAAATGCTGCTCTTAGGTAAAGCTGCAGGTAAAAGCTCCTTTTACCTGTTTTGCATTCTTCACTACCTCCCCGCTCACAGGTAAAAAAAAAAACGAGTGTCACTTAACAATATCCTAATGAAGCAATAAAAATTGTTTCGTTAAATCTCAGTCCTTAAGTGCACATCTGTTTAATGTCTGGGACACGCCCATGCAGCATTTCCGTCCCGTGCTGAGGTACAAGGGTTGTCTCCAGGCACATGGCACAATTGCTTAAGTTACGATCTGAACTGGCCACTATTTTAACGGAACACTAGTTTACTTGAGAGAATGACTGACACACAAACTACCGTTATTCAGACATTAAGTATTTTGTCAACATTTTCTTGAAAATGAACCAAGTAAGCCTATCATTTCAGGAAAACAACTGACAGTATTTGTTGCCAATGATAAAATTCGGCCTCTCAAGTGGAAATTGGAATTCGGGAAACTTGTATCCACCACTGTGAGCTTGACAGTTTCTCAATACTTAAAGACTTTTCTGATGAATTCAGGGTGATTTTAACAAATGTGATTTTTTATATGGTATAATGAAATCTGTTAGCATTTAGAAGATCTGTATAACTTGGTGAATTAATATTTTTCAGATAACCAATGTATAATATTCCAAAATCATGCTTGGGCAAAAGATCTATTGAAAGTACACCATACACCAGTGGGTTTTAATGTAACAAAGCATGAAAAGTTAATTGATATGGTTTCAAATTCTGTTACAGCTAGCCTTTAAGAAACTACCACTTATTGAGTTATCGTATCAAAAAGAATATCTACAATTACCTGAAAAGACTATTAAGTCCTCTCTCCTTTCAGCTCCACACCTGTGTGAGGCTGTATTTTTCTTTACATACTATAATCATATTGCCAAAAGGGAGCGCAGACACAGATATGAGAATCTAGTTGTAATGTATTAAGCAGTACATTTAAAAGACTTGCAAAAACGTAAAATAATCCTCTTCTCCCTATTTTTTATTTGTTTTGGACAATTAGTTTTCATTAAAATATCTATCAAAATGAATAAATTGCCCTTTAAAATTTTCTCCGTTTTGATTTCTTGTATGGTAAAAGTTGATGGCTATAACCCACATAAACAGAAGCGCTTTAGGGTTCTCAGTTTGTAAGGGTGCAAAGGGATCTCGAAGCCAAAAGGTGGAGAACCGCTGACCCAGCACACAAGGGCCCACCATGCACCGGGCCTGGGCTGGTGCAGGGATCGTGTGCTGTGCTGGTCAGGTGTGGGGCTTGCCCACAGAGGTAATAGTCGCCTGCAGTGACAGAGATAATTCGCACGGAGTGTGGTACGTGTAGTGATAGGAGAAGCTCCAGGTGACACGGGAGCGCATTGCAGGGGCACCTGGCCTTGGGTGGGGAAGGCTTCCAGGGGGAATTCCAGGGTAGAGTAAGGGATAAGTAAGAGTTAGCCAGACAAAGAGGAGAGGTTGATTGCTTTGGGTATATGAAAAAACACGTACAACGTCTCTGCGCAGGAGATCGTGGCTTTGTTGCAGAAGTAAAAGAAGTGGGGTGTAACTGGAGCACAGGGTGGCGGGGCTGGTGAGACGTGGAGTTGGACTCGAGGACAGCAGCCGGATTATGATGGGCCTTGGAAGTTCAGGAGTTAGGACTCCTCCTCCTCGGGGCAGTGGAGAGTGATGGAGGGTTTCCAGGTGGAGCATCACATCGGGTTGCATTTTGGGCAGATCTCTCTGGCAGTAGAGAGTGGATGTCGGGAGGCAGGGAGATGCGTCAGGGGTCAGCGTGACAGTCAAGCAGAGAGATGATGGCACCCAGGCTAGGGTGCGGCTGAGGTGTTGGGATGACATGCATAGATTTATGAGACTTGCATGGAGAAGTTACATGTCTAGGTGAGAAGATTGGGTTACAGAAGGAAGGGGAGGCATCAAGACTGACTCTAGCTTTCAGGTTTAGACCCGAGAGTGGTGATCATGTTCACCCCCGGAGAGAACACAGGGGGTGATGGTTTAAAAGCGGAGGAAGGACTTCCATGTGGGTTACCTGTGGCCACCCAAGAGCGATGCCCAGTCAGCATTTGGGTATGTAGTTCTGAAGCTGAGGAGGAAGATCTGAGAATGAATCCGAGAATCATCAGCATGCAATGGTAACTGAGATATGTCAGCGAGGAGGTTTAAACAAGAAGGAAAGACTAATAGAGAACCATGGTGAGTACCAATATTTAGGAGATGAGTAAAGAAAGGAGGGCGTGCAAAGATGTCTGAGAAAAGTGCCCAGAGGATTAAGAGAATCCAGAAATTATGTGGTCATTGAGACCAAGGGAATAGAATTTCTGGAAGGGAGGAGGGGTCAGTGGTGACCAGTACTATCAAGAAGTCAGTAAATTGAAGATTAGGAGGGTCTTGTTGATTTAGCAGCAAGGGGGAAGTTGTTGAGTCTCTGACTGTACCCGACCCCCCAGGACAATGTCCGAGGGAATGGTAGGCTCCCATGGCATGAAGCCTGAGGAAGGGGAGAGAGCAGAGGGTTGTTGAAGGAGGTGGGTGGGGGGAAGGGAGGGAGGGAGGAGAGAGAGGTGTGAGGAGATCACTAATTCTGTGGGAAGGGGAGCCCATTAGAAAAGGTTGAGGATACAAGAGAGAAGAGGAAATCAGTAGAGTGAGGTTGCAGAAGAGGCAGGAGGGGAGGGGCTTGGGGAACAGGTAGAGAGGGAAGCCACGTCTCCAGCAGAGAGCCAACTTCTAATCAAGGCATGAGGTAGAAAGCATTAGCTGAAGAAGCTGAGGATATAGGAAAATTGAATTAGAAATGGAAGGTCCGTGGTGTTCAGTGGGAAAGTTTAGGAGACTGGGAGTCGAGGTTAAGGGAGAACCAACGCAGGGCAGGGTGAGGAAGAAGGGAGGGGAGACCGGGCGGCTAGAGGGCCTCCCCGGAGTGACCACGCACAACAGCTGCGTGAGGAGACAGGCAAGACGCACAGAAAGCCGTTAGCTCATCTTAGATATCAGTAATTTAATTACAGCGATCTTTTTACACAATTATGCATTTACATCACAGCCTAAAAATTACCCTCAACAATGGTGATTCTTTTATTTTAAACCAGCAAAACATCGTTTTCTGGCCAATTCAAATTACCCTTATGTGTTTCTGTTGTTCCCTTGCATGGTCACCAGGTTAAGCCTTCAGTTCTGTTTCTGCTATTAACAGTTCCCTGTGCAGAAAAATCTATTCATTATGAGCACATTTATTGCTTCATTGAGTTGCCTATTTAAAATGCAGAGAACTACAAATTAAATGTGGTGCTTTTCCATTTTGGAAAAAAGCAGATGAATGGGCCCTATTTTCTTGAATACATCGTGTTTGTCTTACATAATTAACAGTCCAGATTCATAGGCTAACAGATGCCAATCCTTGCTCGTTTTGGTATATTTGTTCCTTGTTGAAAGGGATGCTTCCTGAGACTTGCATGTGCCATTTTCTGCACCAGTGATGAAGCAACTGTAAGGGAGACGGTTGCTTTTGGGGGGCAGGTAAGTGGGCAACAGAGAGGTCGGTCTCCAAAATCTATTTCTCTGAGATGAATTATGCAAAGTACAAAACAATTTCTTCATTGAAATTGTAAAATAAAATATCTTAAGTAGCTTCAATATGAGATTAACCTATTAAATATTTCCAGGTTTTAAGCCTAGAGCCCCCTACTAGATATTTACTGAATTTAAGACTGGTGTTAAATTGTTCTGTTCCAGATACATTCTGTAATGACATGTTCTAGTTTCTCTACATTGCGAATGCTGGTAAAAGTGAGTATACCTGTGTTGAATGTGACCAAGTGTGGACCACAGTGTAGTTCAAGGGCACTGCTAAATGAGAAACTGCAGTTAATGCCTAGTGGATCTGACCGCAAGGTCAGAGTTCTTTTGTTTTTTGTTTTAATTTCCTCCCAACGTAACTGCAAAGAGGCCTTATGTTCCATCTCCTAACCCGTATGATGGAGTCTCCTGTCAGCGTCAGGCTGGGCAGACCAACCGAGAGACTTTGTCTTCAACGCCACCTGACCCCCCCAGGCTCACCACCCCACCATCCGTGTCCAGAACAGGAGACCCTCCATTCTTTCTGGTTGTCTCACCCCCAGTCCACTCTGCTCTTCACTTGTTCTGATCAGCCTCACACTGCCCCCTCTTTCGGACTTTCAAAGACATCCCTGGGCTCCTCTTCCCATGGTACACACACTTTCCTACATCCTCCGGGGGAGAGGAGCTGGGTTGGAATGTGGCATCTGCCTTCTTGCTTTATCTGACCTTTGGCTCTTCCATGAGAGCTTTGCCCAGTTGGTCTCTTGAGCAAACACTGCCCTGGAGGCACAGCGCTTTTCGGAGACCATCAGCCCCCCCCGCGACGGCGGACCCTGCTGCCTGACTGGTTTTCCCTCTGTGTCCGTGACACCGTCATCCACCAACCTCCAGGTCTCCTGCGCCGCATGTAGCCCCCCGCCAGACTCAGAACCCTGACGTCACCTGGGTGCTGCCCCGCACTTGAGATTTTTGGGTCCTTCGCTCTCTGCCCTCGTGACCTTTATCCCCATTATGTAAGCCACCTGTTCCTTTAGCTATACCTTGGCTACTTCTTCACCTTCAAGTAATTCTTCCATGAGTCTGGGCCAATACCGGGGGGCAGGGATGGCAGCAGCATCGTGTTGTGTTTCTAGCTCTTTGTGGAAACGCTTCTAAAGTCTCAGCATTTTGTATGGCAGGGTTTTGGTGGAAGGAAAAAGTCTGTTATATTTCAGATCTCCTCAATTTTCCCATTGTAAATAGGTGTTGGACTTCTCTGAGCATTTTTCATACATATATGCATGCTCATATTTTTTTCTCCTTCAATCTGCTATTTGCAGCATTAAATATTTTCTCATCCATTTTATTTTATCTCTTGAAACTCCTTTTAGTTTGTCAGTGTTTCCCCTTACATCTTCTGTGTCTCCTTAATTTTCCTTTCAGTTCCTCCCCCTTTTTTAATCTCTCTGTTCCGTATTCTGGGAAATTTCCTCAGCTCTACCTTCCCATTCATCAAGTCTCCCTTAAGTAGTGTCAGACTTGCCAATTATATTTTTTTATTCCAACATTTTCAATTGGTTCTCTTTTATTTCTATTTCTTCTTATCTTACCACCTCCATGTATGTCTGCCCTGCATACTCCTTGTTCTGTGGGGAGGGATGCAGGTAGAGGAGGGCCAGATCAGAGCCCTCCAAAATGCAGGCCCAGGACGGGTCCCCTCTGGCTTGGGTCTAGTGCTGGTCCCATTACTCCTGACGTTCACCTTCATTGAGACCCCCAGGCCTCTGACCCTCTCTGTTTTTCTCAGACCATGAACCCGCTGCTAGACTCCCTTCTTTCCCTGTGGGTCCGGAGCCTGTGGTCTGTTATACTCTCAGCAGTGTCCTCAACCTCCTGGCCCCCTTGGCCAGCCATTGCCCTGACCTAGCAAGACTGCAGCCCTGGATCAACCCGCCTCTCCGTCTTCCTGCTACACACTCAGGTTGAGTGCCTGCAGTATAAATAGTGTAAGCAGTGCCCACGTGTCCACATCCGCTGGGCCTCTGCTTCCCCGGGGTTCTTCAGTGTTCTCCCAACCAGTTCTTTCCTTTCAACGATGCCACTTTTCTTGGGGCCCTGCCCCACCATCTCCCCTGTCACTCTCAGCAGGTGGCCTTGCTCCCTGCTTCCTAAGAAGATGTGAGTCACCAAAGCAACAATGCCTTTTGCTCCCTACTCCCCTCTACACTTTTACTGCCCGCTGTTGGGGTCGAGGTATATGGAGGGTAACAGATAACCTTTTCCCACCACTCACCGTCGACCTGCCACTGTGACTCCTTCCCTCCCGTCATCCGTGTCTCAGACAAACCCTTCCACCATTGCTTTGGGTTCTGCCCCTCTCTGCTTCCGCTGGACCTGACTGCATCGATGATCTTCTCTATTGGAAGCTCTGTGTTGAAGCTGCAGTCACTCCTCCACTTCTTGAATCAAATCCCTTCCAGTCCACTGGGACCTTATTTCTGCCCCAGCGACTCCACTGACCAGGTTCAACAGTGACCTCTTGTTGCTAAAGCCTATGGAGGGGCACTTTGGTCCTTCTCCGTATTATTTGACACTAGCGAGCACACCGTCTCCACGCGCTTTTGCCCTTGACATCTGTGCGCTTCCTGCTTTCCTGGCCAACTTTCCAAGTCTCCGTCCCTTAAATGTTGTCTTCCTCAGAGTTCTTCCCTCCGCCATTTCTCTTCTGATGCTCTTCGTGCCTGGGCTGGAGAAGGTGCTTGATCAATATCAAATTATGTATGCAAATGTGCTGGTTTCAGATTCAAGTAATATATTCAGAAGTCTTTAAAAGTTTGAGAGAGGAGGAACAAACTTTTGGATTGATACACATTTCCCATTATAAATGATGTATTACTTATTGCAACTGGAGCCCACTGAACGGAAAAAAACCATAATAGCTTATTTCAGAACTAATATGGCTGTACGTAAGCAGCAGAAATGATGTAGCTATCTTATTAGGAATACAACAAAGAGATTACTTAGCAGCTGTCTCTGCACACTGTCATTTCATTTTGCTCTGTAGTTCTTGGCAGAGAATTGAGAAAAGAAAAAAAAATTAAGCCACATTGTGTTCTCCTAGAGTAAATGATTTCTGTTGTTCTGAGAAACAAATCTTCAAATGCAACGTATGTCCCATGATTGTTGGAAATAGAACATTTTCAAAGTTTTCTTTTTCTTCCCTAGAGACAAGTGATTAAACACGACGGCCTTTTCCCTTCCATATTTTGGGGTGAAGTTTCTCTTAGCTCTGCTCTGCATTCCACACTCAGAACTTGAGGGCCCACACCCCCAATGCCGGCCGAGGGGCCACACTTAGATCTTGAAACCCCACTTTGCAAAAAGAATTCTGCACAGAACTATTCAGTGTTCTCTTTTTTGTTGAAACAAGGAGATGCAACACGTAGAACATTCATTTGTTTTTTCATTCATCATCCACTCAACAAGTAATTATGTTACTAGCCACTTAAAGTCATCTTGGAGTGGATATTACTGAAGGTGCCGGAAGATGCTCGGCAAACAAGGTCCTGCCTGTCGTTTACTTTATTTGGCCTTTACCTGCCACTGTGTCTTCTCCCCACCTTCAGGCTGTGCCAGTCAGTGGGGTCTGCTTTGCATAGCCACCTGTATCATAGTGTTAGGCTTCCATCTGTCTCTGCCGCAGTCGCTTTGACAGTGGTGACCTGGGTCGTGGTTTCCTGGTGCTACTCTATACGTAAGCAGAGGGAAAACTCCTACCCGGCCGGGAGAAGAAGAAATTGTGCAAATTGATTAGAAGTCAGGGTTCCACTGTCTACTGGTTCGTATAGTTCACATTTTTACAACGTAATTGTGAACTGAAAATGTGGTATTATCATCATGATTTTTATTGACCTGTCCGAGAAAATGAAAATGGCTAAAAGAGGAACAGATGAGACACGTGCAGGTTTTGTGGGCAAAGTGATTAACGCTCTTAACCTTCTGGCTTTACCTGTAGGCCCCAGACTGCACAGGGCAGGGTTGAACGCAGCAGCTAGCCCAGGGGAAGAGCTCGTGCCTGTCAGTGTAGGAACGTGAAATCATGGCCTAAGGCGACATAAATGTGTGGCTTGGGCTGGGTGTGAGGTTATAGAGAGTGGTGGGGCTTGCAGCAAACTGGGGAGCTCCCAAGTTGCATGAAAACCACCATGCTAGTCAGAAAAAACCATAGCCAGAGATTTGTGATCTCTGAATGCTGCCTGTCCCTCGTCTTGTTTTCTCTCTTTCACTCTTCTTCTACCACCAGCCACCCTGTATCCCGGGCGGCCTGCTGCCTCAGACAGAAGTTGCAATCGGAAGTTTCTACCTCATTTCAAAGAACATCTGTAACAAAATGTGCCTGTGGTTAGTGTTTGCTTACATCTGAACCAAGCATCATTTAAAATGCTTTGTGAAGCTCTTTAATCTTTGTTAAGGTTTTTAGTTTATATGTAGTACATGTTATTTATTTAAAACTTCTAACAATATAGAAATAAAGTAAAATGTGTTCCTTCCACTCCTCCCTCTGCTGATCCCATTCTGCAGGTAAATGCTCCTGACCGTCTGGTGTGGGTATGTCCAGACGTTTCCTCAGCAGGTAAACGCACGCACACATGCGCACACCTGCACAGGAGGTTATAATCTTACTACAACGCTACCGTGCCGTTCTGTAGCTTGTCTTTTCATGTGATGTAGACGGATTTTCATAATTGTACAGTTATGTCACATTCTTTGTCACTGTTCTTTCAGCACTTTATCAGTGTACCGTAATTTATTAACCACTCCTTGGTAGTGACATTTAAATAGGTTCTAGCTTTTCTTCTTTTCCTTTTTTTTTTTAAATCCTCATATTTTCATCTGAGGGTATGTTTACTGATTTTGGAGAGAGAAGGGAGAGGGAGGGGATGGGGGCAGAGAAAGGGGGAGGGGAGAGAGAGACACACATTGAGACATTGATTGGTTGCCTCCCATACATGCCCCATCAGGGAATCAAACCTGCAACCTAGGTATGTGCCCTTACCAGGAATTGAACCTGCAGCCTTTTGGTGTATGGGACGATGCTGCAACCAACTGAGCCACCGGCCAGGGCTGCTTCTAGCTTTTCTGCTGTTTTCTGCTCTTGATCAGCTTTCCACATGGATGTGTGATAGGCATCTGCATGTTCAAAACCAAACTCCTGATCTTCCCCAAACATGCTTCTCTTAACAGTTTCCCCATCTTTTTAAAAATATATATTTTATTGATTATATCATTATAGTTGTCCCAGTTTTTCCCCCTCTGCCCCTCTCCAATTGGTACGCCCATTCCCCGTTCCCTCCAACAACTTCCCCACTTAGTCCATGTCCATGGGTCACGCTTCTCCATTTCCTGCACTGTGGCTTTTTATCTCGCTTGCATAAAAGCCAAGGTCCTTGCAGTGGTCAACAAGGCCTTAAATGACTTTTTCAGATCATTGCCTACCTCTCCCATTGTCATCCCCCCCACCCTCAGCTACACTCTGCTGCTAGCTCATGCCGCTCCAGCCACACTTGCCTTCTTGCTTTCCCTCAGACGTGCCAGGTGTGTTTCTGTCTCAGGGCCTTTGCACACACTTTACCTTCTATCAGCAACATTCTTTCCCCCAGATCTGCACCAGGCTTGGTTCCTAACACTTTCAAGGGTTTGCTCAATCATCCCTTCTCCATGAGGTCTTCCCTGGCCATGGTATTTATGAAGAACATATTTCCCAGCCTTCTCTGCCTTCCTTCTCCATACTACATATCACCATCTCATATACTTACTTTTTATTTTGTTTATCATCTGTCTCCACCCCTAGAGTATAACTCCGTGGGGGCAGGAAATTTGTCTGTTGGGTTCTCTGCTGAATCTTCAGCACCTGGAAGAGCGCCTGCCACACGGTAGGCTCACAATAGCTACTTGCTGAGTGAACACATGTTACGAATGTGTCAGCAGTGACCATCCATGTACATATACGTTTGCTCACACATGGGGCTGTGTTTTCAAGGTGAAATTATTAGAAGTGGAATTGCCGAGTCAAAGGACATGCATATTTTAAATTTCCTTTCCAAAAAAATTGTTTGGTGTGTATGATTTTTTTCTTATAAATAAGATTCCTGGTTAAACAAGAACTTAACCTGGATATGGGAGGGGGTGAGAGTCCCAGGGAAAGAGACCTTTTAACTCAGGGATTCTTCATCTGGGGGTCTTTTCAACATAGACCTATAATGGATTCACATGTATAGCATCTTTAAAAACTAGAAATGTTGGCAACAAAGCATAGCCATTTTGGCAGTATCCGTGACTTTTTCACCAATAGAGTCTACAGATATTTCTGTCTCGTAATACAGATGATGTGGATAGCTTGAATTTCTGTTCACCCTCCCCACTGCTTTGAAATTACAGTGAACCTTCCTCCCCGAATCCTCCCGCTCTGTACCCAGTACCAGTAATATGTCATGCCACTAGATTTGTTATTTAATGTATTGATTAAAAAGCACCTATAATGCATTATTGCTAATTGATTTTTTAAAATTCTCCAATGCCGATTTCAATACAGTTGGCTTCATTTTATGCATTTAAAATCAGACTCTTTATCAAACTGTCACAAGGGTCCGAGGTGTTAAAACACTTAAGAACTCTGTGCACCGAAGGTGCCACTATTCATTCGGAAGGAATAAGTTACTCATACAGGTAATCGTAGGTATTTTGTAAAATGTCAGTTTCAGAATAACAGGTGCAGTAATATTCACAGCTATCATATCTTTCATTCATTCATTCATTCATCTAATGCATATTAAGTGTTTCTTTATGCAATGCACTGTGTAAGGGCTCGTGGGGAATCAAAGGTGAATATCTGATTGTTGCTGTACCTTACTGTAGAACATTTACCATAAATCTGACCCAAGGCTCTGCATCAGAGATGCACATCAAAACTGTCTACCCAAAGCCTTTCCTCCCTGTACTCGCCCGCTCTCTTCTGCCTGCCTCTGCATGTTGCAGGGCTCACACCTTGCTCCTGGCTCTCTTCTCTGTCCGCGTTTTCCCCCTGGGTGGTCTCATGCAGAGCTGTAACCTCTAAGTCCTGTGATCTCCAACGTTCCACATTCAGACCAGTAACTCGCTGAGTTCCAGACTCAGCCGTACTGAGCATCTCTATCTGGGTGCCTCGTAGCATCCCAAACCGAATGTATCCTAACATGAGTCCCCTTCTACTTCAGTAAGTGGCATCACCACTCAACCTGGACTCAAGCTAAAAATTGCGCAAGGGTCTTCCTTGAAACCTCCCTTTCCATTACTAGCCCCGCCCCCACCCCATCCCTAATTCATCAGCAAACACCCTTGGTTCTAGCTTTGTAGTACCTTATGACGGCGCTACCCAAAGTTTTCATTTGTCATCAGAATTTTTCATTTTATTATCGTGATTAGCCACTTGGGGAAAGAAAGCTTTGCTGTCAGTTATTTTCACCCTCAATTTACTGAAGGCAAAGCCAGTTCTTTCGTTGTTTTTATGGCAAGAAAATACTTAGGATTTCTGAAGGTAGGGAGAAATAACCAAATGGGGAAGGCGGACGTGATTCTGAAGAAACAAAGACCCGAATGTTTGTAGCAGTTTCCTCAAAACCACAACCCCCGCAGACTGGGGGGGGGGGGGTTCACAGCTGTCATGGAGGCCAACACCCTGAAAATAGTGTTTCGGTATTTGCAGATGTACTGCCTACGAAGGAACGGAACCATCAAAACACCTACAGGGCATTTGCTTATAAAAATTAAGTAAAAACCCACAAGAATGTTTGGAAAGAAAGGATATTGGGTTTAAAAGCTGATTGAAACAGATGTTCAATATTTCACATATAAACATTAGGGTGTTCCCTTCTTAATGAGTAGTGTTTCCGCATGCCAAGACTGAAATCCACAGACAGCTGCCAAGACCTTGGGGAAGGACTGTATCACAGGTGTTTGCTTGGAAAGGTTGGGTGAATCCGCAGCCAAGCAGGTAGCTCAGTACTGATGCTTCTGGGGCCCCCTGGCTCAGCACGTTCAGGAGCTGGCTAGTGATATGGGAGACTAACTCGCAGAGCGATTGAAGCTGGTACCGTGTTTTTTTGGGGGCGTTTACTGCCACCTGGTAATTTCACTTTATTCCTGTATATGTGTCATTGGATGTGATGGTGACATGAAGGAAGAAGTCCTCTTGTCAACTCTCTTTGCTGACAACCATAACTAAATCTGAACTGTATAAAAACGAGAAGGACTGCATCTCCAGCAGCTGCGGTCTGGCCTCTACAATCTGTGGAGGGGCGTGTCCTGAGGGTGCAGAGAACGTCCTAGAGTTTAAAGCCCCAATTAAGGGCTCCTGTCAGGGTGCACGTTGCCGCACTGGTTCTCTGCCGGGAGAGTCCTGCGATGAAGACCATTGGTGGCACTGAACAGTGGGCTTAGTGTCACAGTGAAAATCACGGATTAGGTACAAGGTGATGTGTGAAGTTCTGGATCATCTTCTGGTGTTGTGTGATACTGTGGAAGTGTAGCAGGCAGCTGTTAACGGATGCTGAAGTTTGCTGATAATGGAGAAGACAAATGTTCGAGAACGATTCCAGAACAACGCAGTGTTTCTGCAAAATCACAAGACAGTTTGGTCCCAGCCTGTTGAAGGAATGAATTGGACAAGGAGGACAACTCATGCATCTAAGATCTTCAGTGCTTTTAATGATCTCAGTACTTTCACAGGAGGGAGAAATGCAGCACAGTTTTCAACAGGCAGATAAGATTACAGGGCAGAGATGAGAGGTAGATGCTCTGAAGAAAAGTTTCTACAGATCGTTGACACCTTCTGTAATTTAACAATTATCAATCACATAGGTGGTGATCTGATACTGTATATCTGTGAGCCGCTATCACAAAACACCTTAGAGTTTGATAAAGCATTTCAAAGTTTATTTTCCTTCAAAAGAAGATTTATGCCTAAAAAATGCATGGATCCAGAATCTTTCTTTCATCAAAAGATAATAGAAATTTAACTGTAACTTACAGGATACATTGCTAGAACTGACTTCTCACGAAGGTTTTAAAGGACTCTGGAAACTTAGTAGCACTTTCTCCATTTAATTTTTTTAATATCCATTTGGGGTGGGGGAGAGAAGGGAGGGAGGAGAGAGAGAGAGAGAGACACCAATTTGCTTTTCCACTTACTTTATGCATTCATTGGTTGTTTCTTGTATATGCCCTGACCAGGGATCAAACCTGCAACTT
This sequence comes from Anoura caudifer, assembly GCA_004027475.1. Classification (NCBI taxonomy): domain Eukaryota; kingdom Metazoa; phylum Chordata; class Mammalia; order Chiroptera; family Phyllostomidae; genus Anoura; species Anoura caudifer. The sequence goes on from PVKU01000247.1 coordinate 114,277, forward strand.
TGGCGTATTGGGACGATGCTCTAAAATAAAACACAGAAACCGGTTAGATATGCATTATCCCCTACAGGTAGCCTTGTTGACAATCCCATCTAGTTAGATAAATTACCAAGCAAGAAGCAAGTCAGTTTGTCACATTAAAAACTTTAAATATCTACATACACTGTGCTCATTCAAAGTGTGTCTACAGACATTCAATATGGGGAATCATTTTTTGTCTCAAAATAAAAAAAGTTACTAAGTGTAATAGTGAGCCTATGTATCAGTTTGTGCATACTTTCAATGAATAAACAACATGCACAATTTCATATTTTTTCCCGTATGTTATGTTTACCCTGGTAATATTTATTGCTGTGTAATTTCCTATTTGTTGAACTAATAATACAAAATTACAGCTTTTATCGTGTCTTTTTTCCATTTTGTTTTTCTGCTAATTCATTTTTATTAATTTTTACAAAGTATCAGTTTGCAACAGACTGGAAAAAATTTAACAGCGTCCTTTACCACAGAGAATTGAAGCAGCACTGCCTCATGGGATTGAATGCAAAATGAGACTTTTTTTGAAAATACATCCCTCTGGAAAGAATTAGTTCTCCTACGAAGTCTCTCAGACTTCCAAACATGCTCTCAGTTACTTTATTTTGAACAAGGAAATAGTTGAGCCTGCAACAGCCTCATCCAGTTTGAGGTATTGATGCTTACAGAGGTCACCTCATGGAACTGGCAAACAAAGGAGGAAAGAGAGTTAACACGAATCCAGTTTTCATACTTGGTCCTATTAATGCATCATTGTCAACAAGCCTTTAAACATTTTAAAAGTGATACAGTAAGTGGTTACATATTGGGGATCCCAAATACTGTATATATCTCAGTTAAATGGAATAAAAACCCCAAACACACCTTTTATCATGTTATGCAAATGGCTAGTAAGTGGCTTTGGGTAAAAATTTCTAGTGTCAGTAACAGGCGTGGAATGACAAAGCCCTCTACTCCCGACAACTTGAACAGGTGTGAAGGGGACACGCCCTAGAAAACGCACTCCGTGTCTCCAAAGTGGCTTGGTGACCGTGAAAACGGTTACAGGCTGATGGGTGTCAAGAATGAAGAAAATTGTTTCATGAGTCATGACCATGGACAAAGCGGCCCGGCCCGTGTTGGTGGTTGTGGAATTGGTCTCTCAGCCTGAACCCTGCCCTCCATACTCTGCGTGGTGAGGCTGGGACTGAGACTCTGACATCACACCCTTCTCCCCCCACTGCGTCTCCTTGAGCCTGTCCTCTCTGGAGGCAGAGGATCCGGCAGCTGCGGGACGGAGACATAGCGACTGCCTCCTATGTACTCAGTTCCCCGGAGGGTTGCCCAGCGAGCTCTTCAGTCCTGCACCTGCTGTTGGGTCTAGTTCCCAGTGTTTCCCACCCTGGGCCCCGAGGAGGCACCAGCTGCGGCCTCCTGCGCTGTCCCCGGAGGACCCCCTGCCCGCCAGCTAGGTCCTAGCAACCTCAGTCTCTTCCCTTTGTTTCTCAGCCCCGCCTGTGAGAGAGGCTTCGTGTAGTTGTAGTCACTGCTGGCTTTTTCAGAATCTTTCTTTTTTTACATTCAATGTTATTTTGTGTTAGTTTCAGTCTTACAGCATCACGGTTAGATAATCATATCCTTTACAAAGTGCCCCCCCCCACGTATTTCCAGTGCCCACCTGGCACTGCGCCTGGTTATTACAGTACTGGGGGCTATATCCCCAGCGCCGAGCTCTACATTTCTGTGACTATTTTTGCGCGCTCTTGGTGGGAATGCACGTTGGTGCAGCCACCACAGAAGACACAAGGGAAGTTCCTCAATCAATTAGAAGTGGAACTGCCTTATGGCCCAGTGATTCTACTTCTGGGTATATCCGAAGAAACAAAATACTAATTTGGAAGAATATACGCACCTCTATGTTCATTGCAGCATTGTTTACGTAACAATAAGAACAGGCAAGATTTGAATCAACCCAAGTGTCCATCACTGGATGACTGGCTAAGAAGATGTGCTACATGTATACAATGAAACATTACTTATCCATAAAAAGGAATGAAATCTTAACGTTGCGACAGCATGGGTGGACCCAGAGGGTGTTATGCTGTGAAACAGTGTTTCTTTTTTCTGTGCAATGTTGCCCTTTTGCCTTTTTAGCCCTCGACTACCTATCTAACCTGTTTCTTATATTAAATATTCTCCTTTAAATTAATGATTGTCTTCCTGATTTCCTGACTGAATCCCACTGGGTACCAGCTTGGTACCATGATCCCGACTGCATTTGGTACCAGGAGTGGTCCCAGGTGGTCTGGGAAAGGCTTGGTGGTGTCTTTGGCCCTGAACCCCGCGCTGAGCTGTTGCCAATGTGAAGTGAAATGTTAGTGATCCTTGTCACCTGGTGGCCCCAGGGTCAATCAGGCCTGGGGTGGATGATGATGACATGCCTTCTGAGCAAGCAACTTGAGGCCGCTGTGCACGCCCGTTGGTGTGTCAGTGATGACGACAGTGAGGGTGCAGTGGGATGGACGCTTCTGCCCGGGTGGCATGTTTATGCAACAAAAACGACAAGCTTGAGTCTTTACACACTCGGTTCAAGTCACAGTGGGCCATCTGAAGCGGTTCCATTGCTCATCAGCTCCACTGCCTCCACTCTGCCTTCAGCCGTCCTCCTCTCTCCCCTGCAGCTCCTGGACGTCCCTTCTCACGATCCACTTCTGACACATGTGACCAAAGGACCTTGAAACCAGCTCCTCTGTTTAGCACCTTCAGTGGCATCCTCCTGCTTTTAAAATAAAATGTGACCTCTTCGACCTCATCTCAAACTCCCTTTCGCCCCTCGGTGCTGTAGTCTTTCTGGCTCTGCCTGGCCTCGGGGCCTCCCACACCAACAGTTCTCTCTTCTCGGGATTCGCTTCCCTGGCTCTCTGCACATCCGACTGCTTCTCATCATTCCTGTCTCTTCCCCTGCAATCTCCCAAGCTTCCCTGCATAAAGCTAACCTTCTCCCAGTAAATATGTCTTCATGGATTCATTTCTTTTCTAGCGTTTACAACAATGTGTGTATACACCTTGTTTATGTCTTTGTCTTTCTCACCAAACTGCACTCCATTAGGGACCAGACCTGTCTGACTGGCTACTATGTGTATTCCCAGGACCCTGCTGTAATACCTGTTGTGTAGTAAATGATCAATAAACACTTGTTGATCAAATGAGTTTTGGAAATACTTTTCTCTCAGTGAACTCAAAATTTCAGTTTTGAAGCATTTTAAGAATGCAGAAAATACCATAGTCCACCAAGGCACCTGCCAACCAAATTAACAGACACTGACATTTTTTCCATGTTTACTTCAGATTGCACTTTTTTCCCTAACTTTTTTTCCTGAGGTGTTAAATGTAAGACAAACGTGTCCATTTTATCTAAGTTCAAATTACTGGCACAAATTATGCATTTCATCTCTCCTAATACTTTCAGTGACTGCAGGGTCTGCCTCCCTGCCTGTCAGATGACTTGTGGGCTTTTCCTTCTGATCGGCCTCGGTGGGGCTGAGCTGTATTCCTTTGGGTGGACACTTGGATTTCTAACTGAGTTTTTGCCATTAAAAAAGATGATGGTATAAGTGATTTTCTACCTAAAGCATTTTTCGACATCCTCATCGAAATATTGACATGAAACAATCTACCCATATTTAAAGTATACAGTTTAATAAGTGTTGGCATGTATCCACTCATGAAATATCACCACAGTCAAATAATGAAGATAGTCATCATTATCAAAATTTCCGTGTCTTCCTTTGTCACGGGTCCTACCCAGCTGCCCCTCCCACACCCCTAATCCCCCTTTCCAGATAACCACCAAACTTTTCTGTCACTACAGATTGCAGATTGTCTGGAATATTCTCTAAACAGTCACAAAATGCACTCAGTTTTGTCTGGCTTCTTTGACTCAACATAATCGTTTTGAGATTTATTCACATTATGGTGTATATGTATCAGCACTCCATCCTTTTTCATTGCCGTGTAGTATTCCACTGTAGTGGTGTGCCACAGTTCGTTTATCCATTCAAATGTTGATGGACATTTGGGTTGTTTGGGGTCTTTGGCTGTTGTGCACAAAACTGCCCTGAACAGGCAGGTACAAGTCTTGGAGTGAATTATGTGCTCCCCGCCCCAACCCTTGGCTGCATCATAAGGTCGGTATATGTTTAATTTCTTAATAAACTGCCAAATGTTTCCCAAGTTTTCTTCATCCCTACCAGCAGTGAAGGAGAATCCCAGTTCCTCTGCGTCTCCACCAGCACTTGGCCTTGGGAAACTGGGCCACTCCCACAGCTGTGCTGTGGTTATCTCGTGGTTTCCAGGCATATCTTCCTAACAACTAATGGTGTTGAAAGCTTTTCCGTGCCTCATTTTTCTTCTCTGTGTCTTCTTTAGTGAAGTGAATCTTCAAGTCTTTTGCCCATTTTTTATGGTATTGTTTGCTTTTTCATTATTGAGTTTTGAGAATTCTTTATTGGGTCTATGCTTTGCAAAGATTTTCTTCTCATCTGTGGCTTGTCTTTTCATTCTCTTAACAGTGTCTTTTGAAGAGAAGTTTTAAAAATGTGTTTTCTTCAGAAACATTTTCAGAAATAGGGTCAGAGAGTCAAAAATACCATCCCGTGTGCGTGTGCGATGCCGGTTCGTGCTGTCAGCTTGTCTTCGGAAAAGTCTGAAGCACTGTCCTGGAATCCAAGTGCATTCCCCGGGACTTCCGGTGTGGTCTCTGTCACTTGTCCCTGTGTTTGCTGTTTCCACGAGTGCAAAGTGTTACGTTACAGTTTGGTTTCACTCCACTCCCCTGGCAAGTTGAACATTTACTTAAACTCAGCATATTTAAAAATTTTTTTCTTTTCTAGCTTTGAAGTATTTATCATTGAAAATTTTGAGTTATTCTTACAGCAGCTTTGTAAGAGCTTTTCATATAATTTAGAAGTCAAAATTTACATGTAGTATTTATTACAATATTTTCATATGAATAATTACCTTTTATCTTAGTTTTATCCGCCCCCCCAATCCAACTGTCACTTATTATTTGAAATTTCTGATTTTTTTTAAGATTTTATTTTTAGAGAGAGGAGAAGGGAGGGAGAAAGAGAGGAGAGAAACATTGATCGGTTGCCTCTTGCTTGTCCCCCACTGGGGACCTGGCCCACAACCCAGGCATGTGCCCTGACTGGGAATCGAACCAGCGACCTTTCAGTTCACGGGCCGGCATTCAAACCACTGAGCCACACCAACCAGGGCTTCTCCTGTTATTTAAATGGAAAACCTAAATTGCCACTTGAGATAAATATATTGTTTCGTTTTCTCCTAAAGTTGGGAAATTATGTGTTAAATTTTTCTTTAGTGAAGTTTTATTATAGTTTTTAGTGTGAAGTAAAGGTCTGAGTTTATGTGTCTCAGTATTACCCACGAATGACCCCTGCACCACTTCTCTCTGTCGTACTCAGACGGCCGTATGCTAAATTCTCATGTAACTCGTGTCTCAGTGCTGGGCACATGCTTTTCATGTGGCTTGCTCCATGACATGCTCTTATTTCAGAAAGCACGTTCCCCTTTATTGTGCTAATCAACCTCTGATTTTTAGAATTTTTATGGAATTATCCTATTATTATTTGAAAATGTATTAAATATATAAATTAACTTAAAATTTTGCCATGTGTACAATGTTTTTGTTTATTTTGTCTTTTATAAAGTATTTGTAGCTTATTTTTATCGGGCTGCTATAGCCCACCTTAGGTTGATTACCAATAGGCACTCAATAAATGTGTATTAAGTGCTGATATATTTTGTCCTTGTTATGAGGGAAGTCTGTTTCAAAACAAAAAGCTAAGTAGTTGTCATTGTTAAAAGGGAATACTATTATAATTTTTTAATATATTTTGTATGATAAATATACTGAATTATTTTATTTCCAAAATTCTTTGTACATTGCTTTGCATTTCCTGGGTTATAACATCATGACTTCAGCAACTAGTAATGTTCCTTTGCTCTTAATTTTTCTTACTTGTTTTTCCTGCCTTATCACCATGGTAAGACCCTCTAATTGAGTTTTAAATAACATGTGTGACTAAGAGTATCTTTGCTTTGACCTTGCTTTTGGGGAACATGTCACTACCATTTGGATCTCCATTAAAAACAGTATTAGCTTTTTATTTTAATTTTTTGTTTGGTTTTTAGAAATTAAAAACCAAGACTCTATGTTACAATTTATAAAATTTCTGTTAAGCCTTCTAATATACAAATAATTATGATCGCCAGCAAAATATACTAGGGGTGGATTAACCATATTATAAAAAGAGCACTTTTCTGTTTTTGGCTACTTTCCATTCTGGGTTTGCAAGCATTTCACTTTTTGCTAATTTTCCAGGATTTTCTTTCTGAGGAGATGGGCACTCATCTGTCATGTTGCTAAGGCTTCTGCAGACGTCGTGTTCTCCCCTTGAATCAGCTGTGTCTAATCTGCCGTTCGGCTTGCCCCTCGATACTCATTGCGTTTTGTTTTTCCAGTTAGATGCTCTGTCAAACCAGTGAAAACGCTAATCTTCAAGACGTTCCAGGAGCACTTTTCTCCTCGAACAGTTTACTTTCTCACCATTGCTCAAAGCTCAAGTTTGCTGCTACCTGCATAGTATTAATTAAAAAGGATTCTATAAAGAAATCCCTCTAATTCTGATCAGTGCTTCTGTTAAATTCAAGCTTTGCTAAGGGCTCTTTTCTTAAGCACAACCCAGCATCTGTGGGAGAACAACATAATTAAGAACTTTCATGAAAATTTTTCAAATGTACACTTAACTATGTAATTTTGAAGTACTGATATGTTGAAATGTGCTTCCCCCCCCCCCCCCTGAATTTTGGGAATTGTCTCTCTGCCATTCTGGGGAAGACACTCGATGTGACGTCCTGGGGCGGGGCGGGGGGGGGGGGGGACGGCGTTCTAGGTCCAGGTCCTGTTTCAGCCCGTGAGTCTGCAGGGCTGCGAGAAGCTTCTGGCCAACAGCAAAGCAAAGCAAAGCAACCCTGATCCCGGAGGTACCCCCTGTGCCCACATAAACCAAGAACGATTGAAGGGCTGGGAAGGAGGAGTCCTGCGGGCTTGCTCCTCGCGCTGCGTGTGGTGCGTGCAGAGCTCCGAGTGGAGGCGTTCAGCACCTTGGCTTTTCTTCCCGTGTAGGATCAGACCAACGTGGAGTTTTGACCAAGGGCCCCACGGTCGCAGAAAGCCCAGAATCTTTAGCTGGGCATAGGACTGTGCTATGCATCAAGAGTCTTGGTTTTCTATCTGGTTTTGTTGCCAGCTGGATACGTAAGTTTTGGAAAGCTGCGTTATGCTTCTGAGCCTCGATTTCCTCATCCACAATGTGGAAAGAGCAAGCAGGGCGATTTCTACAGTCCCCTACAGGAAGAAGTGACTAGTGCCCTTATGGAGAGAGGGTCAGAATTTGGAAGTATGTCGGGCAGGTGAGAAGTGGCCTTTCTCCCAGTGCACCAGAGTGTGTGGGACTGACACGTGGCAGTCTGAAGCCCTCAACACAGCAGGTCGTGGATCGGGAGGCAAAAAATGGACGGGGGAAGAAAGATGGCCAGCTCCCGTCTCAGGGTGTGTGTTCTGTACTGCGCTCCTGAGATCCTAACACCGGCGCCAAGTTCAGGGTTGTTTTAGCCCTGCTTGATTCAAACTAAGAATAAGGTTCTGTTTTGTTTTCTTCTCCCCCAGGGAGGTGTTTTTCAGAATAGCTTCTATACAGGGACATATTTCTTACTAAGGAGTGTCAAGTGAGCCGAATAGCCAGACCATGCAGTCACGGAAAGGAAGGGGCCTCTGGGCCATGCACACCCAGACGGGGCACCCTGGAACCCGTTCCTCTCTGCAGATCGGAACACACTTGTTTCTTGAGACATCCCATCCGTAACGACTTTCTTTTCATTCCTTTCTGATAAACTCATGTTACGTAAGCCTCGAAGTGCTCCGTGCTTTTCCTCTGTTGGCCATCACACTCGAAGTGATTTTATCAGGCATGAATTTTCCCTGGCTCTCAGCTGCCCCCGGGGAGGCTGGCAGAGAGGAGGCGAGGTGGGGGTGTGTGTGAAGGATGCGGGTCCTTGGCTCTGTGCGCCCACACAGGTGTGTGTGGGCGGGGTCACAGGTTTCTGGTTACACTGACGAATGCTCCTTGTAGAATATTTTGGAACTAGAGAAAGGTAAGGAAAAGGAAACAAAAACCAACCATGTTTCTGTCAAATCAAAGGTAATCATTAATATTTTGGTATTTATTGTTTCCTGTTTCTCTCCATGTTTTTGTTGTTAAAGTAAATGAGAGTTTTATAGCCCATGCTTTTCAATTATCTTGCTGTTTTCACTTTATAAATAACCTAACAATCAACATATTTGTCTGTACTTTGAAATTGTTTCCTTAGGAGAGGCTCCTAAATGTGGGAATACCATATTTATGTTATCATTTTTATGACTCCTAAGAGTCATAAATTTTTATCTTTGCCCGAGGACATGCCCATTGATTTTTAGAGAGAGGGGAAGTGGGGGAGACGCATATCAATCAGTGAGAGAGAGAAGCATCAATTGGTTGCCTCTTTTACATGCCTGGACTGGGGACCGAACCTGCAACCCATGACCGTTCAGTTGCTGGGGCAACACTCCAAACAACTGAGCCACACTGGCCAGGACCCAGTTCTGAGTAAACCACCTAATAAACAAATGACACACCCTCTGGCAACATCTGCCCCTCACCTTTTCCTTGCCAATGATTGAATGTTAACTTATTTTTCAAATCTCTGCTAGTCTAATAGCTGAAAATAGTATCTCGCTTTTTATTTTATTTCACCAATTGCTAGTACTATTGAACATTTTGACGTTTATTATTTTGCTTGATTCCCTCTTCTGTGAATTAAATTATTCATGTCATTTGCCCATTTTCTCTTCTGTAGTGAAAGTATTTACAAGTTTTGATTTTTATTATAATTTTTCTAGTTTATTGGTTTCTTTATTTTTATAATTTTTGATGTGCAGAAATTCTGTTTTCATGTACTCCTATCTGTATATCTGTACCATTTCCTTTGTAATTTCTTCCATTGCTTTTATACTAAGAAAACTTTCCTCATCTAGAAACCAAATTAATACTCACTTCCATTTTCTTGGTTGGTTTGAATCTGTGGTATGACCTTTAACACCATTGAGCCCTTTAATATTTTTGGACTTTATTTTGCTATATAGCATAGGGTGATCATGTAAACATTTTTGTTTTAAAAAACTATCTAGTTTTTCCGTGATCATTTGTTAAATAATCCTTTGAACAACAGCAAATAATAATCCATTGTCACATTTTGCATTGAGGTTTTTGCATGCTAAGGAGGCCTGTCCAGGTTGTCTGCCCCGTCCCCTTGGTCTCCTTATTCCACACCAAGGGAGGGCACACCGTCGCTCCTCCCCCCACAGTTACTGTGTTACGCTATGAAACCTGGAATTTCCTGTCTTCAAATTATTCTCGGCGATTCTTGCCTGTTTATTTTCCAGATGAATGGTGGAGTCATTTCTGTGTAGTTCCAAAAAGCTCCCTTTGGGGTTTTGATGAAAATTGCATTCAACCTGTAAATTAATTGGGAAGAATTTGGCATCTTGACAGTGCCCAGTCTTCCCGTCCAGGAACACGCATATGGCCTGTCCCTCCGCGCTCTCAGATGTCCCTCCGTGTGCCGCTGTGGGGCTTTGTGGCTTTCTTTACACAAATTCAACCTGTTTCTTGCTAAGGTATTCCCAGATTATTTTATATTTTGGATACTATTTTTAATGCAATCTTCCCCCCTTTAGTTTAGATCCACTGTTTTTTGTTTAATTAGTAGTTTTAAATTTTATTTTTGGTTATAGTGGACATACAGTGTATGACTTTCAGGTGGGCAACACGCGAGTCTACATCCGTGTGCCTCACAGAGCGGCCACCGCGGTAAATCTGGTGACTGTCACCACGCGTCGTTGCAGGGCTGTGATGTTACTGACTACGTCCCCTGTGCCGCACTTACATCCTGTGAGCTTACTTTGTGAGTGGAGCTTTGCACTCCCTGACCCCCTTCACATCCCGTGAGCTTACTTTGTGAGTGGAGCTTTGCACTCCCTGACCCCCTTCCCCTCCCCCGCCCCGCTCCCTCCCCTCTGGCAATCAGTTGTTCTCTATGAGTCTGTTTCTTCTTCCAGTTTCACTTCTTCCCAAATGATTGCCAAGTCCCCACTGGAATCTAAGTGAAAAGCACGTTTGTTTTTTTCCACGCTTGTGAACTCAGAGGTTTAGAACTGGAACCGACCCTAAATATGTTGTCTTTTTATATACGATAAGCATGAGGCCATGAAAGGTAAAATAATTTATATATCATGTGACTTGTGAAGGGGGTGGTGAAATAGGGGAGCGCCCCCACGTGTCCACATTCTTTGTCTCAAGGACATGCACAATTTAAACATCCCGAACCTCACCGCCCTTCCCATCACAGCCAGAATCCCCAAGGGGCTCACGAGGTCCTGAGCGCTTGCACCGCGTTCCCCCTCCACCCTCATTCCTCCCCATGCTCATCTTCACGCTGTACTGCGGCCACATTCCTTCTTTTAGTTCCTTGAAGGTACCCTGCTCTCTCCGGCCATGCGCCCCTTGCACATGCTGTTCCCTCTGCCTGGGAAGCTCTTCCCCTGCCTTCACCCCCTAACTATGTCCCTGTTCCTCCTTCAGTCCTCAGCCCCCGTCTGCTCCTGCAGGGCTTGCTCCCCTGACCTCCGTGGCCAGTCCCCTTACCTCGCCCTCCCGCAGCACCTACTATCCCTCCTTCAGGGCACTTGGCGCACTGGTGATTTCACTTTGTATGTAGGACTGTTTAACTCCCTCCCTGGCTGGACTAGAGCTGCAAGGATCCCTGTGTCCTCTCCGCCCACCTTACATCCTCAGGATCCAGTGCACCTGGCTGGCCCCGCATGGGCGCCTGGTTTGATGAATGAGTAAGTGAACTCAGGAACCTATTTCTAAGGAGCAAAAGCATTAATGAACGTATTCATTGACACATTTATAAAAGCGAATCAAGTGGGGTATTTTAAAAGTCCAGCAAATAAGGAAATTATTATAAATCCATTTGATAGAATTATATAGCCCCACTAAAGAATGAAAATAATAAAGACTTAAACAGTGGGGGGAAATATTTATATTATGTGTAGAATAACGGGGTAGAAACTGTTTTTATGTTAATTAGAAGGGAAGGTGCCGAAATGATCCTCGCGATTATTTTAAGATCATGGGGTGGCGAGTGGCGTTACTTTTCTCCCGTCTCCAAACTTTCCTGTGCTCAGGTGCAGATATTCAGCACATGTCTCTTAGATGCCAGTGTGTGACAGGCACTGTGTCAAGTGCTAAGACAAGCACAGTGAACAAAGTGTGTGTGGTCTCTGCCGACTGCAAGTTTGCCGCCCGGGGAGGAGGAAAGCAGCAGCGTTGATAACACGGGCCGTCCGCTGCTCACCGGCTGTTGTTCTCTCTGAGAACGCGTGGGTTCCTTTACCGCATGTGTGCCACTGGCCAGAGAAAATACTTGCGGGGTTGGATGCATTATTGCTAGTGCATGAAAATTTTAATTGTGGGGGCCATGGTAGGAGTAATACACCCATTTTCTTTCGTTTCTGGTGTTGAACAAGATTTCCTAGATTGTCTCTTTGTTTCTTAGTCCCTGCTTTCCATAGACTGCACTCCAGAAGGAAAACGTCTGTGGGGTGGATGAACTTTTCTCCCGTTTACCGTAGTTCAGCTACATTAAAAAGATTTGTGTAGGTGATTGCTAGGATCCGTTGCTCTCTGCCCACCTCAGGCTCATTCCCAACATTCGGTGGGTCCTCAGCTCCCGCTTCTAGGAAACGGCAGAAGCAGAGTCCCCCCAGCATAGATTCTCTTGGTTTCATCTTCTCATGCCTGTGCGCTCATTCCATGGCTGTGCCTCCGTGCTTGGGCGTGATGTAAATACTTAACTCGTTTAATAAATATCCTGAAATAGCCTCTCTGAGTTGTTACTGGAAGGGCACGAACCTTTTAAGTCACTTAGCCAGCACGGATCAACACTTAATGTCTTTAATGATGATCCAGATCTTTTTTAGTGGCTGAGATGCTCCGTAATCAATGATGGGGCCCTGCCTGGAGGCACGAGAGACTAGATAATCGGCAGGAAATGTCACGCTGGATGGGGCCAGTAATTTGAATCCCTGGAATTGGTATTAGTGTGGCCATTTATGGGAGAATGCCGTTTCTCCCCAAGGCTAGGAGGAAGGCCCCAACACCTCCAATGTCCCTTAGAGATTTCCACATTATGGATACCCCTCATGGCGAGTTTTTGTTCTCAGCCTGAGAACTCCAAAGATTCCTCTCCCCACCCCCAACTCATCCACTAAGGCAAACGCCAAGCCAGCTTCTGGCACAGTGGGCACCCACTTGGAGAGTAATCCTCAGTGCTGGGCAGGAGTGGAGAGGCCTGTCAGGGTTGGGGCAGGGGGTGTTACATGCAGTTTGTGAGACCTCATTGAGGCAGGGTGCATGCCCTTTCTTCCCCACCCCTATACCAACCTTGAGAATTATTATTTCAAGGATAGAAAACAAGTCCTGTTTTCTGAAAGCTATTGTATGAAGAAGCACTTCCAGATTTCAGTCCTGAAATAGCCCCTCTGAACTTGTCCTTGGAGTCCCTTGGTCTGAGCCCAGGATGTGATTAATTTGGCCATGTTGACATTCTCTGTGCATTTCCTAATTCCCCGAACACTGGTCATGTGCCCTCCCAATTTTCGCTTCTTCCTGCTGAAGCTCTCATGGTGAGGCCCCATGCTCACCTCCTTCGGTGTGACCGATGATTAGAGGTGGGGTTTTTTTAACAGTGCTTCCGATAATCTTTGGGAATTGTTTCATTATCAAGTATTCATTTTTTATGCTGTTTATCATTGTCCGCAGACCCAGAGGTTTTAAGTGGTACTGGGAGCATGTTGTAAACGAAAACACAAATAATTTGTTACAATTATGCGGAAATAAGGCCAGATTTTCTATTGGCTTGGTGCTGCACATCAATGAGAAATGGGCTAGGATGTCAAAATCTTATTTTCCCAAATGTTCTATTTAAAACTAAAGTGTAAACAGAAAAAAATCCTATTGTTTGTAAATTTCTGCATCTTCATTTAATGAAAAATGTGCCCTGCTAGAATTTCCAAGTAACGTTCTTGCAACCAAGCTCTAGGGCATAAACCCCATGGACTCCCGGTGAAGTCTCTGCTCACACATGAGAGCCTCTCTCAGGATTGGCCCGCCAAACCTTTGACGCGGGAGTGCTCCTCATTAGAGGGAGGGATGGATATTCTTTGTTTCCGTAGTCTCGAATGATGATCATCCCGTTGCTAGGCCTCTCAGCCGTGTCTAATTGCAAGGGAGGCTTAGCCACGGGCCTTGGCTGTGCTCTCGGGAAGAGAGGGCGGTAAGCTCTGTGAATACCTAGCAGGCTCAGCCGTGGCTTCGGACCTCGCCCGTCTCAAGACGGATGGCCAGTGACCCAGCCCCTCTTCCTGCCAACCTGCTGCATCCCCAGGAACTGGAAATGCTTCCTTCAGCCTTTGCTGGATTCTTGTGTATGCATGTTCCTCTCATTCATTGATTCCTGGGTCATAATCACACTGCTTTAATTAGCCAGGCTTTATATTTTGGGTTTGTTTTGATGTTACTATTTTTTTGAAAAATCTTCCGAATCTTTTTTTTTTCGGAAAAAAAAAATTTTTTTTTTTCAGATAAACTTTTGGTTCAATTTATCAGTTTCCTTTAAAACAGAAAAAATGAGCAAACAAAAAACTCTACAATCTATCACATTAAAAATATATTCCACTCGAAAAATATTATGCTGCTAGAGAAAATAAGCATTATCTGACAGTTGGTGTCTTCCGACTCCGAGAAAATGTGCTTTTAAAATAGCAAGCTTCCTGGCAAACCCTGGCTAACGAGGTTATTAGCAGGGCATTGATAAGTGGCTTGATGTCTGTAGTTCATAGTTTGACTTCCACTCTACCTGTTGCATTAGCAAAATGAAGCTCATTAAGCCTTATTCTTTTAGTCCCTCTCTCCCAGCCTGCAAACCCACCACTCCTCAGCTGTCTCGTCTGGAAGGACGTAATCTCTCCTACATGACACTTGAAAGTTCAGCTCATTCCTAAACCCCTAGTCAAAGACATGAACTTGTTGCTTCAGAGAGGGCACAGCTGTGCACTGAGCCATTACACCATCTGTTAAAGTGGCCAGGGTTCCTTTTATTGCCTCCTTTGTGGAAGGACTTGTACTGTAAAAGTGTGTGTTATTGAAAACATAATTTTCCTCATCATTATGCTTTCTTTCTAGCTGGATCATAACCTGCCAGAAATCTATTGAGCACAGAGTGAAAGCTCTTCCGAATAGCTGTTCTTAAGAGATTAAATGATTGCCATCTCTGTCCCATTTCTTTTATCTCATAATCAAGTTCAAGATGGTACTAGATAGCGCAGCTGAAGTGATTATATATTTGAAATAGAAATGGCTTTATCTCCCTTCATATTTCACTCTATTGAAAGTAGGATCAGTTTTTCCCCCATTTGCATTTAAATATGTTTATGGTTTTTTTACAACTGTCCACAGGATTAAAGAATCAAACTGCTTTTTAAAGGCTAACCATGGCCAGCAGGAGTTGGATTGCTTTTTAAAATTTTCCGTGAACAGAGTCACTGGTGGTATGATAGCTAGCACACAACTTAGATCCATCAATGTGGGGAGCTGCCACAAGTCTTAGTCGTACCTCCGTCATTCAACTTGACAAGTGAGGCGCTTGAGATTCACAGCAGCGAAGAGACTGGCCCAGGGTCACACCGCTTGACAGCAGGCTGGCCGAGATGATAGCTCGCAGCCGGGCGGTTTCTGGTGGGTCATCCTGCCTCGTGACCTGTGCAGAGGTCTCCCTTTACACAGATGGGGCATGGGGGAAGGATCGAAGATCTAGTTTAGGAACGAGACTTTTTATAACTAGTTCAGAGACGTTCCGTTTGCCTTTTTAATTTTTTTTTCTTTAAAGCTGTCTGATCGGTGCTCTCTTCTTACCTCCCAATTTCTCTTCCAGAGAGTCAAACCAAGAAAAAAGATCAGGTCACTGCTTCTTAGCAGCTCTGCTAAACCACTTGATGGAGCAGGAATAGGAAACCATTTGCCGGAAATGAGACTTCGGGCTGTCTGCTGATTGCGTTTGTCCACGTGCCCACAGGAGTCAGTAGTCAGGCACACCGAAATTACGTTCTTTCCTCCTTTCCAACTATTTCTAGCTTTAAATAAGACTCCTCATTTTGAAAACATAGTAAATAGGAAAAAGTGAGTCATTATTTATGGTTAGTCCTGTTTGCCAGCTGCATTTTACATCCATTTTCCCTTTTTTTTCTTGGACTAGAGAATCTATCCTGTCACTCTCTAGGGAGAAAACCGTCTTGGCCCCATCAATAGCCTCTTTTGGCACATAACACAGTTAAGGCACTATGAAGAGAGATTTTTCTTGGATACAGGAAGAATGTTACTTTTTTAGAATGCAGAACTCTGGAGAATAATCCAGAATCTTGCAGTAGTACCAGAAGAGAAATCTGGCTTATTTTAGAGTTCCTTTCAAAATGGAATAATCATTTCAGAAATATTATCTGTATGGGGTGTCTGTTTCATGCCTACCAAGTTCCAAATATTGCAAGGCTGATAGGAGATTTCAGATGGAATGCCTGGTGTATCAGGACACTGTTATTTGCAAGTAGCAGGAAATCCATCTCAGACAGCCTAACCCAGGGAACTTCGTCCGGCATGGTGGGACTGGGCTCCAGCTCACTCCGCTCTTCTTCTGACTCTTCCCCTCACTGTGGATAACTCCACTCTTGGGCTTAAAAACATGGGCATATATTTTTGGATTAATGCACCATTGGATCGTAGAGCCATTGTGGAGACTGTGCCCTTATGGTAGGAAAAGAACTGTTGTGATACCGAGCCTCACTTCCGCATCCCAGCTGTCCAATGAAACAGCTTCTTTCTCAACTCAAAATTCCTAGGCAAGGAGGGTGGGGTTATGATTGGCGTGGGCCCGTCAAACCCCACTTCTGGAGCTTGGGGCGGAGATCCATCCATACCACTCGCAGCCGCTGCCTCGGTCAGTAACCAACATTGTCCATTGTATCTTCCGTCTGGTAGGAGGAGCCAGGTACTAATGAGGCCAAAGGGTCACCCGGCTTGTGTCGTTTTCTGTTTATAGCCTTCGATCCTTTTATCCTTCACAGCTCATCCTAAATGGCCAAATCCACCACCTGCTCATGGCTAGGCCCTGGCTGTACCTGTGCATGCACAAGGCAGAAGAACTTGCTTATATGAAGGATTATAATGTCCTCAAGAAGGAGGCATACTTAATGTCTAATAATGCTATGCACTGTTAACAGACTAAATATTGTTAAATAAGACATGCCTATTAGACAGAGAAGAGAAGATTGCTGTTACGTTTTTTCAGTTCACTCTGACATTTCAATTGCCTAGAACTTTAAACATCAGAGCTCTTTTTAAAGGCAAAATTTAATTTGCTCTTAAAATCATTTTCAAAATAGAAGAACACTCTAGATCAGAGAATAGACTGTTTCCAGTAGTGAGATCCCTTTCACCTGACTGAGAATCTGAATAGTATGTGACCTGCCATCGCCGATGGCACTGAAACTGCCCCAGGAGAACTTCACCTCTTAAATAAGCTCCACTGCGTCTTAGCCTGGGCTCTGCCTTGAAATCAGAGCTTTAATGTTTTAAATATATTTTATTGATTATGCTATTACAGTTGTCCCATTTCCCCCCCTTCATTCCTCTCCACCCTGCACACCCCCTCCCACCCACATCTCCCTCTTTGGTTCATGTCCATATTTCATAAGTTCTTTAGTTTCTACTTTTCCCACACTATTCTTGCCTTCCTCCTATCTATTTTCTACCCACCGTCTATGCTACTTATTCTCTGTACCTTCCCCCCATCTCCTCTTCCCACTCCCCTGTTGCTAACCCTCCCTGTGATCTCCATTTCTGTGGTTCTGTTCCTGTTCTAGCTGTTTGCTTAGTTTGCTTTTGTTTTAAGTGTGGTGGTTAATAATTGTAAGTTTGCTGTCATTTTACTATACATGTTTTTTATCTTTTTCTTAGATAAGTCCCTTTAACATTTCATATAATAAGGGCTTGGTGATGATGAACTCCTTTAACTTGACCTTATCTGAGAAGCACTTTATCTGCCTTTCCATTCTAAATGAAAGCTTTGCTGGATAGAGCGATGGAAATCAGAGCTTTAGATGCAGGTCTGCGTGCAGGTTGTTTGGGGAATAGGCTTGGTGAGCAAGAGTGGGACAGAGAATGAGGGAAAGCCAGCTCAAGGGTCTATTACCCAAGCTGGTACTTCTGTGAGCAACTGGAGCTCATTTTCACTGGAACCATGAGCCAAGAGAACGACCTCCGAGTTGTCTACCTGAGGGACAGGAGAGAGCGTTCGTCCACTGGCGCCTGCTCCCTCCTTGGTCAAGGGTTACCTGTGGGACTGACTCCTTTTGTCCTAGTTTCAGGTCTTCCAGATCTGTGAGAGGGCCACGCCCAGGCGTTAGAGCAAACAGCCGGAGGTCCTGGGCCCAGAGTGCCGCCCAGGGGAAGGACTGCCGGAGGTGGTGGGAGTCAAAGGTGGTGGGGAGTGTGAGAGGTGCAGCACCAGGGGAGGCCAGCACATGCTGGACGGGGGCGTCTAGACAAGACTGGGAGTCATCTGCAGGTTGCCGTGATCTTTCCTGCGCATCTGAATGGCTTTCCTAACACGTCTCTTTTAAAGGGGGAAAGTAATAAACATGATAACAGCTGGATGGAGGAGAGCCCTGCAGAACCCTCCGCAGCAGAGAGGCTGGCACTCTGGTGAGAACCAGCCCGCTCCTCAGGGGGCAGGCTGCTGGCGGAGAAGCCACCAGCATCGCACCCTCATCTGGCGGGTCCTCTCCTCCCCAGCAGGGGCTCCTGGCTTGGAGGGTAATTTTTACTCTCACTGTTCATTCAATATGACAGCTTTGTCCCTGACGTAATGGCAGTTTTGACTTCAGTTTGAATTATTCTGTAAAGAATCAAAGAGGAGATTCTCTCTCCCTTTTCCCCCACCCCAAAAATTCCCCTAAGAAAACTTTTCTCATTGAAGTCTTTGCCTCCACATTAAAGTTCCCATTTATGTTTCAGGTAAATCAATACGGTGTCAACTTTCAAAGCCCTGTGTGACGATCACAGTGACTCAGAATAATTGCTGTCTGTCAGTGTATTTGCTGGGAACACAGACACATAGGCCTGTCACTAGCTGTGTTGTCACCCCCAGGAGCTGGCCTCTCAAGTGGGGTCTTCTCTGGGCTCAGCGCAAAAGCTGCGCGATGGCAAGGCAGAGTGACGAGGCCGCTATCTGCGGACTCCATCCTGGAAACGCACATGCCTCAGCTGCCCTTGAAGTCAAGTGACAGGGGCAGCTGCAGTCAAGTTTTTAAAAAAGAAATCTTTAAAGCAATTATTGTAGTAAGTGCAGGTGTAGCTGGAATGTTCCAAAAATTGCCTCCAACTTTGGTTCCTCTAGTGCAGCGGTTTTCTTTTTTGTTGTTTATTTATTGATTTTAGAGAGAAATAGGAAGGGAAGAAGGGAGAGAGAGATCTATTTGTTGTTCCTCTTATTTATGCTTTCATTGGTTGATTCTTGTGTGTGCCTTTACTGGAAATCAAACCCACAGCCTTGGGGGTAGCAGGATGATGCTCCAACCCATTGAGTTACCCAGCCTGGGCCTAACTCACTGGTTTTCAACGAGGTCTGATTTTGTCCCCTAGGGGACATTTGGCACCATCTAGAAACAGTGCTGACTATCACAGCTGTGGAAGGGAGCAGGGCAGCTGCCGCCACGTGGGCAGAAACCAGGCACGCTGCTAAACACCCCACAGTGGGTAACACAGCTCCCGTCACAAAGAGTCACCCAGCCCAGAACGTCAGCCATGCTGAGGTTGAAAAACCTTGCTCTAGCCATTGAGGATTTATACTCAAGAAATAAGGTCACTTATCTAGAAAATTCAAACTATAAAGAAAATTCTTTAGTTGAAAAAGATATCGATGCTAAAGAATATTTTAAGACAAATTACTCATAAGACAAAGTTTCTGTTGATAACCTTCAGCTTCTACCCAAATAAATATAGATGTGTAATTATAATATATGTACTAGTTTGTGTTCTTGTTTCCACTCAAAAATGTCACTTTTATAGTCTTTATATTATTTTAATAGAGGATATTTCATTGTTTCAATGTAATGAAATTCAACAATTTCCTCTTTTTTCCTTTTTTTTTTTTTTTTTTAAGTAACTTGGGCAAACACAATTATTCCAGTGTGAAATCTGGCGTTGGAGAGCTGGCCATGGTGTACTCTCAATTTATTTTACAGCAAACACTATTTTCCAAGAAGTAAGGACTTTCAAAACATTACAAGCTATTGTTACGATAAAAATAGTTTTGTACAAAAAAAAACATTTACTACTTGGGAGAAACATTCATGGTTTACACATTTTTTAAATTAAAAAAGCAACAACGTACGTTTCTCTTCAGAGCGTATTAGAGCAACACTAGGCTTAACCTGATAAAAGGCTTGCGGTGTGAACCCTGGCCCCTTCGGGGTGGGATTCCTTACTTAGCCTCTGGGTCACCGGGGCACCTCTGGGCCAGGCTGTCAAAGTTCACACAGCACCCCAAGGAAGGAGAGAACAAAACCTTGCCTAACAAATCAGGATGTGGAAGAGGCAAATGCTAAAGCTCACGCTGATGGAAGCAGTTATAACCACTTACATGATGAGTCAGAACGTACTTTAACAGACAACTGTCAGAACTCTGCTGAATAGGCCGAGTCTAGTCCTGCCTGAAATTCTCAATGAATCCCAGTGGCACTGAGGTCTTCCTGCATCTCAAAATCCAGACAGAATTGCCTGCAGCCCCTGTCCCACACCCTGTGGGACTGTAATGCACTCCCCAAGATTTTTCACAAAGTTCTGGGCAACTTATGGTTCGTGAGTTCTTATCTCTCTGAATTCATTCAGTTGAAAGATGGTCTTACCTTTCCACACCTGCTTTTCCTCTCTTCCTGCACCCGCTCTGACAGAACTCATCACCCAACCCTACACAGACACCCTCTAACACACCGTCCCCACTTAGAGTGTGTTGCACCCCTTGGTGAAGATGGGGAGAGGTCATCCCAAGGAATACAGAGCACTCAGAAGCACACAGTAACCACAGCTGCTAATTGAAGGACTTCTGATCACTGCACCGTGCGGTTTTTCTTGGGCCAGTTCTTGTACAGGACCCCAGCCTCCTCCCGTCTTCCTGTACCCTCTCTTATCTGCACCCCTCCGCCCAGATGGGCCTGAGTCATCCGTACTGAGTGACACGGGCAGTTCCGCTCTCTTGGGTCTCTGCTCCCAGCCTCAGTCTTGGGTCTTCCTTTGCATCTCAAAAACACGCAAACCAGAAAGTCTTCAACTGAACTGGGCCTGCATTTCTAAAAGCAGTTCTCATTAATAATAACATTTTCTATTTCTCTTATATATCTGTATAAGCTTTGTTAACTCCTTCGATAAGCCAGTTCGGAAATATAAGCTTGTTTATGTGCCTACGGTTGACCCTTGAATAAACCGGTTTGAACTGCACACCTCCACCTATATGCGGCTTCTTTTCAGTAAATACTGTAAATGTAATTTCTCTTCCTTATGGTTTTTAAGTAACATTTTCTTTTCTCTAGCTTACTTTATTCTAAGAATACCATATGCATACATAGAGCATACAAAATCCATGTTAATTGACCATTTATATTATTGATAAGGCTTCCCGTCAGCAGTAGGGTATTAGTAGTTAACTTTTGGGGGAGTCAAGTTATACAGGGATTTTCACTGTGTGTGTGTCGGGGGGTCGGCGCCCCTAACACCCACCTTGTTCTTCAAGGGCCAACTTACCTGTGAGCGAGCAGCTGCTTACCTGGATGGACGTTCTCAGGCTTTGAGTGCAGGGCAGGTTGGCCCAGGGCTCTGCCTTGGTGTCCAGTTTCCTGCTCTTTATCTCTGACTTGCTCAGCCTGCCATTCGGTGGTTCCTCGCATCCCGTGCTCTCCTCTGCAGCCTCATCTTCCAGAGTTTGTCCCCACCTCGGTCTCTCTCATACTGAGTCAGCGCGTGTCAAATGCACTTGGGCACGGATCCCAGAACGGCCACTGCTCACAGGTCCCCAAGCGATGGTTCCCAGGTGTCTTCTCCAGTGTGTATTATTTCTCTGGCCAGTTATCAAAGACTCCTTGAAAACGGGTGATCTACTCTCTCTCAAATCCCCCATTCCTCCTGGAGGACCGTTGCTATTCCATTACGTGGCCCACTGCTTCTCCAGATTCAATGGCTCCACAAATTCATTCTCCCTGCACACGTTCACTGCCTGCCATGTGCTAAGAGGTGGGGCCCAGCAGCGAACAGGAGAATGTTCTTGCCTTCCCAGAGGTGACTTCCAGTCAGGGCACGGGTGGCGGGCTGTTTCAGTGCTGAGTGCACGTCGGGAACGACAGACCGCGCATCCAGGTTTCATAACCAGAGTAGAGTCCTCTCGGGGCTGACCGCTGGAAGCAGAAACAGCCCAGCTGTTTCACCTGGTGACGATTTCTTCCTCGGCCCACCCCTAATTCTGCCCACCAGCCACATCTGCTCTCTGCTCGCGCAGTGATTTCAGTGTGGGTGCTGTGAAACCTTCCTCCTTTGGATTTTTATTCCATCTGCATTAAAAAAAAAAGTATATTTTTGCTTTTGCTTTTAAAATTACAGCTCTGAAATGTGAATTTCTTCTTTACGCTCCTTGAGACACCAGATCTGCTCATACAGATGTGTGATGAGGAAGAAACGTTGGAAGGAAAAGCATTTTTTTTTACCATGCCTCCTTCTAAATATAAACATAATGTTCCTCTATTCACTGTGGGAATAAAATGCCACTCCACACCTTGTGAATAAGCCTTTCCATTTTAACACCTCTTGGTTATACTGTCCCCATCTTATGATGGGATGCTGTGGCAAAGACAGCACAAAGAATAAGAAGTGAATGCGATTTCAGTGAGGATTATGTACTGGGAAACTCAGGCAGAGGGAGTCCCTTTTCTACAAGGCTGCAGCATCTCAGTGAGTGAATAAACACACCGAAAAAATATTATCAGGAGCTGTTTATTCTAAGCATCACTTTTCTAGGTTATCCACTTAAGTCATCCTCTGAGATGTAGAGTTCAACCATACCAGTTCAGAGCAGAAAGAAAAAAGCCATTTAACTAATTCAGTTCCTTGGGAAAAAACTACGTAGGCAACATTAAGAATCTTCAACGATCCAATTTAATAAAAGGGATGGTTTCTATTCTGTAGTCAGTAACATGTGATGCTGATTATTTCTAACCCCTTAGAAGAGACCTGACATTCTGCTTGTGGTCCTGTATAGCATGAAATTGTCATGTGTATTTTACCGAAAGAAGTAACAAGAATAATGGCCTCCGCAGTCTGAGATCATTTTATACTAACACACTGCAACATGGTTTTGCCCTGGGGCAGAGAAGTGGGGATTTTCTCTACTTCAAAAGAATGAAAAATTATCATTGCTCTATCCAGAACCATTATAGACTTCAAAGACTTTGGCATGAAATATTCAGAAAGTTTATTTTAGAATTCAATATTTTAAAAGCCTGCTTTAAAACTATTACAGTGATCAGTGGCTCTGTTACTTGGGCCAGTCTTTGCTTTAAAAAGCCCTGTGTCATGGTCATGGTTGAAACCCTTTGTTGTTTCAACAGGATATAATTTGCATGAGGATGTAAAGCACTGCCTTAGAATGGTCCCCCAAAGAGGAACCGTGACCACTGCTCATCAGTTATCCTTGCAAACAGTGGTTTTCAATAAACATGACTTACTGGCATCAGCTGAGTGTGCTGCTTATGCCCTAATTACCAGCGTGTCCTTCTGACGTGCGGTATCCTGCCCACGTGGGTGCTGTTTCTCTGCTCCCTGTTCAGGTGGCAACGCTCCTATCTCTGGTTCTAAGGACATGCAGGGTCGACCCAGCTGAGGCCGTCCACACCCTAAGCTGACCAGCCAGAGGTTCACATCTTCACCACTCTTTTTGGGAGTCAGAAAACTTGATTGGGTACTGGTGAGGATTTAACAGAGCTTACGAGGCCACGGATGAAGCCAGCAAGAGCTTTGGGAGCTAGGTTTAGCCACGGGGAAACTGCAACACAGCCGCCTCTCCTGGACGTGCTGTGTCCAGAGGGGGGCAGCGTGCAGTAGAACGTAGAGCCCCGGTTTTGGAATTTAATGATCCTGACTTTATTTCCAAGGCTGCCACTTACCAGCAATGTGGTCTTTGAAATCACTTAACCTGTCTCTATCTGTAAAACGGACCCGACCCAGCCCTGGCACACCGATTCGATGAGAGGAAGAAGGTAAAGGCGGATGCAATGCAGGATGTCAGTCATTGTTCCTAAAATGTGCTGATCTCTTCTTGGTTTATTCTCCATTTCTGTTGGGTAATGCATATATATTTACTGATGTATCACAGAGAGAATTTGAAGGATGACTACAAAAAACCTCATTCCCGCTTTTCATACATAACCTGTGCATTTGGCTTCATTTCTTTAAATGGGTTGAAGACATTATTTCCATAAGTTTTAGAAAATACCTTTTTCTTTCCATCCCACTTACCAATGTAAGGAAAAAATAGGCATCAGCCTCAGCCTTCAAGCAGATAAATAGGTGCCTCTCACATAAACACTCAGATATATGCTGATGTGATATATTCTTGATGCATAAGTGTGATGAAAATAACCTGTAAATGACTTCTTGTTTCATTTTCCAGGGAAGTAGATCAAGATTCGGATGGCCATGTCAGCTTTAAAGACTTCGAATATGCCATGAATTGTGGACAGAAATGAGGCCTGATTATGGGAACCGCTTGCTCGTGACAACCTCTGGGGAGACCGATAGATTGTAACGTGCTTAAATGTCAACATTCACTCCACCAAAAATTCAGTGCTACATACACACTCAAGTTTAAACTCTTCATCGTGGTTTTCAGATGCTGATAATTGCTAGCATCCCAGAATCCTCTAAGTGGTCCTCTAGTTTCTGTCCATGTAGCTGGTAGCCCCTCCTCGTCACTCTCAACCCCCTACTCTGCAGACCAGGATGCCCTGCTCCCCTACTCCTCGCCCCCCTGCCGGGTTCCCTGGTTCTTGTCAGTTCCTAATTTCAGGAGAAGAGCCACTTTTTTCCTGCCAATGGGGCAGTTTCCTTCACACATTGAACTTGGTTGGACAAATAATAGCTCCTCCCTGAAATGCCTGCTCACTGTGTTCCAAGTAATGAGCAAGGCTTTGGGAAGACAAAGCTTTAAGTCTTCTCGAAGATAATGTACCCAGAGTCAAAGTCATCATTGCAAACTGGCCCCAGGGCACTGGCTGTGCAGGACAGAAACCAGATGGGGCTGGCACAAATAAATCAGTCTTCTCCAGCTGTACACGGAGGAAAGACAGAGCACAGTGAAGGTACTGGGGGAAGGACTTATTTGCAGAAATTTACGATAGCCTGGGCCAGTAACTACTCTACTGGAACAAAAACTGTGACACTGGACATTCAGCATTTATTTTAGATAAATACCAACCATCAATACAAATATTTTATCTCTCCATTTTCAGAATTGCTAACATCAACAATATGAGGAAAATAATGTAATTCAAATTATGAAATTATCAAGTATTTCAAGGTCAAGTAAAAATGTAAGTTTGTAAAACAGAACCATTAACAAGCCTATTTCTAACACAAATTGTTAACAGATAAACTTAGTAAAAACAAGGTCTTAAACTGTCATGAATCAGAGAAGCCTAAATAAACCAAATAGTTCAACATAATTTGGTATTCCGGATGAGATCCTAAAATAAAAGAGGACATTAGGTAAACACAAATGAAGTATGGACTTCAGTTCATACTATTGCACAGTAGTGGCTCATTAGCTGTGACTAATGTCATACTCATATAAAAGGTTAACGATCGGGGAGGCTGGGTGGAGAGTATATGGGAACTCGACTATCTTCAAAATCCTTCGGTCAGCTTGAGACTCTTCCTGCCCATGGGGTCAGGGTGGTATTGCCAAGTGTCATCTGTGTTTTAGCTCCACTGTTCTAGCTGATGCAAAGCTCTTTCTGACTTTGGATAGAGCTTTATTCAACAAGTATTTTCATCACCAGTTGAAACATTGATCCTTATTTTGATACATGGATGATACTGATTTTCAGTTTCTAAAATATCAAAATTAGAGCACCATGCCAAGTGCCAGCGTTTCAGAAATTGCTGGAACCCCAGAGCCTCCTGTTGCAATCGCTCATTTCTCCCGGGAAACTGGTCAAGAAGGGGAGGGGTTACTTTCTCCAGCTGATACGGGAGGTCAGAGGCAGTTGTATTAGGCAATTAGGCAATTCCCTTGACCTTGGAACAGTTGGGGCTCCTTTTGGTTTCACAGAAACCTGCTCACACTCGCTTAGGCAGAGAGGGGATCTGGGAAACGGTGGGCTACTTTACGGGGTCTGACACCAGGAGGGGAGAGGCACGGCCGGGTTTCCGGAACGAGGACAAGCACCTCCAGACTCAGCCTCTGGGCCCTACTCACCGTTGGCCTCACACCATTCTAAAAAGCAGCTGGCCTGTGATCTGCCCGCTTCCAAGTTTAAAGACCCCAGAAAGAGGCTTTGGTTGGCCTCTGAAACAGTCAACTCCGGTTCACCAAGAGGGTGTAGACATGGCCACTGGGTACTCACTGAGGTTTCCCGAGGGCTGGCTGGTTACAGGGCGGTGAGGGGCAGGGAGACTTTAAGAGCTGGGCGGCCATTCTATTTTCTTTCCTGGAGGAAAACCACGTGGCTGGCACCTGTTCTAGGAAGGAGAGCACCCCTAGGATTTGCTGTGCACGTTTTCAGAGCACAGACCAGAAGCAAAGGGGAGATGAGAAGGGGCTCATGTCGTCTTTCCCTCCTTATCACTCTCCCGAGCCCGATCCAGGTCCTAGGCTTTGTGGTCTGCTTCTCACATCAGGTCCCTGCCCCGGCCCTTGTAGGTCTGCCCTGAGGTGGGTGGCCCACAGGTGGGCATCTGCGCAGGCTGGTCAACTCATTCTCTTCCCTGGGAAGATATTAAGAAGGAGAGCAAGACAGCAACACTCCTCCGAGTGGCTGATTGAGTGGGTACAACTCAGGAGCCAGTGGCAGGCATTGGTTCCCACCATGTGGCCTGGAAATCTGAGATGGTGGATTTGCGATAAAAGCAGGAAATGAAATAGACATCAAGAATGAAGGGAAGAAGCCGGAGAAACCCCGTGGCACTTGATTTCTAGTCGAAGCTTGTGTGCAAAGCCCAGTCACAGCCCTTCAGGTCTTGTGAGGCAACGTTGCACCCTTCCAATCCGTCTTTGCTCAAGCCGGCTGGAGTTGCTTTCTGTTACTTGAAACCGAGAGAACCCGAACTACCCAGAGTGTAGAGCCAAGGACAGAGTCTTAGGTGACAACCATATTTACTGGGCAGCAAAGAAAAGAGTCTGCTAAAGAGACTGGAGTGATGGAAGATGGGAGAGGAAGCCTTTACCACTCTGTCTCCAGTACCCCAGCCTCCACCCGACCGCCCCATATACTCGCCTTCGGTCTTGCCCTGTGGCCACAGCTCCCAAAGAGGTCACCCGTCATCTACTAAAGGCCACCAGCCCCTCTCCAACCCTGTCGCAGTTGTCCCTTCTCCTGGGCCCGTCTCTCTTTAGCCTCCACAACAATAATCTTATGGTGTTTTATGCCCATTTTCTCTCACTGTCTTTTCCTGTTTTCTCTTCCACAACTATCCCTAAGCGTTAGCATTCTCCAAGACCCGTAACTGGCCGGTCTTGTGGATGAACACCTTCTCCGACTACGGATGATTTCATCCCAAAGCCTCAGCTATCACCTTTGCGGGTATGGCTCCGCAAACAAATCTTTATCATTAGTGTCGACCTCTGCCCAACCCCAAGCCTGTATTTTTGTTGTTTCATTTTTGATTCTGGAGCATCTTATGGTGCCAGAAAAAAGACCAGAACAACACACACACACAAAGCCCCTGTGGGTAGGACATTTGGCAAAAGGGCACAAGAACCAACAGGGAGAGCTCCCAGCGGCCAAAGCTGGAACAATTTGAGCAACAAAATAAAGTAGTGTCGGATTATAACCCAAAGTATAAAATAAGTATCTATGACTCCATACTGATGCAAATAAGTAATTGAATAAATTAGTAAACGGAAGAGTAGAGACAAATCTCCCTTGCAGAAGAATTCCAAATAATGGGTGTAGGTGCTCTGCCCTCAGAGAGAAGCAGCACAACCCTCCGTTCCTTCAACGTGGACAGCGTATAGTGACCTTCTTGCCACGAGTCCTGCGAGGGGGGTGGGGCAGAACAACAGTGCAAATGCCTGGCAGTCACTGCCTCAGCCCGGTGATCAAGGTCAATAGCAACAGTGATAACTTAGGTGGATGCTATCTATGCACCCTTATGTAGGTGAGGAAGTGACACTTTACCTCCCTGGTTTTCCTCCCCAAAACCCGAAATCCCAGTCTAATCAGAAAAAAACATCAGACACATCCCCGTTTGGAGACATCGTACAACACAGCTGACCGGCGCTCCTCAAGGCTGCCAAGGTCGCCAAAATCAAGACAAGTCTGAGAAACTCTCACAGCCGAGGGGAACCTCCTTAGGCTCCATGTGACAACTAATGTCCTGTCATAGCCAGAACGGGTTACTGGGACACTGAAATGACTTTGGTAAAAACCCAGGAAATCTGAGTGAAGTGATAATAATAATGCATCAATGTTATTTCATCAATTATAGTAAGTGTACCATAGTAATGTAAGATAATAACAGGGAAAATGGGTGTGAGGTGTATAGGAACTCTGTATTCACAACTTTTCTGTAAATCTAAAACTGTTGTAGAATTAAAAGCTTATCTTTTTTAATTTTAGATCTTTATGATGGAAAATGTATCCCTTACCACTATTTAAATTATAGTAAAAGTTTATATGTCAATTAAAAATATGGTAAATGGGGCACATAGCTTTTCAAAATAACGGATGGGATACATTAGTTTATTAGCAAAAAACTTTGAAGACCAGCGCTTTATGGCACCTTTATGGGACTCTAAACTCTCAACCATGACCCACTGGGGCCAGCCTTTGCCACAGGGAAGTATGTTCACAACCTATTATATAATTTGGGTTGGTCTCTGACAAAGAAGAGACCATATAAAGTATCTGTTTTTGAATTGCATTTGGAGAACCCTCCAAAACCATTTTTAAAAAAAGTCTCCAGCTTTCCTATTACTGCTTTCAAATGTACATTTCAAGGAAAGAAATCCGGATTTCTTTGGGTCAATTAAAAAGAAAGCCCTTTATACTTTGTTTAGACTTCGTAATTCGTCCAAGCTGAGAAACTGTAAGGTGCCGTCCACCCACAGGTGTGGCTCCTACGTTCTTCCCGTGTCGGGTCTCACGAGGCCTGTTCGTACGTACTGCTGAGACATGGAAACCATCCATGGGTGACTGGAAAAAGAAAATGTGAGGTTTTATGTATACTATATGTTAATATATTCCCATTTCGGTGTATGCTGGAATATTACTCAGCTATAAAAATGAAATCCTGACATTTGTGACAACGTGGATGAATCCTGAGGGCATTATGCTAAGTGAAGTAAGTTGGAAAGAAAGACGAAAACTGCGTGATCTCACTCACATGTGAAATCGACAAAACCCGAGTTCATAGAAACAGAAGAATCG
Organism: Anoura caudifer; assembly: GCA_004027475.1. NCBI lineage: Eukaryota > Metazoa > Chordata > Mammalia > Chiroptera > Phyllostomidae > Anoura > Anoura caudifer. Next base: position 143,276 of record PVKU01000247.1, read on the forward strand.
TGGCTCTGAGGGCTGGGGACAGAGGGAAACCGGGAAGCGTGGTCCGAGGGCACGGATTTCCTTGTAAGATGAGTCTGTTCTGGGGATGAAATGTGCAGCGTGGTAACTATAGTTAACAATGCTGCATTCCGTCCTCGAAAGTTTCTAAGAGAGGAAGTCTTAAATGTTCTCACCACACACACACACATGCGCGTGCACGCACACGTAATCATGTGAAGTGATGGAGATGCGAACAAACCTGAGTGTGGTCATCGTTTTGCAGGGCACACCTGTATCACATCACCCTGGGTGCACCTGGAACTTGCCATGTTGTACGTCAGCTCTATGTCTAGAGTTGGGGAAATGCCTGTCAACCATGGAGCACCCATTCCCTGCAGCTGGGGCTGCTCGTCCTCACCGGGCCCTGGGTCCTGGCCACGGAAGCCCCCAAGGTCACGGGTCACTGAGATTATTCAGGGGCCAGTTTGCTTTTGCAAAGTTTGTATCTTGTTCATTAACGTTATAATGGTGTTTTAGTCTGTTCAGGCTGCTGTGACAAAAATACCGTAGACTGGGTGCTTGTACAGAACATGTTCCTTTCTCCCGGTTCCGATGGCTGGAAGGCTGAGATCGTGGTGCCCGCAGATCTGGTGTCCAGGGGGAGCCCATGTCCCTGCAGACGCCCATTTTCTCAGGTTCACCTCACAGGGCCAGAGAGCCTGTGGGAGAGGCACCAAGGCCATTCACGAAGGCTCCACCCTCATGATCTGATCACCCCCAGGGGCCCCACCCCCTAATACTATCACTTTGGGGGGTTGAGTTTCAACTTATGAATTTTAAGGGGGCACAAACATTCCAACCAGAGCAAATGGTGATAATCCTTGTTCTTAAGCTTTTATCTCATGCACAGTTCATACTGTTTTATTGATGTCATGAATGTTATAAAAGCCACAAAGTGGCTTTTAAAATTCTGTTACAGTTCCTTAAATTTTAATTGCATATATAAGTAATATATTTAATTTTCTTTTCTTGCTTGGTCTTTCTAGGGGTTTATCAGTTTTTGTTTTTTTAAAAATATATTTTATTGATTATGCTATTACAGTTGTCCCATTTTCCTCCTTCATTCCCCTCCACCCTGCACACCCCCTCCCACCCACATTCCCCCCTTTAGTTCATGTCCATGTGTCATTAGTTCTTTAGCTTCTACATTTCCCACACTATTCTTGCCCTCCCCCTGTCTATTTTCTACCTACCGTCTATGCTACTTATTCTCTGTACCTTTTCCCCCTCTTTCCTCCTCCCACTCCCCTGTTGCTAACCCTCCATGTGATCTCCATTTCTGTGTTTCTGCTCCTGGTCCAGTGGTTTGCTTAGTTGGCTTTTGTTTTAGGTGTGGGTTTATCAGTTTTATTACTCATTTTAAAACATAACTTTTGGGCTTGTTGTTTTTCTTTATTTTCAGATTCATTATTTCTCCCCTTACTATTATCATTTCCTTTCATCTTTATCTTTTGGGGGGGTTATGTCTAGCTACATGACAGGCTAAGATAATTGATTTGCAGTCTCTTTTCTATAGTCTCTTTAAGGCTATAAATGTCTTCTAAGAACTGCTTTGGCTGTGTCTCACATGTTTTAATACATCTTGTCTTCATTATCATCTTCAAAATATTTTCTAATTTCTTGTGATTTCTTTTTTGATGCATGAACTATTCAGAAATGAATTGTTATGGTTTTTTTTTCTAGTTTTTATTATTGAATTTTAGCTAATTCCTTGTGCTCAGAAGACTTATTTGAATGTTTTCAAACCCTTGAATCAATTTTCTAAGACCTTCAATTCTCCAATGAAAAATGCATTTTTCCATCTATTTAGGTACATTTTTACATTTAATTAATTAAACTCTATAATCTAATACTTCTCAGTTCCCTTGAATGTTCCAACACTACTTTTAAACTTGGATTTCAACATAAAATCATAACTCTAAAGGAACTTGTACTTTAAATTAGAGTCACAAAGTGACTCTGTTTGCTGGTCTAAAAGTGCTATCCAAGTTGGTAGCCACCAGTATGCATGGCAGCTTAAATTTGATTTGTGACTAATCAACATTAAATGAAAAATTCGGTTTCTCACTGCATAGCTACATCCAGTAGTTATATTGGAAGTGTCCAGCAGCTACATGTGGTGGGCAGCTACCGGATCAAACAGTTCCAATAGAACCTTTATCATCGCTCAGAGCTCCATGGGACAGCGCTCCCTGGACACTCCTGTAGGGTGCTGGCCAGCCTTTACTGGCTGCTCTGGAACCTTGATCCTGGTCCACTCAGGGGACAAAGCAATGTGGCACCAGCCTGGTGATTTCTGCAAACACAACCCCATACGACGGAGCTGTTGTTGGTGCCCCTTAGAAAGGCATTGAGGGAAGGACGAATGGACAGATACCCTGAGGCAAATTCCTGGTCACCCCTCGAGTTCCCGGCCAACATCTCCTCCTATGTGGCCACTCCCCTAGCTGCTGCAGGAGAGTGGTCAGACTTTCTTCTGGATGCCCCGAGCAGTCTCTTCAGAGTCCTCCCCAGGTTGTACTGTGATTGGTACATTTCCCTGTCTGTCTCCAACCCTGGTGTGGGCTTTCCAAAGCCAGACACTGTCCGTGTCTTTTTCATCTTTGTGTTCTGAGTGTCTGGCCCCATGCCTGGTGCGTGGCAATTCTGGGCAGATTGATGAATGAGACGGAAATTTCTCTGAGAGGCCCTGCGACATGGAACTGAAATCAGATCTGTATTCTACTCTCTGCTTAGTCCTACCTCTTGCGCTCTTCAAAAGGCCACTCTTTCGGGCCCTCAGTGTCCTCTTCCTCATCACTTTCGATAAGGAAGGTGACTTAGACAAGGTTTCTCATTGCCTGTTACACATAAGTGTTACATAAGCAAAGGGTGCCATGCCAAGGAATCTCAGGAAATACTTGGTTAAGGATGATAAATGGTTATTTTTTACTGTAGGAGTTCACAGAACCTTGAGAATGCTAAAGTTTGTTATGGCATTCCAAGAAACAGGAAGAATGTACAGTTCACAGACTTATTTGATGGACCATAGAACAGTGTGTTGTGGGTATGCACACGTGCGTGTGTGTCTGACCCCTGAGCCCATCTTCATAACGTCAACATGGAGAACAGAGGCCCCTGGCCTCGCAGGTCTAGGCTCCGGGTTTGCGGAGGCAGTGCAGGCCGGCGCTGGGGAGCTTCAGGAGTTCCAGTGATGGGCCCCCTCTCAGCGGTCACCCCAGGTCCCACAGTGTCCCCCAGGCAGACTGTTACGTTGGTATGGGTGGGGCTGTCCAGCCAGTTCCCTGGAAAGAGACAGCATCTTAAAGAACTCATGTTCCGCCCTGGCTGGTGTAGCTAAGAGGATTGAGCACGGGCTATGAACCAGGGGGTCATGGTTTGATTCCCAGTCAGGGCATATGCCTGGGTTGCGGGCCGGGTCCCCAGTGGGGGCCATGTGAGAGGCAACTGCACACTGATGTTTCTTTCCCTCTCTTTCTCCTTCCTTTCCCCTCTCTCTAAAAATAAAGAAATAAAATATTTAAAAAAAAAAAAAAAAAAAAGAACTCATGTTCCATGGAGCATTCCTTGAGAAATGGTTGATTAGCTGATCTCTGAAGGATCTTCCAGTTCCGAGTTTTTATGGCTTTTAGGAAGGTGCTGCCCAGTCTTTCCGTCCCCAGTGCCTGACTTGGATAGCTGTGACAGCGAGTCTCCCCCCACTCCCGCGTCCTCATCTCCCATTGTGCCCCCTGCCCTCCCACCCCCCAAGAGAAGGAATGGGAGCAACTTTACTTGAAACACCTGTCAGCAGGGAAGGGGCTGGGGCATATGCACAAAGGCTGGGCCTCTGATAAGGAGATACTGTCCGTGCTGAGAGAGCAGCCACTTCGAAACTGAAGCGTAAGACAGAGAAATATTTTCAGTTAAAATCGATTTTCTCATTCCTACTTTGTCTCTTTCATGATATTGTGGGTGTCATTGTTTAATCTATCTAATTCGGGCCACAACTTAATATATCACGCTTTCATGCTTATACATTTTTAAAGTAGCAACAGATTATTAATATTACGCTAATAAGAAAGCAACAATGAAATATTATACAGAGTTCCTGTTCCATATATTATTAATGAAGACCTTTTGTGTTTTGTTCGGCCTGATACTTTATGATGTAGGTGCCAAATAGGTTAGAAAATGTTTTTGCCTTCTCAGCAAAAGGGCCCCAAGTTAGGCTATGTGACTAGAAAATATTTGCAACAGGTAACAAAAATGGCCATGAGGCACTATGGGAGAGGAGATGATGAACTTATTTTAATCCAAGGTTCCAGGAATAGCAACATTCTTGTTGCTGAAAGTGAAACAAACAGTTCTATCAGCTGCCTTAGAAATAAAAGGTAGAAGAAAAAAAAGGTTTCTGCAAAGCCTAGTCCTGTGCCGAAGTGCTGCATGCCCTGGTCCTTGCTAGCACTGATGGTAAAAACCACGTTTATCATGTGTCTGCCATTGGCTGACACTGTTCTAGGCATTTCACGCTCATGGTCACATTGAATTCCATGGCAACTCTGAGACGGAGGCAAAATCTTATTCTGAGCAGGGGGAGCAAGCAGAGAGGGGAAGGGCTTCAGGGACAAGTGGCAGACTTGGGGTCTGAACCTGGCTGGTCTGACTCATAGCCCATCCTCATAAGGTCCACACCGAGAACAGAGGCCCCTGGCCTCGCGGGTCTGGGTTCCGGGTTTGCGGAGGCAGTGCAGGCCGGCGCTGGGGAGCTTCAGGAGTTCCAGTGATGGGCCCCCTCTCAGCGGTCACCCCAGGTCCCACAGTGTCCCCCAGGCAGACTGTTACATTGGTATGGGTGGGGCTGTCCAGCCAGTTCTTCCAGTTACACTGCGACTCTCTCTTCCAGGTGACCATGGCCACACACTCATCTCAAAGGCCACTTTGCTCTTCAGGAGGCCAGTATCACCAGGGGATTGGTGACCTGTGAACACTTGCACACATACACCCAACCCCTCCACACACCCTCCTCCTCCCACACACCCTCCTCCTCCCACACACGCCCCGACTCCCGCCATGCCAGCAGCCAGCCCTGCACTGCCCGCAGGCACTGTGGTTCTCTTTGTACCCCAGCCGCTTCTTGGAGGAGACTGGACCCCTCTACCTTCGGCAGGTGACTTGGATTGAGTTGGGTTTTGCTCAGAGAGCGTGGGCCATGTGTTAACCGCCTCAGGAGGCCCCGTGTCATATACTCAGAAGTGTGAGAGGTACCCAGGCCTCGTCCCCTCAGATCATTAGGAGGAGGAGGCCGTGTAACCCACAGGTTCCGAGACCCAACCGTCAGGTCTCCATCTTGGCTTCCCCTTCCGCCGTCCCTGGGCTTGGCCAGACATAAGGAAATTCTGAAAAGGCGAATGTTTTCTCCGGTCATTCGATTTTGAAATGATTTCCAAATGAGAGATGATGCAAAGTTGACTTGGCCAATCCCATTTCGGTGCAGATAGGAAGCTCACAGTAGCTGTGATTTAAATATGAATTCTATGCCTGTGTTAGTTCAAGGCTTTTTTGTTTGTTCCTTTGCAGGAGCAGTCAGGGGAGAGACTAAAAGCTCGTTCATTTGCAGGGTTTTTCTTTTGGAAAGGAACATGCTGGCACAATTTTAATTGGGTTTTAGTTGTTGTTGTTTCAATTCTCACAGTGATGGCTTGGCTATGTCTTTTGGGACTGCAGAGGGAAACTGGCATCTGGTGTTTGAGGATTCTGGGGATCTGCGCCATATTTATGTGTAATAACTATACAGTAAATAAACAGAATGAATAATTAAGTGAATAATGAGTTTCTCAGAAAAGAGGACTCCTCCAAAGACTTAGAAATTCTCACGTGTGTCCCACCCTGTCTCTGGGTGGCAGTTACCCCTGGTCCTCAATGTGCCATTGCCCCCGTGGAAACCAGAAAGGACATTTTCTAAACCAAAATTAAGCATGACCTCAATGCAATTTGATACAGACACTATTTTCTTCCAGTGGCAAGGATGTTGGATTTATGTCTTTTAAAATGATCTTTTTTTTACCCTAGAGAGAAATATTTGCCTCTTTAAAAATAAAATCCATGAGATTAATTTTTATTGAACAGTGTTTCTCTGAGGGACTAAAAACGTGAAATTCTAGGAATTTGCTGTATCCAGTGAAGTTACATAAACACATATCAGCCAGTCCAAGGTGCCCTTGCTTCTGGATGCAGTCCAGGCCTCAAGTAAATCTTCCCAGAGCCAAACTGCTGTGTAGTTACTATTTCTTTCATACATGCGTTCATCCATTTACTCATATGTTTTATTCATTCACGCTGCAAGGATTTAATGAGCACCTACTACAAGCCAGGCCCTTTGCCAGGCTCTGGTGATAGCATGGCGAGCAAAACCAGGCCCAGTTCCTGTCCTTATAGAGCTTGCATTCTTCCCAGGTGGACAGAAATTAAATAACACAGTGGAAGTTAAATTGCAGCTATTTGGTCCTATGAAGGAGAAGGTATTAGTCTGCTCAGGCTGCCCTAACAAAGTATCACACACTGGGTGGCTTAAATACAGAAGTATATTTTCTTACAGTTTTGAAGACTGGAAGTCCAAGATCAAGATATAAGCAGATTTATTATAGTTTCATCCGAGGCCTCTGTTCTTGGCTTGCCATGGACACCTTCTTGTGGCATCCTCACGTGTTTGCCCTGTGTGTGTACGTGTCTGTGTCCAAATCTCCTCTTCTCACCAGGACACCAGTCAGACTGGATTAGGGCCCTCCCCAATGGCCTCATTTAACAGAATCACGTCTTTGAAGGCCCTGTCTCCAAATACAGTCACATTCTGAGCACCAAGGGTTAGAGCCTCAATAATTCAGACATAACAGAGAGGTATTTGATACAGGTAACTAAGTGCGGATGGGTCAGATACCCAAGCAGGGACATAGATGGGCTCTCTGAGGATTAAATGGGGATCTAAAGGATGACCAAGAGTCAACCAAACAAAGAGGAGGGAAGGGCATGTGCCAAAGCCCCCTAGTGGGAGGGGCCTGGGAGGGAGCAGGGACCCTGTGACTGAGGAGCTGTGGGCACAGGCTGGGGCCTAGGATGCCCCTGACTTTATGGAGGAAGCCAGGCCAGGCAGGGCCTTGTGGTCCAGGAAAGGACTTTGTCTTTCTCCCAAGGGCAATGGGAGGCCATCAAAGGTTTTTAAGTAACGGCAGAGGTGGCAGGACCAGACTTGTCTTTTGGAAGTGTCGGTCCGGCCACTGCGTGGAGGACACGGGTTCCTCAGTGCACTCTGGCATCCGAGGGAGAAATGAAAGTGGCTGAGATTCGGGAGGCGAGGTGGGATCACAAAGAAATGAGTGATCGATCTACGGGGGAGCAACAGAAGAGAGATGGTTGGGCACCGGATGCCGGGAGTCCGTGACAGGTCAGATACACCTGGCATTGGGAGAGGGAGAAAAAGATGTGGTTGTCTCCCGATGTCTGACTTCCAGAGCTGAGTGAGCGGGGCGCAAGGCAGTGGGATGGGGAAAACTGGAAGATGCCCGTGTGCGGGCTGCGTTTTGATGGAAGTGACACCGGTAGACACCCATGGCCCTTCTGTCCCTTTTGATTTCTCCACACAGGGGCCCCTTTCCCCTGCGCATGCTGTTCTGCTTGGAACGCTCCTGCTCGTACCTCCGTGTCTGAACCCAAGGGCCAACCCGCTCGGCAGCCAGGCCTCCCCGGATTCCTCAGGCTGGGCTTCGCGTCCCTTCCACACACTCTCGTAACACCTGCACTCTTCCTTGAAAGCAGTTGTTACAGTTAAAAATGACTTAATTATTTGTTTAAATTCTGTTTCTTCCACTAGCGTGTGGGGCTTATGGAGGCCAAGACCTTATCTGTGTAACTGGTAGAGCAGACTGGCAGTTCTAGAGCCAGACTCTCTGGGTTTGAAACTTGACTTCCCAGCTTCTGGTGTGAACTTGGGCAAGTTATTTGATTTTTTTGTGCCTCAGTTGCTTTGTATGTAAAGTGTGGGTTATGATAGTACATCCTTCGTAAAATTGTTAAGATGATTAAATGAGCTAACTAGCATAAAATGTTTATAACTGCGTTTGACATATAATAAGCACTCAATAAATGGTAGCTATTATTATTATTTATCACTCTATCCTTAAGCATGTGAAGGACAGGTGATCAGATAGGTGGATGAACCAATGAACTGGGTAGATTGAAAACTAGAAGGATAGATAAGGTGGCAGGAAATAAAACACTCAGAAATAAAAGATATAAATATCTTTTTTTCTGAGATAAGGTGGCAGAAATAAAAAGATAAATATATCTTTTTAAAGCTATATTGAGTGACCACAGTGGAAAAGCAAGGAAGCCCGATGGGTATTGTGAGAAGGAGGGCTGACCCCACGCATCAAGACCTCACTAAACTCCAAGACGCTGGGTCTCGTTAGGATAACCTCCTATATGATCACTTTCAGGCAGAGCCTGAAGGTAGCGCTATCAAGCCTGCTTCAATGGTAGGCCGAGTTATTTGTTTCTTGACTCCAGTAGAGAGAAAAACATATCACCACAATCCAACCATTTCCTCCTTAATTAAACTCACTGCATATTTTCCAACGTAACCATGAGTTTTTAAAAGCTATAATTTAAAAAATTATAGTTTAACCCGATTTAAGTAATAAATGGATTAATTTATTCATTCTTGTGTTTCTCCCTCAAATATTTATGGGATTCCTTCTATGTGTCAGGCTCCGTGGTAGGTACGGGGTGGTTACCAAGTCAGATAAGACATCATCTATGTCCTCAAAAGGTACAGAGTCCTAATAAGCTTTATAAAGAGATCTTAAAGAAACACTTGTGATATATATCCCTGATCAAAATAAAGCAAACGCGGAAGCAAAAGCTGCTTTCGGAATGGGGCAGCGGACTCCAGCGGGCTGTCCTCCAACCGTTGTTCGCCTCGGTTTCTACCCTGTCTTCAGTGGCAACGCCACCCCCCTGATAGCTGCCCAGCCCCACCTGCAAGGTATTTTCTTTTCTTTCTTTCTTCTTTTTTTAATCCTCACCAGAGGGTAGGCTGATCGATTTCAGAAAGAGAGGAAGAGAGAGAGAGAGAGAAACATCGAACGGTTACCTCCTGGACACACCCTGACCAGGGCTCCAACCTGCAACATTTTTGATGCACAGGGTGATATTCCAACCAACGGAGCCACCTGGCTGGGGCTGGAAGATATTTTCATTGCTGTCACTGTATTTATGAAAGCGACTCATGTCTGTTATCTTCCTTTTGCCCAAAGGATTCTCTTTCTGTAATTTATTACAGAACTCAGGCCATTTCATTAGGGAGAAAAGCATCATATCATTATTATAACAACTCCCCCTATTTTTGTTCAGTTTTGAAACTGACAATCTAAAGACTATTTTTAGCTCAGTCATGTGAGATTATTTGTTTCCTTATTATGAGTTTTTCCTTCGGACTAGTTAACATGAATTTTATGCTCACTTATTATGTCACATGCTCCAATTCAATTTATTTTAAAGCAGATTCTTTGGAGGAAACTGTAAAGCTAATTTGAATTGATTCTTTAGAGATTCCATTTTAAATGAAGTGCTATAAAATTGGCAGACAAAGTGAAAAAGTGGAATTGAATTTTCTTCTTCAGCTACTCATTGGATTCAGAAATCTTGCTTTTTGACACTGCCAAGGGTTTTGATATAATGTTTCATGCAATTTTCATAACATTTATCTTAAACTCTACTGCTTTTAGTTTGGTCGTTCAACTCAAAATGGGTTCCCGATATTTCCAGGGGAAAAAAAGCAGAGTTCTTGCTAAAGGAAGAATTGTGTGCTTTGATGCAAACTTCCTTCCGTCCACAGTGGTACTGGCTGCAAAAGAGCTGATGCAAAGCAGGTGTGTTAGTTACGAAGTGATTATTGTGGACAGAGTTGCCGAGGGAGGTGTGGAATAAAACTGGGTCCCCAACATCCTCCACTTCGCCCAGCGTGTATCCCCCTTTCACGCTTGATGGGGGCGCAGTTCGAGAAGGGCGTGAGGACAATAGGCAAGGTGCCTGGTGCCTTCATTTCCTGCCCTCCCCAGCCCCTGGGACACCCGTTGCTAGTCAGGGTAGAGGCCCCAAACTAATCAGAAACAGCCCTCACCAGGTGGGGAAGGGTCCCCAGCATTGGTCCACCTGATTCCACTCGGTGATTTATATCTAGTTATTAACAATGTAATGGAAAATACATAGAAAACACATGTCTTCGGTTTCACCTTGAGATGCATTTGTTTTCTTTGATGTGTTTTTAAAAGGGAGGGATTTTTTTCCCCCTCCTGAATCCCCTAAATAGCAACTATCGTTCCTATTGACCCAGCTAGTCAACTAAAAAGCAGGGACTCGAAGGGTCTCCGGCCAGATCTGCTCCACTGCAGCATCAAGGGCCTGGAGTCAGTCCCCAGGCTGGTCTTGGAAGAAGAAAATCATTGCTGCCTGTGGTTTTGTTCTGATTACAAAGGAGATGGTGTGTGAAGTGAGTGCACCTGTCAGCCGGTGGTGGGGGGTGGGGAAGGCGCAGGCTCGGGGCCAACTCCTCCGCCAGACATGCAAGGCCCAGGGCTCCGGGTACCTGCAGGGGTCCACAAAGCTTGACTTTTCATTAAAATGAGAGTGATATTGAATGTTAAATAATGAATCCGCCCTAGATAATATTTGTTTTTATACCAAAATAGCTTTCAAATATCAATGTAAAACAATTTTTTCAATGAAGGAAGAGGCTGGGCGCATGAAGCACAGCCCTGAGCTGAACCGTGGTGAGGAGCGTGGGGCTAGACTTTGTGTGACCGTGGCAGCTGGTGGAGCGGTCTCAGCAAGCTGGCACAGGACTCTGTGAGTGGTGGGCCTGAAGTTGCTGTAGGTCTCAAGGCCAACAATTGAGGGAAAAAAGTGGGATGTGAAGACAGAAGTTCTCAACCAGGGGTGACTTTGCCCCCAAGAAGACATCTGGAGAAAGTTTGGCTTGTCACACTGTGGTGAGGGTCACTACTGGTATTTAGGGAATAGAGGCCAGGGACGCTGCTAAGCATCCCACAATGCACAGCACAGCCCCCACACAACAAGGAATTAGATGACTCAAAATAGTCCCAGCGCCCAGGGTGAGAAACTTTGAGGTTAAGGTAAAGAAAGTCTGGGACCCGCAAGGTCAGCTGGAGATGGTGCCTGTCTCCCACAGCAGTGGCTGGCGCCCTCGCGGTGAAGCACCTGGCGGGGACTGGAGAAGCGGCAGGAGGAGATGGGGCATTTGCGGGGCAGCTGCAGGCTGCGGCTGGCGCAACATGAAAGCCAGCCGAGGAGCAGCAATGCCTGTGAGCTGCAGCAGCGCGTCCCGACCTTCAGGGTCCAACTGCCGCCGCTTCCGGCCACCTTCCGAACCTTGTGCTAACTTCTCTCCTGGCCAACCCTAACTTGGAACCGTCCAGGGAAGGGGACTCTAGGTAATGTCATTCCAGCTTAGCGAAGGTGACAGAGTACACAACGTCCTCTGTAGACCACGTGGAGCTCTGCTCCCTGGCACTTTTTACTGAAGAGGCTTTTCCTCCCCTCACTCCCAACCCCACCTGCCTTTAAACTGGACTTGGCATTTCGCTCATTTTAACCTGCAAACGCCAGGTGTGAGTTAGACTGCCAGTTGTGCATCAACATCTGTTCTTTCCTTCAGGAAGAGAGTGGTGGCTGGGCACATAGCTGCCTGGACCAACCACACGTCCCAGCCTCCCTTGCTGTTAGATGCGGCCAGGCCCCTAGTGACTATCCACGTGACGACCGTAGCGGTGGTGGCCTTCAGACACCTGTGGTGCAGTATTCCATGTGTCCTTTCCCACTTCCAGCTGGAAGCCAAACACGGAGGAGATCAGCTTCAACCGAACAGGACAAGAGCGCAGCAGCAAGAGGGAAAGATTCTGGAGACTCGGAGGTCCCTCAGCATCCTTTTCCTTAAGGAGTTCTGAGAGAGCATTTTAGTCCCTTAAGTTGTAGATGATAAAGGCCAATTCAAGTTCACTTAAGCAAAAAAAAAAAAAAAAAAAAAAGGGGGGGGACTATATTTGCTCACATAATTGATAAGTTTCAAGAGTTGCAGTCACAGCTGGATCTAGGGGTTCAAGTGATATCATTAGGTCTCTCCATCTCTCAACGTGGGCTTTCTGCAGAAGTCCAGGGAGAAGGGTCTTGAGAAATTCCAGGCTTGCAATTTCCTTATAGCTCACGACCAGGAGAAGACGGGAGCGTCTGTCTTCTCATGTGTGATTTTAATTATGCAGAGCAAACACTGGACGGTCCAGCTGGGATGGCAGGCTCACCCCTGAACTCACTGCCATGGGCCCCAGAAGAGAGAAGGAATTTGTAAAATTAGTAACTGCTACAGTCCACTCAGGAAGTTCATCAACATTACCAGGAGTGAAGACAGCGCCAATGAGCAGTAAGGTCAGGAAGTAAGTATCAGCTGGGGTTCAGAGGAAGGAAAGCCACGCTCAGCTGGGGTAGTTAGAAAAGGCTTCACAGCAGATGTGGGCTTTGAGCTGGGCATTGAAAGACTTAGAATTTAAAAATGGATAAAGAAGAAAATACTGTACTTTGATTTCTGACCATTTTTGAAGGCTCAGGAGCCCCATGGGATGGAAGGGACCCTGTTGTATTGCGTTCCTTCCCTTTAGCGTTGGTTCAGGATGAGAAGTGTTTTCCCGCAAGCGCCAGGTCCTTCCAGAGACTGGCAGACGGGGAAGCGGTCTGGCTGTCGGGACACGAATCTCCCACATGAAGCAAGAGGAAAACCTTGTGCTTCTCCATAACCTGAAGAAAGGTTGGTTAGTGTAATTGGCAGTTCCCTTAATCAGTCCAGAAAGGCTTGTTACATAAATAAATGATTCAAATATGAAGTGACTTACCTTTGGAAACAGGCATTTCTCCGTTTTGTCTCTCATGTTCCTTGAATGCTTTCTTTCAGGTTTGGAGTGGAATAGGCTTGTAGTTTTAACACACATTTATTAATTTCAAAACTGTCTAGTGTTAGGATTTCAGAAATACATTTTTTTATGGGGTTTCAAATAGCTTAGTGATTTTTTCCAAGCAGCCAGGCAACCAGAGCCTATGGCTCATTTCTTCAGTACAGAGGTCAGTTTTGGGGGGATGGAAATGCCCCTCTAGACAACCAGGACACTATTGGCCGGGTTCAGGGGTGCAGTAGCTGGTGACCCTCAAAGGCAGCAGTGGTGACAATGACGATGTGATGAACAGCCACCTTCACAGCAGCCCAATATCTCCTGTAAGAAATTAACTCTTCTGTTTGCTTGTATTTGTTGTTTGTATTACATTGTTTATTTATGCTCTTTGTTTGTTTACAGGTATGAGAGAAAAGCAGGACTGTGGGTACAGTTCTTCAGAAAACAGACTTTGAGGCAGCTATTTATTGGGGTGTGCTTTTGGGAAGAACACCTATAAGAGTGGAGGAAAGATTGGGCATAGAAAGAAGATGAAGTTCAAAGCAGCTGCAAAAGAGGCCTCCACTCATCTCGTGGGAACTCCGAAGATGGGAGGGTCCATCAGAGATGTCTCCAACTGAGGCAAGGGGCTGGGTGCCTTAGTTCTGGGGGTGTCTTGGCAGCACATTGCAGGGTCCATCCAAGATGCAGGGAAGGGTGTGGGCTGCTCCTGGTAAGACCCCGGGGGTGGTTGAGTGACTACCCTCAGAGCCTGCTACTTCATCTCTGAGACCCAGAACCTGAATTTTCTTTATATGTTCATAAATAATTAGCTTCTCCATGACAAAGCTACACTAATTAAATTCAGAAAAGACTAATAAATACGTGGCACATTGATTTGTCTACAAAGACACTATCCTTTTTCAGTGATCAAAATGCTTGTGTTCTTTACCACCAACACCCCTTTTCCCAGCTCCAAGTTAAAACAGGAAGTGAGTGGGCTCTAGGGAATCTCTATAAGAAAAAAAATTAAAGACATTAAATGTATCAATTGGAAAAGTAAGAAGCTGGAAATGTTTGTGATATGGTGAAAATAAAATGTTTCTTCTCTCAACAAAAGTATAAGAAAAACTCAAAAAGGTACAAGAAAATCATGGTCCAAATAGTGGCAAACTAAAATAAACCATGGTTTTGAGTCGTCGGTGGAGTGTATTAGAAGAGAATCGGTTTGCCCTGGCCGAGTCGCTCAGTTGATCGGAGCAGCATCTCATATGTCAAAAGGGTTGTGGTTCGATTCCTCAGATCAAACTGACAGGAGCTGGAAGGGGGCCATGGGGGAGCTGACATCTTCAGCTCACAAGTGCAGTTAAGGAATAGGGTGTCAAGTGGATGGAATGGGAAATAGAATTTTAAGGACATTAGTTAAAGTTGCAAAAGTAACCAAAAGAAGAATTAAACATAATACTATGACGACCAAACTTTGGAAGGAAGAAGGGGGGAAGGGAACAGAAAGGATGTAAATTTTCATGTTCAATTCTGGTAAATAACGTATAGTATTGACAAGTCATGAAAGAGAGGATTAAGCATATTGCTTAGGGTTATGGGGCAACCACCAGAAGACACAAAAAAGAAATGAGCCAGCGGTTGGCTTTGAGATGTGCATGGAGTGGTTTGAGGTTGGAGCATATTATTTCTGTAGTATTTTTTATCCTATATATGTATTCCTTTCAAATTTTGAAAACATGCGTTAATTTTAAAATCATCAGGCAAAGCTTAACCAGAGGATGTGGGCAGGTATAGACTCAGCATGACTTGGGAGACAGATTTCTTGTGTTCTGGGAACGCCCAGTGAGATTCCCCTCACCAGCAACGGAGAACACAGCTTTGGCATCCCCTCAACTTTAAGACGGCCTGCCCCGAAAAGAGCTGGGTCCACACGGGCACGTTTTCATCAGATGGACTCCATTTCCTCCACTGACCACTCCTAGGTGTCCTGACAACAACACGAGTCACCTGACTTCTCCCAGATGTTTCAATCCTTTGTTGCTCAAAATTGGGGATAACTAGTTCCCAACTGTGGCCACACAGTAGGTTCTCTTGTGGAGCTTTAAAAATAGACCCTTGCCCAGACCCCACACCAGGCCAATTAAATCTATGGCCCAGGCTTTAATAGTAAAAACTAATTCCCAGGTGTTTCTATCGTGTGCTTAGAATCAATCACCCTCGCTGCAGTAGTCCCATGTGTGGCTCATCAGAGTCTTTGGCGGGTCCGCCTCCAGGGGGCGCACACCTTGATCATCACAATCCTGCAGTAGTGCGGCTGTTCCTACTCAGCACAGCGTCCGAATTTCCTGACAGCTCCTCCAGTCGTAAAACTTTCTCCCATACTTTCTGTGATCCCCACTCTCTCTGACCCTCTTCTTCTCTGCTGAGCCATCTCAGTCTGCTTTGTGGGGTGCCCTCCCCTGCCCTCTTGGCACTTTCTTCTCCGTATTGCCCACGTTCCCTCACTTATTTTAAACCACCTTCTTGACCACCATTATCTTCTTTCTCAGGCTGGCTCCCACATCGACACTTCTATCTCAGATCTCTCCCCTGAGCTCCAGGACTGGCTATCCGATTGCCTTCTGGACATTTCCACTTTAATGTCTCATAGGTACTTTGAACAAAAGCTGCCCCCCCCCAAAAGGACTCATCATCTGCTGCCCAAAACGCTTTCTTCCGTCTTTCCTGCCATGTTGAATAGCACCGATTATCCAACTCCAGTTACACAAGCCCAAACTTCAGGAATTCCCTAGACACTTCCCTTTTCCGCCTCCGTCCGACATCCAGTTTATCCTCTTAGTCAGCCCCCTTCTGCTTTGTCTCTATGGCCCAGCCTGGGTCAGTCCGTTATCTTCTCTTCCTCGGATGTCTGCACCAGTCTCCTACCCAGTCTCCCTGCCTCAATAATGGCCCCATTCAATGTTCACTTTGGCCAGAGTGATCATCCCAAAGCACAAATATGACTGTGTCAATCTCCTGCTTAAAACTCTTCAAATCACTTCCTCGTGGCCTTCCAAGTCCAAACTTAGAAAGGTCCAGCAGGCACATAATAACTCATGCCTCCCTGCCTCTCTGGTTTCAGCACCTGTTCAACACCGCCAACAGATGCCCTGTGCATCTCGCCATCCCCATCCGCTGTCCCCCTGATCCACCAGCCTGCTTCCCCTGCAGTCTCCTGGGCCTGGAATGCCCTCCCTGACTTGCAGCTGTCTCCTGCTCACACTTCAGAGTTTTGCTCACCATCTCCAAGTCACCTCCTCCTTCTCAGTATATACCCCAGGGTCTAGAAAACAGTAGGTGTGCTCAAGAAATGTTTACAGAGCGAATACACAATGCTGTGAATTTCAGAGAGGGAATGGAATGACTGCACAAAGAAAGTGAAAAAGAGGATTATGACTTATCACTAATTCTCAAATACATTAACTTTAAGGAAGGTTTATAAGTACTCTAAAGAACCCTGGGGATCTCAGAACCCCTTCAAAGGCCCCCAGTAGGGATCTCAACTTTAAACAAGATTAGTTCTCATTCCATCTATTTTGTTTGTTGGTCTTCCAAGAAAGGTCTCATTTAAATGAAATGTTTTGTGGCTAAGAAATATTTGAAAACCAGTGGTCTAAAGGATTCAAATAATTAAGGTGAAGGGTAATTTTTATTTGATTACTCCCCTCAAAAAGTTCTCATCAATTTATGTTTCTTTTTAAAGCAGGCTAGCACAGAGATATTTTCTACTGGTTTTACTTAGTATGTCTTAGTGACATACTCCCTTTCTTTTGCTTTATAAAGAAATTATTATTTTGAATCAGTAATATATGGTTACAGTTAAAAAGAAATTCAGCGAAATATTAGCCTCCCCACGGGCACCCATCCCCCATCCTCCAGAGTCAATACTGTAGTCGGCTTCCCTGTGTCTTTCCAGAGATTTCCATGCAGGAGTCACTGCTCTGGTGGGCAGAGGGCACATCCCCTCGCTAGGGAAAATGGAAGGACAGCCCTTCCAGATGCCACTGCTTGTTTAATCATTACAAACTCAGAGTGGTCCCAGAAAGACACCTGGCTGTGCTATCCAATGACGGTCAGGAAGAAGGGCTTAACATCAGCTCTTCCAATTCAAAATCATTTTTGGCAGACAACCTCTAGTATTTGTTTGGCTCATATCCAAATACTCATTTTAGGTCACAGTATTTACTTACCCAGGGGGATATTTTTCTCTGAATGCTCCTATTTTGGAGAAGTTATCCAGAAATTACACTACTTAAAATGAGATGGTCTGCAGGTGCTTTTGGATTTTTTAGAAAGATGACTACAGCAAGTTTGTCATATTTCAAGATGGGGTTGGGACAACTGAGGGGGAGCACATTCACATAACTTTTATGACAGTGTTTTAAAATGGGAAAGAAAAGAAAATTCCTACCTAGCCCCATCACAAGAATAAAGATGTACAAAGATCTAAATGGGGAAGGGGGGAACTATTCAAAGAAAATATAAGAGATCACCTTCTGAATTTTGGAGAGAAAAGGCTTCTTTTTTTTTTTTTTTAAAGATGACACACAAAAAGAAAACCTATAAAGTGAGGTACATCTGATTGTCAAAATAATATCATGAACAAGATGAAAAGACAAGTGGTAAGCAGGAAGAGGGTATTTACAAACCACCTAACAGAGGGTTATTATCTAGAGCGTATATAATTATAAATCAGGCAGAAAAGGCATTACAATCACCACCACCCCCCAGAAAAACAACAAAGGGTACGAACTGAGAATTTATAGAAGAGGCAGTAAGAACAGGCCATGCATATACAAAAAGATTCAACTTCATATATAATTGAGGAAGTGCAATTAAAACAACACGATTTTTTTGCTAATCATATTGGCACCATTTTTTAAGTTTGAGAATATCAAATGTTGGCTGGGATGTGGGGAAACTGGTATTCTCATTCACTATTGTTGAGAGTGTAAATTGATACAAATGCTTTAGAGAGCAATTTGGCAGCACCTTAAAAATCTGAAAATGTGCCTCCCTGGTAACATGGCAATTTCATTTCTAGATATTACCCTAGAGATTCCCCGGCACGTGTGCATGAGGAGCATGTGCAAAGATGCATGTTCATGCTTAGTTTTCATCTAAATGTCCACCACTGGGGAAGTGGCTAAAAAACACTGTGATATCTGTATTCTGTGGAATATTTGCTGCCTGTTATTATGCTCAGGATACCATGACAATGTACCACAGACAGGGTGGCTTAAACAACAGATATCTATTGTCTCACAGTTCTGGAGCCAAGATCAAAGTGTTGCAGGGTTGGTTTCTCCTGTGGCTTCTGTCCTCACCCTGTAGATGGCTGTCTTCTCTCTGTCTTCTTATGGTCTTCCCTGTGTGTGTCTGTGCCTTAATTTCTTCTTCCATAAGGACACCAATCATATTGGATCAGGGCCCACCCTAATGGCCTCATTTTAACCTAACATGGGTATCTCTTTAAAGATCCATCTCCAAATAGTCACATTCTGAGGCTCTGGGGATTAGGACTTCAACACCTGATTTAGAAGGGGGTGGGGCGGGGCAGGATTCATTCCACAATGCTGCCCCTACCGTGAATGAATGAGATCCACGTGTAACAATGCAGCTTCCTCACCGAAAACAATGTTGACTTGCAAGGGCATGAGACATAACGGTACACACCATATACTACTGCTCAATGCTATGGCCGTGAAACACACACAAACCTACACAAAGATCTTGTGCGTATGCAGCAGTCCTCCCTTATCAAAGGCAGCCACCGCTGAAATTCTTACATGGAAAATTCCAGAAATAAACAATTCATAAGCTTTAAATTATGCACCATTCTGTGTAGCATGATGAAATCTCGCGAGTCCCGCTTTGTTCTCCCCAAGACGTAGATCAGCATCGCCAGGCTGTAGATGCTCCACGCCCGTCAGTGGCTGGGAGTTGGCTAGGTTATCCGATCCACTGTCCCGGTGTCTCAGTGCTTGTGTCCCGGCCACCCTTATTTTACTTAATAACGCCCCCCAAGGGCAAGAGTAGTGAGACTGGCAATTCGGATGTGCCAAAGGGAAGCTGTAAAGTGCCTCCTTTAAGTGAAAAGGTGAGTATAGTGCGATAAAATATTTTGAGAGAGAGACCATGTTCACATAAGTTTTATTACACTGTTTTAAAACGAGAATTGTTTTATTTTACTATTAGTTATTGTTAATCTCTTACTATGCCTAATTTATAAATTAAACTTTATTGTAGGTATGTATATATAGAAAATGGTATATATAGGGTTTACTACCCTGTTAAGTCTCAGGCATTCAATGGGAGCCCGCGGGTGCGCCCCCTGTGGTGAAGGGGAGACTACTGCATGTGATAAACATTTCAGTGTTGGGAGGGTCAGTTCGAACCCATTGGAGGTTGCCTCTGTGTTAGTTAAATGTGACTTTGACTGTACTGTTTTATTTCTTTAAAAATATTGGAAGCCAATATGGTAAAATGTGAATGGCTTCTAATGCTGAGTAGTAAAATATGGGAGCTTGGTTATTATAACCTTTGTATTTTTCTATATATTTTCAATTTTTAAAGAAGTTTTAGAAAGCAAAAGGTGACCAACTCATCCATTGCTCGAGATACATTAAATTTATTTTTGGAAGAAGTCAAGCCGTGAAGCAGCTGCAAAGCAGGACTTCACCTCCCCGCTACCTCCCTAGAAAACACTGCACCTTCTCCCTGCATTTCCGGGTCATGCAGCTGCAGGAAACTTTAGGGGTCAGCCCTGTGAACTTTCTCTTGAATTTGTGATGGGAATGTAGTTGCTGACCTTGGCTACTACCTCACCCCAGTTCTCCCTCATGAGGACTGATTTGTT
This sequence comes from Anoura caudifer, assembly GCA_004027475.1. Lineage (NCBI taxonomy): Eukaryota > Metazoa > Chordata > Mammalia > Chiroptera > Phyllostomidae > Anoura > Anoura caudifer. The sequence continues at coordinate 163,187 of PVKU01000247.1, forward strand.
CCGGAGCTACGGTTGTGACTAACTAAAATCCTGTTAGATTGAAGAGGGGCATAAATTAATAAGTGAGTGTAATATCAAATGCCATAAATATTTCTCTGCTGGTGGGTAACGGGCTTGTGCCTTTACAGAGATGAAAGCAACCTGTACTGAACTCCTACCATATGCCAGACACTCTGCTAGCGGCTTTAAATAATTGTCATTTGAATTTTAATTTTCGTAACCTTATGAAGCAGGTTAGGAGGAATAATGAGCCTAAGTAACTTGTCCAAAGTCACATAGTAAGTGACTAAACCAGGGTTGCTTCAAATTCCAACAGGATATTTTGAGGAAAAACTATTTGGGAAGCCATGGTGTTTTATGCCCGTACAGGGAGGGAATGGGAGCGGGGAAGAGAAAAAAGTTCCTGCTAATTTGTTGAGAATCTACTTCCAGTGCAACAATTCTATGAACCAAACATTTTAATCCCAATTTTGAAATGAAGAGACTAAAGTTCAGAAAGGTACATTTTTTTTCAAGATGATACGATGAATGAATCTATGAGGCGGGTCTATTTTTAGAATGGAAGGAAAGGTTCAAGGGAAGGATCTTCCATAGAAAATCCGTATAAGGCCCTACTTCTTCTGTGCCAGGTATCAGTTTGTAGGGCTGCCATATCAAAGTACCACGGGCTGGGGGGCTTAAACAACACAAACTTGTTTTCTCACAGTTCTAGGGACTAGAAGTCTGGGGTCAAGGTGTCGTCTGGGTTGGTTTCTTTTGAGGCCTCTCTCCTTGGTTTGTAGATGTTTGTCTTCCGCCTGTGTCTTCCCATGGGCCTTTTGTAAGGACACCAATCACACTGGATTAGGGCCCATACTCATGACCCCTTTTTAACTGTACTTCTTTAAAGACCCTGTCCCCAAATACAATCACATTCTGAGGCACTGCAGGTTAGGGCATCAACCTGTGAATTTCAGGAAGACACAATTCGGCCCATGACACCCATCATTCATGGTTTGGCTCAGCCCATGCTACTGAGACAGGATTTTTAGGAAGCTTCTATGGTCTAGAGAGCTGGTACTTACCCCCACCCTGCTCCCCCACTTCCCCTACACAAAAAAAGAGAAACAAATAAAAAGGAAAAATAAAGAGCCCTGAGTCATAGATCTCTAGAGGGATGATTAGGGTAAAAGGCTGCCCTTTTCGTAATTAATAATTCCGTATGAACTAGTCTTCATTTCAATTAATTCACGTTGTGTCCTACTTTAGCTATGCCACTCTTAAAGTGTTCAACCAGCTATTTCTTCACGGCATAAATGAAATCATCGAGCACTCAGGTAAAAGCAACCTGTGTTTCCTACCCAAATTTAACAGCAGACATGAAAAGGACAATCAAACATCAGCTTGAATGGGTGATTCTCTTCGTCATTATTCATCGAAGAGATTTGTCTGGGATGTCGGGAGTGATTTTCCCCAAACTAAACAGAATGAATGACTTCTTATTTCCTGGGAATATAAATTGTGCAGGAAAACTCTCCACTTTGCTAAACAATCAAGTGATTCAGTGCCTATCTGCAGAGGACGAGGGCTTTTCTTGCAAGTGATCTGTGTCTGCTTTTAGATAGTTCAGCAAGGAAGAAAATCTTGCCCCCGCTGCTTTATTTTTTTTTTTAAATCTCCATTTCGGAAGTAACACGTCGCATGGGACACTGTCGTTCCTCATTTCTATTGACTATCTCTCTTGGCATGTATTGAGTCTCACAGCTTTAATTATTACTTATATACAGATGATATTCAAATTTACACCTCATTTCCAGCCCTTTCAGATGATGTCACCCTTTGCCTCGCCCCGAACTTGGCTCATGTCTTGTCTTGGATGAGCCACAATTTTCTCTGATTGAATATGGATGAGACGGAGGCTTTGCAGTCTAGTTGTAAATAAACTCTGAATGCATTGGAGTTAATTTACCTCATTGATATCCTGTGCCTCCAGTTAAGAGCAAGGGTGTTCAGTGACTGACTGGGAGTTATTCTCCTTTCATCAGAGACGACTCGGCCAAGGGATTAATCTCCACAAAATTATCCAAAGACATGTGATGGTTAACATCACTCCGAATTTTGGCCAGAATTTTGGTTATCTCACAGCTGAAATTCTGCCATGATTTTTGCAAAGGCCTCCAATAAACCTCCTGTTCACGGTCCATTTGGAATATGGCTGCCCTCTGGCCTTGCTCTGTGTACCCGATCCCAGCACACATTTTCCTTCGGGCAGCTGTGCTAGTTTCTTGTGCACTGAATAAAATGTCATTTGTCAACATCTTGGCCAGATTCTCTGCCTTCACACAAACTAGCTTTTGAAATGACTTAAAATTATGGTCTCTCCTTTCCGAGACTGGCTTGCTGTCTTGTTGCATCATGTGGTTGGAGATGAACCCTGCATAGCACCTCGATACTCGTAGAACATGCAATGCAACTTTAAACAAAAATGTGTGTTTGGAAACACTAGGAATATTGCATTATGATCATTAGCCTACAAGAACCTGGCACATAATAAGCAGTAAGCACTCAGTAAATTCTCTTTGGAATAAAGACTAAGGAAAGGATTTGTAATCCTTTGACCCATTTGTGGGTTTTGCTCCTGTTGTTATTTACGTTTTGATCTACCTCTTAGATTATTATGTAACTGTGTCTGTGTAATTTCAACTAGAACATGTTAGAAATCTCCATTAACATAACTGAAGGGTATAAAATAGAATGTTTGGAGTTGTCAATTAGCCAATTTGTCTTGTGTTGCTTTTCTTCATTCTCTCAGTGCAGCTAACGGTTCGCTCAGCACATTTTAATTAAAGACGAACATATGTAGGTCTGCTAGGAGCTCCAGTGTCTGCAGTGCAGTTAGACAAGGATGGCAAATATTTCTAGCAGTGGCCATCTGATATCTTCCATTCCTCTCAGCAATAATCCTCCGAATCTAATTATTGGGAGGATGGCAGCTGCACTCAGTTAGGCTTTTCTTTATTTTTACCGAGATGTCTTTTTCCAGCCTGTTGTATTGCAGAAAATCAGCTGCTGCGGGAGTCCTTTCCGAGGTGGAAATCTCCTGCACTTTCCCCCAGTTACTTTCCATTGAGACACTAACCATTTGTTCCTGCCACGTGCCTTCTGGCCTAAAGCTGTCCCAAGGAAAAGTATAGTCTTATAACAGGATCTCTTCCTCTGTTTATGCATGTAGGTTATGTGTATTATCGTGAACTAAAGGTATAACCACGGAGCAGGTGTTGCCAGGGAAGCCTCATAGGACAATGTGGCATTGTCCACATGAAATCACCACATCCCAGGGTCTGGGCTTTAGCTTTGCAGACGTAGAAGCATGGTTTTAGCAGCGTCAACAGAGTAGCTGAGCTTCTTATGAAGGAAGGACACAGAGGAGAATGTATTCATTTAAAGTGAGAACTACAGCAATTAAAAAACAGTCACTTATATCAAATGTCCCTCTAGTGAAATAACTGACAACAGGGACCCTGGAGTCAGACCACTTGGGGTCAAATACGATGTGTGCTGCTCACTAGCTATGGGACCTGCAGCACGTTGCTTATTTTCACTGAGTGTGACAGACAGACTTTAAGGTGGCCCCATGAGCCCTGCTTCCTGGTAGTCAGTCACACGTTTGTGTCATTTCCCTCTTCACCAGTGTGGATGGGACCTGTGACGTGCTTCTAACCAATGGGAGGTGGCAAAGGTAAAGGGATGGATGTGAGTGTGTGAGATCGTAGCACCCATCTTGGTAGAGTCCCCTCCCTGCCGTGGCAGGGAGTTGCCATGTGAGAAATTCATCCGCCCTGAAGCCACCACAGTGGAGCAAAGACCTGGAGACACCAAAGAGAAGTAGAGAGAGGTGCCCCAGGAGCGGCCTGTTTTTCAGCTCTTTGAGTTTTCAAGTGCAGACACGTGTATGACGAGGCCCTGAGGATGATCCCAGCCCCACTCACGTGCTGACTGCAATGATGGAGAGACTGACCCCAGCTGAGAACCACCCCGCTGAGCTCAGTCAGCTCCCAGAACGGTGTGGGAGAGGAAGAGACGATCGTTACTGTTTTAAGCCGCTGCTTTGGGGTAGCTTGTTATGTAGCAATGGAGAAGTTGAAAATACACACTTATCCAGCTCACATTCATATGCATATCCATTCACACAGACATATATTATATTCCATGTTACATACACACAGTCCCAAGGCTTGGTGATGCCAGTGCTGTTGTCACATTTGCTATTACACCATAGACACTTGCCGTCCCCCAGGGCAGCAGGCATGGTTCAGGTTACTTGTCAACCCCAGAGCCTTGGTGCATAGTCACGTGTAGTTTTGCTGAGCCATGAATCTGAGCCACAGACGCGTGGGTGGGAGCAGCTTCTCAGCCAGTGAGTGAGCCTGGCTGACTCCGGTACAAACGGGGCATTGTTCTCTACGGCAGTTTCTTATGCAGTCAGTTTTACGATGTGATTTTTAAAAATGTTTTGCTCCTTTGTTAAAAAAATATATACACCCCCCCAAAAAAAAAGATCTAAAAATATCAGCTGACTCTAGTCTTAGTGATACAACTGAAAAATTAAAGAAGTCTGAAAAAGCGAGATTTCCCACCCAGTAATAGAAATTTCAAGGAACAGAATGTCAAATGAGATGGCAGCTTGGCTTTATATTGTGAAAATAGTTAGCAGATGCAGTCCCCAACCCAGGGAGCACAACTGGTTAACCCACGCTAGTGAGAACCCTGACCAGAACGTGGTAGTTTATGGAGTCATTAGCTGCCTAAGGCGCCATTCATATTTTTTAAGTTAAACTATACTGCATTTGGGGGAAGAAATTAAATACTAGTCATGTTCAACAATTTGTGAGATATTTGCCCCTTGAATTTCGACAGCATGTGGTCCCTAAACTTCATATATGAGATGCTCTGCTAGGCATTTGCAGCACTGAGAAGAGCTTAAGGTGCTCGCCCTTGAGCGTCATACAGTTTATCCAGGTGAGCAGTGTTGAGGGAGGAGAGGAAATAAGAAACAAGCAAAAAACAAGTTAAAGATGATCAGTCTCACAGACTGGTGGGGCATGTGGCTTCTGAGTAGTCGGGAGAGAATACGGGCTGTCAGTTCAGAGGAGAAAAGGCAAGAACTTGAGATCTCTCATAGCGTGAAGTCCACGCTCCCTGGCCTGGCATTCAGAGCCTTGCAATATCCTGCCCCAGTTTTATCTCCAATCTTCTCCCTTGATATCTGCTCTGTAAAACAGCCCTTCCAGTCAATTTGGTTGATTCGTTAAGACATACACCTGCCTCTCAGTATACATCCTGTTAATTCAAGTTTGAAATACAATAAAAGAGAAATGAGAAACTTTAAAATGGGCTTTTAAGTGTTACTATAATGTTTTTTAAATGAAAGAGAAATGAGCAGCACACACAGACACATGAATTTCAGAATAACAAATTTAAACTGCCTGCCAATTGTTTTGAACAAAAATTCCTTCACAACAGTGTAAAAAAAACGATCATGCATGATCTACCATGCCCCTTTTCCCTTCTGGTTGGGCTGGAGTGAAGTCAAGCCCCCGGGCGAGCCCGGGAGCTGTGTGTTGAAGATGGCAGAGCCCCTAGCAGCTGGGTCCCTGAACGAGTGTGTGGAGGAAGGGCGCCTAGCAACCAGGATGGCTCCCGTCAAATCATTACTGTGTGAGACATCAGCATCTGTTGTTCTTGGCCTTTGAAATTTAGGATTTGTTCATTACGACAGCTAGCTTCATAGGCATTTTGCATCATTTTAATCAATATATTCAGTTAATATGAAGAAGTGAGAGAAAGCCATCACTACTAGCATCAAAATAGAGATTACCAACTGCTTCGATACAGGCTAACAGGACAGTTTCCATCAAGAGTATGGAACCTGGCAACAGACTGAAGGATTGATTGAAAGCCAGTTCTGCTATTTACTGGGCATATACCTTAGGCAAATGTATTAGACTGGATTCTCCAGGGAAACAGAACAAATAATATGTGATATCTATAACTTTGTCTACCTCTAAAGAGATTTATTTTAAGCAATTGATTTATGCGATTATGGAAGTTTAGCAAGTCAAAATCTGATGGGGGAGGTTGGCAGGTGGGAGACACAATTCAAGTTGCAATTCAAGTCCAAAGGCAGTCTGTTAGTGAACCAGGAAGCCAGTGTTGCTGATGAAGTCCGAAGGCAGCCTGCTGGAAGAATTTGCTCTTGCTTCAGGGAAGCTGGTCTTTTCATTCTGCTTAGACCTTCAGTTGATAGAATGAGGCCTACCCAACGTTACGGAGGGCAGTCTGCTCTACTCAAAGTCTGCTGATTTCTATGTAAATCCCATCCAAAAACACCCTCAGAGGAGTGTCCAGAATGATGTTTGACCGAATATCTGAGCACTGTGGCAAAGTTGATACATAAAGTAACTGTCAGAGGAAACTTCCCAATCTCCCAATGCCTCAGTCCCCTCATCTGTAAAAGGGAAATGATAAAAGACCCTGCCCTATCCGGTGAGCGCAAAGACTGAATGAGTCAATGTATGTGGTTAGAATGAGCGCAAAGACTGAACGAGTCAATGTATGTGGTTAGAACGGTGTCAGTACATGGCAGTCAGTGTTTGCTCTTGACTATTATTGATGATGATGATTAATTACGATTGTTTCTGGCTTTGGCTGCATGCTTCACTCCAACAAGAATGCTAAGAAAAAGTTTAAGCAGGGCCACCAATAGTAATAGAGTGCTTGGTCTGGAACATCACTGATGTGATGAGAGACTTCATACATTAGAATTCTTAGCGTGTAGGAAATGGAGACTTGCATACTAGCGTTTGCGGACTATATTAGCCCGTGCTCCATTAGTCAGTGGCTATTTTTTCCTGTTGTTATTCCATGAATAAATTTTAATATATTCCATTTTCCCCATAAACTGTTTATTTACTGCTCACGTTAATGCAATATGGCAAAAACATTTACATGACTGGAATCTTTTGACGTCTACTAGTGCATTTCTCCAGCTTTTCATTCTCTTCATTTCTGGTGAGAAAATTCATTTTTGCTTCTACATGTTTTTTAATTTACGATTACTTTGCAGGCATGCGACATCAGCATAAATCAAAAGGCTGAGGTAGAGTGCTTAAGAATCCGGCTTGGGCTTGGCCAAGCCACAGCTTCTGCATAAAGGGTTATTGTGAGGTTCAAATGGGGATTCTCAGCACTGTGCCTGGCACTCAGGAGGTACTTGGTGAATGGGGACTGGGATGATTCCTTTCACTATACTGTCTGTAGTGCTGTTTTGATGCTCTTCCTTGAGCCGAAGAGACCTAGCATCCTGGGCCCCTGAGTAACCGTGTGGAGGAAGTCACCTAGCAACCAGGATCGCCCTGTCAAATTATTACATACGTAGGAAGGAAACTTCCACGTTGGTTAAGCTTTTACATTTGGGGTTTCCTTAGCACAGCAGCTAGCGTGTTAGGCCCTGTGCCTCACCTTAACCAACGTGGTCAGTTAACGCGGCACGAGGGTCACTTAATGTGCATGGTGTCTCCTCTCCGCCTTTGCAGCCGCAGAGGCCTCAGACCCCCATAGAAAGTATCAGCTATGTAGCTTGCTCACTCTCTGTTTCTACTAGCCAGTGTCAACGCTTCCCCTTTTATGGAGATGTCCTGCTTCCTCAGTGAGACGGTATTGCAGGTACTGATTTCAAGGTGCAAAAAAATGTGACTTCATTTCATTTCTTTCTTGAGTTTCCTCTGTTACTGGCATAGCAGAAAAGGAATTCCAGTTCAGTTTGGAGTTTTCCTAATTTCTTCTGAAGTTCTATCTAAGTTCTGGGTTGTGAAGATGAGCTTCTGGCCTTTGATGCCATCGTCTGATGCAGGTATCCTTATTTCTGTTGGTATTTCCTTGGCAGTTAATGCTGGAGTTTCCACTCACTTGTGACTGTAAGGCCTCCCTCCACCGGCCCAAGTCTCAGCATTTTCATGGCACTCACAGGCACCTGAGGATAAAGAGGCCCGTGTGGAAATGGGTCAGTGGGTAGGAGAAGGTACTAAGGACAAAAAAATCAGGTAATGTTTTAATGTTTCAAAAATATAATTCTATCATAAAAAGAAAGCCCGTTGGGGGCAGGAACTGTGTCCAGGCCATATCCTGGTACCCTGTAGGGCAGGGGTGGCCAACCCCGTGGCCCGCGGGCCGCACGCAGCCTGGGATGGCTGTGAATGGGGCCCAACACAAAATCGTAAATTTACTTTATGATTAAACATGATGAGGTTTTTTTGTGATTACGTGTCATAGTGTATTTAATGTGTGGCCCAAGACAACTCTTCTTCTTCCAGTGTGGCCCAGAGATGCCAAAAGGTTGGACACCCCTGCATAGAGCAAATCAAGTCTACCTCATTAAATAGTTTCCGCCGCTGTCAGCTGATACAGAACAGTCCATGTGCCGTAAAGGCAGCAGAAGAAAAGATTCCCAATCGTTTTTGAAGAAGTGCCTTCAGAGATGGAAAGGCATTGTTATAGGCTGGATTGCGTCTCCCTCAAATTCATATGTTGAAGCCCTAGCCCCTAGTACCTCAGAACGAGGCTGTATTTGGAGATTGGGCCTTTAAAGAGGTGATTCAGTTAGACCGAGGTTACTAGGGTGGGCTCCAACTCAATATAATGGGTGTTCCTAAAAGAAGAGGCGATTAGAATACAGACACACACAGAGGGCAGATCAGACGGAGACACAGGGAGTTCCTTCAAACCTCTGCAGTGGCTGCCACCGCCCGCCGAAAGGAGGCAGTGCTGTAACTTGTCAGGGCGGACCGAGACGCATGTCCAGTGCTGCGCTGAAGGACGTTTTTATACAAGTCACACTGTATCAATTTGTTTCTCAATATGCAAATTTGAACACATTACTGCTGCTTTTAGTCATATTGGAATAACCAGTACCACTTGTTTTCTTCCTGCTGTAAACAGCTAGAGGACTTTACAAAATACACGACACAATTATTTGTAGACAAGTCTATCTTGTCTAGAGAAGGACAACAATCCCTGAGAGAAGGAAACAAAAGAAGGTCAGAGAAGCAACAGGGAGCCGCAGACCACTGAGTCAGGGTGGGAAATGTCACGGATGCAGTATCAGTTTTCTATGTCTGCTGTAACAAAATACTACACATTTAATGTCTTTTTTAAAGAGTTTGTATTGAATTATTGGGGCAACACTGATTCATAAAATTATATAGGTTTCAGGTGCCCTATTCTATGATATGTCATCTGTATATTATATCGTGTGTTCACCACCGGAAGTCAAGTCTCCTTCCGTCACCATTTGTCCCCGCTTTGCCCTCTTCCACCTGCCCCCACCCCTTTTACCTCTGGTAATCACCATACGGTGTCTGTGTCTGTGAGGGTTTTTTTTTTTTTTTTTTTGCTTAATCCCTTCACCTTTTTCGTACAGCTCCCTCCTTACACACTCCTCCATTCTGACAGCTGTCAGTCTGTCCTCTGTATCTATTAGTCTATTTCTGTTTTGCTTGTTTGTTTTGTTCATTAGATCCCACATATAAGTGAAATCATACGGTATTTATCTTTTTCTGCCTGGCTTATTTTACTTAGTATAATACTCTCCAGTTCCATCCATGCTGTCATAAAAGATAAGATTTCCTTCTTTTTTATGGCCAATAGTATTCCATTATGTAAATGTACCACAGCCTTTTTTACGCTCATCTACTGATGGGCACTTGGGCTGCTTCCAAATCTTGGCTATTGTAACACGGCAATGAACATAGAGGTGCATATGTTTTTTGAATCAGTGCTTTAGGTTTCTTCAGATATATTCCCAGAAGTGAAATCACTGACTCATAAGGCAGTTTCAGTTTTAGTTTTTTGAAGAAAGTCCATTCTGTTTTCTACAGCGGCTGCACCTTCCGCATTCCCACCAACAGTGCACAAGGGTTCCCTTTTCTCCACATCCTCTCCATCACTTGTTGTTTGTTGATTTATTGATGATGGCTATTCTGACAGGTGTGGGGGGAGATCTCATTTTGGCTTTAATTTGCATTTCTCTGATGATGGATGATGTTGAGCTCAAAATGGGTTAAACACTTAAGAAAAATATAAGACTCAAAACTATAAAAATCCTAGAAGAAAACACAGGCAGTAAAATCTCAGACATTTCTTGTAGCAATATTTTTTTCTGATACATCTCCTTAGGCAAGGGAAACAAAAGAAAAAATAAACAAATGGACTACATCAAACTAAAAATATTTTGCACAGCAAAGGAAAACCATCAACAAAATGAAAAGACAACCCGCAGAATGGGAGAACATTTTTGCCAATGATGCATCTGATAAGGGGTTAACATCCAAAAAATTTAAGAAGAACTTACACAACTCAACACTAAACAAACAAACAATCCAATTTAAAAAATGGGCAAAGGAACTAAGTAGATACTTCTTCAAAGAGGACATACAGATGGCCAAGAGGCATATAAATTTTGTGTCTCAAAACAACCCAAATTTTATTTTACAGTTCTGTAGGTCAGAAACATGGATTTCACTAGGCTAAGACCAAAGAGTTGGCATTGTAATTTCCTTTATAGAGGCTCTAGGAAAGAATTTGTTTCTCTGCCTCTTTTACCTTCTAGAGGCCACCTGCTTTCCTTGGACTCATGGCCTCTTTGCTCCATCTTCAAAGCCAACAAAATGCGCTGACTCTCTGGTTCTCTGTTCTGCCTCCTACTTCAGCTTACAGACCCTTGGGTCCACCTGGATAACCCAAAATAATTGTCCTATTTTAAAGTCAGCTGGTTAGCAAATTTAATTGCAGCTGTACTTCTCCTTTGTAACTTGACATATCCCTAGGTTCCAGAGGTTAGAGTGTGGGCATCTGGGGAAGGCCATTTTTCTGCTTACTAAAACTACCAAGGCATTTATTAGAGACCCCAGAGCAGTTGTGACAAAGTGGGGGAAATAAACTAAAATGAAAGCAATGGATACCCTAGACCCAATCTAATAAACTTAAAAATAAGCTTAAAAGAATTAAACTGATCAAGCAAATTAATGCTTGTCAAAATAAACTTCAATATGCTTTAAAGAAAGACAACAAATTCCAGACACAAATTAGAATCACAGTCAGAATTTACTAGGCCTTCAAAGAGCTGGAAGATATGATTCACAAGCTGGAGAAAAATTTCGACAGACTCAGAAATAAGAGCAACAATGGAATTATCAAACAAGAATTTTAAAGTAGCTCTTATAAATATGCTCAAGAAAACATCATTATAATGAGAGAAATGCAAACTGTAAAAAAGAAATGAATGGAATTGCAATACAACCAAACTAAATGAAAAAAAATTACAGGATAAAATTACAGGACATTACAGAAGAAAAGATGAGCAAACTTGGAGGGACTGCAAAAGAAACTATTTAGATTGAAACACACAGAACACAAAATATGTATATATGAAAAGAGCTCTAGTGACCCATGGGCCAAAAATCAAGTGAGCTAACGCATGTGAAATGAAAGTCTCAGAAGAGGGGGATAGTGAATCTATTTGAAAAAATAATGGCCCAAATTTCATCGCTTTTAATGAAAACTATGAAGTATGGATCCAAAAGACTTAATGAATCCCAAGCAGAAAAAAAATACAAATAAAAACACATCACAGTACTTCGTAATAAGATTGCTGAAAATAAATGAGAAAAGTGTTCTTATAATAAGCAGAGAAGGAAAGAACATTATATTACAAAGACAAGAATTTCAACAGGCTTCTTGTCAGGAGCAATGTGAATCAGGAGACCATAAAAATGCACTGTCATAGTGTTGGAGGAAAAAAATGCCCAAGTAGAATTCTATATCCAGAAGAAGTAACCTTCAGAAATGAAAGCGAAATAAGACTTTCCAGCCAGGAAACCTACCGGGCAAGCAATGTTAAAGGAAGCTTTGCAGGCCGAAAGGAGAGGATGCCAGCGGGAAACTTGGCTCTGCACAAAGGAAAGAACACTGGAGATGGTGAGTGTGTGTGTAAATGAAAAATATATTTTCCCTATGTTACATTTTCCTTGTAAGATGAGTGAATGTTAAAGGAAAAAACAACAGCAGTGGATTGTGGAGTGAGTGAGTGTGTGTGTGTGTGTGTGTGTGTGTTATTTTTACACATATATACACACACATATATATGTAGAAATAAACTGTATGGCAACAATTGCATAAAGTACCCAAGGGTAGAAATGGAAGCATACTATTGTAAAGTTCTCAGGTGATATATTACAAAAGGTATATTATGATTTGAAGGTATACATGATGTTAAAGATGTATGTTGTGAACTCTGTACTTTACTCCACCAAAAAATAAGACAGGTATATATATAGATAATAAGCTAATAGGGAGAACATAGAATCTAAAAATACTCAATCTAGAAGGAAGCATGAAAAGAAGGAAAAAAGTAACATAACCTAGTAGGAAACAAAATGTAAGGTGGTAGATGTAAATCTAAGCACATCAGTAACTACATTAAATAAAAACATTTTAATTAAAAGCCAGAGACTTAATTAGAGTCAGACTGGATAAGAAAGCAAGAACCAATTAAATGATGCCTACAAAAAATCTAATTTAAATATAGAGACACGGATAGGTTAAATAAAGGAGTGGAAGAAGACACACTATGTAAACATTCACATGAGAATGCTAAAGTGGCCATATTAACATGAGACAAGGTGGATTTCAGGATAAAGAATGTAAGACAAAGTGGGACAATTCACAATGAAAAAGGATCAATTCGTTACGAAAATATAACTGTCCTAGATGTGTATGTACCTAGTCGCAGAACTTCAAAATATACAAAACAAACATTGAAAGAATTGAGAAAAGACTGTAAAATCCATAGTTATGAGTGATTTCAAAACCAAATATGTGTTTTCTTTCAACAAATGGTGCTGGTAAAGCTGCATATCTGCACGCAGAACAACCAAGTTAGACCCTTACCTGGTATTACACACAAAAATTTACTCAATGTGGGCCAAAACCCTAAACATACGTGCTGAAACTGTAAAACTCTCTGAAGTGAACAGAGAGGAAAAAACTCCGTGACACTGGATTTGGGGATGATTTTGTGGATCTGGCACCAGAAGCACAGGCAACAAAAGAAAAACTAGATGAGCTGGTCTGCATCAAAAGTGAGAACTTCGTGCAGGGAAGGACACTGTCTACAGAGTGAAAAGGCAACCTATGAAATGTGAGAAAATATTTGCAAAGCAAATATCTGATAAAGGGTTAATACCCAGAATATATAAAGAACTCTTAGAACTCAACAGTAAAAAACAACCAGATTAAACATGAGCAAAGGACTTGAAAATAGGCAAAAATAGATACAGACAGTCAATATACGAACAAAAAGATGTTCAACAGCACTAATCATTAGGGAATTGCAAATGAAACCCATAGTAAGATACCACTTTATGCCCTTAACATAGGTTAGTTAACATACCTAAGAAAGCAGAAAATAAATTTTGGTGAAGATGTAGAGAAATTGGCCATTGCGCATTGCTGGTAGGAATGTAAAATGGTACGGCTGCTGTGGAAAACAGTGGAAAGGTTCATCCAATAATTAAACATAGAATTACCATGTGATCCGGAATTCCGCTTCTGAGTGTCCTCCCAGAAGAACTGAAAACAGTGAGTCAAACGGATATTTGCACACCCATGTTTACAGAAGCACCAATCCCAGTAACCAGAACGTGGAAGCAACCTATGTGTCCAAGAACAGATAAATGCATAATCACAATGTGATACATGCACACAATGGAATATTATTTGGCCTTAAAAAAGGAAATGACACATGCTACAACATGGATGAACCCGGAGGACATTATGCTAAGTAACATAACAAATGACTAAAGGAGAAATACTCTATTGTTCCTCTAATACGAGGTTCCTAGAAGAGTCAACTTCATAGAGACGGAAAGCAGAATGGAGGTTGCCAGGGGCTGGATGGATGAGGGGGAGAATGGAGAGTTCTTGTTTAATGCCCAGGTGGCAGACATAAGGCTGAACCCGGCCCTCCACCTTGTTTTATCTGGCCCAGCACCTTGTTTCTACCCGGGGGCAGTGCCAACCTCTCACTTAACTGTTGAGTAGTTCCATTTATACAGTCCTAAAATTACACTCGGTCCTTTGAAGGCAACCACGAGGCTGATGTGGCCCCTGGTGAAAATGAGTTTGACACCCCTGGTTTAATGGGTATAAAGGAGTTTCAGATGAGAAAGATAAAAATTTGGGGGTGGGTGGTGGTGACGGTTACCACCACCCACCCCAACAATGTGAATGTACTCAATGCCACTGAACAGCGTGCTTTAAAATGGTTAACATGGCCCTGGCCCAGTGGCGCAGTTAGTTGGGGTAGCATCCCATACACCAAAAGGTTGCGTTATCGATTTCTGGTCAAGGCACCTGCCTGGGTTTCATGTTCAATCCCTGGCCCGGGCATGTGCCAAAGGCAACCAATTGATGTTTCTCTCTCACATCAATGTCTCTCTCTCTCACTCACTCTTCCTTTTTCTCTCTCTAAAAATCAGTTTAAGAAAAAAACATTACCTCAGGTAAGGCTTAGAAAAATAAATACATAAATAAACAAAATGGTCAGTACTATAAATTTTGTATTTTATATATGCTACCACAATAAAAATAAAAAGGAGGAGGAGGATAAAGGGTTTTGGGGAAAAAACTTCAATATGTTTTTGACCGGGATGATTGCATTTCTTGTTCTTTCTTTTTTCCACATCAGAGTGAAATTCCCAGGTACAAAGTCTGGCCCAGCTCCCCTCTGAGAGAGCTCCTGTGTGCTGGAAGTCTGTGGCCGAGTGGGCCTGTGGGTGTGTGTGCTGGTATGTCAACTAGTTTATTCTTACTTCCCAGTTTAATTTAGGGGAAGGCACTTCACCAAAGTGCTTAAACAGGAAGGAAAAATTACCGACACTGTTATTTTCTCTTAACACAGCTTCAAGATTGAAGCTGAAGCTACCATTATCCTTTTGCCTCCGTTCCTCTAAAAATAGCCATTTCCCTAGTGGACTGCATGGAGAACGGAGGTTTGGCTGGTTCCACGGTGCAGGTGGGGCCCTTGGCCTCCTGGTCTACAGAGACTGTTGCAGTGATAAAGCACCCTGTCCTCCAGGGCCTCTCGTTTATCCTTGGGTGCTCCTCTTCAATTCAGGTGTCCAGCCAGATCCCAGCCTTGGATGTGTACTTCCTTTGGAATGATTGAATAAGTGACTAATTTATTCAATAACTAATAGACCCCATCAATAGTTCATTCAGCATGGTAACAATTAAAATCTGAAGCCTAAGTGTTGCCTTCATGTAGAGTAACAGAACTCTGGCATTAATGTAACCATTTTTTAAATGGGAATGACAGTAATAACTATGTCGGCTAACATTTGGGGTGTTTTCATATGCTGATTTATTTAATTCTCACAATAACGCTATAAGGCAGGTTTTATGATTTTCCCCATTTCACAGATGAGGAAACTCAGGCTTTGAATTCATGACTCACTCATGCATCACTCAAGAAACTGAGGCACTGCCATATTTTTACTTTTATTTTGGTATTCATTTAATATTTCAACAAATATTAGTGGAGCTCTTAAGATATGCAAGGACCTTGAGATACAGAAGTGAATCAGCATCCTGGCCCTAGCTCACATTCCAGAGAGAGGATCAATGTCCACTGCCATTTAATGTGGATTTACTTACTATGTAAATCACATGAAGCTTTTGCATATAAGGTTGGATTTTCCTATAACACCATGGATAGAATCTCTAAAGGTAACAGGTAGTCAATGAATGTTTGCTGATGGATTATATGACAGTAAAGATTCATCCTTCTGTATCATTATATTTCCCTATTGTTTATCTGCTTCTAGACCAATTATATCATGATTTTTTTAAATACATTTTATTGATTATGTTATTACAGTTATCCCATTCCCCCCTTCATTCCCCTCCACCCTGCACACCCCCTCCCACCCACATTTCCCCCCTTTAGTTCATGTCCATGTGTCATAAGTTCTTTAGCTTCTACATTTCCCACACTATTCTTGCCCTCCCCCTGTCTATTTTCTACCTACCATCTATGCTACTTATTCTCTGTACCTTTTCCCCCTCTTTCCTCCTCCCACTCCCCTGTTGCTAACCCTCCCTGTGATCTCCATTTCTGTGGTTCTGTTCTTGTTCTAGCTGTTTGCTTAGTTTGCTTTTGGTTTAGGTGTGGTTGTTAATAACTGAGGGTTTGCTGTCTTTTTACTGTTCATATTTTTATCTTCTTCTTAGATAAGTCCCTTTAACATTTCATATAATAAGGGCTGGGTGATGATGAACTCCTTTAACTTGACCTTATCTGAGAAGTGCTTTATCTACCCTTCATTCTAAATGACAGCTTTGCTGGATAGAGCAATCTTGGATGTAGGTCCTTGACTTTCATGACTTGGAATACTTCTTTCCAGCCCCTTCTTGCCTGTAAGGTCTCTTTTGAGAAATCAGCTGACAGTCTGATGGGATCTCCTTTGTAAGTGACTGTGCCCTTATCCCTTGCTGCTTCTAGAATTCTCTCCTTCATTTTAACCTTGGCTCATGTACTTATGATGTGCCTTGGTGTGTTCCTCCTCAGGTCCAACTTCTTTGGGACTCTCTGAGCTTCCTGGACTTCCTGAAAGTCTATTTCCTTTGCCAGATTGGGGAAGCTCTCCTTCATTATTTGTTCAAATAAGTTTTCCACTTGTTGCTCTTCCTCTTCCCCTTCTGGTACCCCTATAATTTGGATGTTGGAATGTTTAAAGATGTCCTGGAGGTTCTTAAGCCTCTCCTCATTTTTTTTGAATTCTTGTTTCTTCCTTCTTTTCTGTTTGGTTGTTTATTTCTTCCTTCTGGTCCACACCATTGATTTTTGAGTCCCAGTTTTCTTCCCATCACTATTGGTTCCCTGTGCATTTTCCTTCATTTCACTTAGTGTAGCCTTCATTTGTTCATCTAATTTGCGACCAAAAATCAACCAATTCTGTGAGCATCCTGATCACCACTGCTTTGAACTGTGCATCTGATAGGTTGGCTATCTCTTGGTCACTTAAAAGCATTGGCTCTGGTGGTTTGCTTTCTTCTTTCATTTGAGCCATTTTTTTCTTTTTCTTTTTCTTTTTTTTTTTTTTTTTTTTGGTCTGGTTGTGCCTGTTACATATGAGGGGCGGAGCCTTAGGTGTTCACCAGGGTGGGGCAACACAGTCACAGAGTTGTGACGCTATATGTGGAGGCAGGGTCCGAGAGGGAATGATGGCGCTTACTCAGCTCTCTCTAGGATTTCAGTCCCCTCTGTGAGGCTGGGCATCTCTCCCAGCACTTTAACCCCCACAAGTGTTTTTAATGGGTGCTTTTAGGCTTTATTTCCTGGTGCTGGGGCCCTGGGTTGCACAGTCTGTCTCGCTGCCCGTTTTCACCTGGTTTATCCACGCATGAATGTGTGACTGCTGTCAGCCACCTTGTGCACCTTGCTGGGTCTGCTTCTTGCCTCTCCATGCCCGGTAACTGCCACCTGTGCACCTGGGGTGTGCCAACCGCTGCCTGCGCATCCGGGACCACTAGCCACTGCTTTTTCCTGCCGAGATCCCTCTCCTCTTACCGGTCAGGGTGAATTGTTGTCGGACTTCCATACAATTCAATTTTCTATCTCTTCTGATTGTTTTTTTGGTTCTAAATTTTTGTTGTCCTCAATTTTGCTTGTGAGAGGAGGCACAGTGTGTCCACCTATGCTGCCATCTTGGCTGGAAGTTCATCATATCATGATTGATGGAAACCACCAGCTGTGTTTCCAGGAATAGTGATGTAATGGTATTTCGTACATGTGATGGAAATGGAATTGTTTGTGATGGGAACCCCACATCATTAATTATTTGCATGGTGGTAAGTGTGCGTGGGAATGGGAAGTCTTGAAACTGTCTTTCTTCCCTTTCTGTATTTTTACTACCTTTGACGTGGAATTTTAAACTTATTGGGTTAAATTATTTCTAGTGTGGGGTTCAAAGAATTTCAAGTATCTCTGCCTTTTTTAACATTACCTTCTTTGCAATGGGTTTTTTTCCCCTAATTACTCCAAATATAGTATAATGACTGCGAAAACAGAAAAAAAAATTATGTTCTTGAATTTGATTTCATATTCATAGCTTCCACTTAATACCTCTCTCATTATTTGGTTCATTTCAATGTAATTTCTCAAACTCTTTAGCTGTATGCCCTAAGGTGCATTTGGGTTTCTTCCTAGCTCTGTTGTTCTACAACTTGATCCCTTTTCCTGCCACTCTGAGAAATTCAAATTTTCCTGAATTTAAGAGTTTTAGTGTTTTAGATTTCTAAGAAAGACAGTTTATTAGGAAACTCAGTGTTTACTCAAGTATGCAGCCAGTCCTTCTTAGCCAGCAGGCTACATGTGATTCCTTGAAATTCTGTTCCAAGCATGGACTCTGGGGAGCCAAAGGTAACATTTAATCATCAATAGGATAATTTAAGTTCTTTCTTTCTCTACTTGCCTCCTTAAGAAGGGATTGGAGTTCATGCTGGTATTCTCTAGAAAATGCATCTGCCTTCCTGCCCCATAGAGGTAGGCTATTATTGAAAGAGCCACCCGTTTCCCGTGTGAGCCTCCTCTGTGCTTTTGGATTTGGGCACAGTGTCTTCCAGGCATGCTGCCTTCTCACAGCCTCGGCAAGGTAATGGTGTATAAATGCCGTTGGCCATTTACCATTGGGATTCAGCTCCATGTCTGGATCTTGTTATGTAGGCATTCTCCGTGCATTGCAGCTCAGCTGTGAAAGCACTCTGGCTTAAAGCAAGAATGCAGTAGAACCTTGATAATCTAACAACTTAATAACACTTGCCACCCCTGCGCAGCAAGGACTTAATAGTAAGACTCAAAGTGAGGCATCGTGTTTTCAGAATGTGCAGGAACTCATTCCACTGATGACTGGGTTATCATAAATAATCTCTAACTTTGCTTATTAGAGCTAACAAAGCAATATTACTTTACCGCTTTGCTATGCTTTTCATTCGGCCATCATGGCTAGTTTCACAACACCGAGAACTTGACTTAGACATCCTGGCTTGTGCTTTGCATCCTCTCCTTCCGTGTCAAGACTCACTGAGAAATGTGTTGTGGTCCTAGGGTGTTTGGTTTCCTTGGGTGCCTGAAGGCGGTCTTTACAGGAGCATTCTAAGCACAGTTCAGACACAGACATCCACATTAGATCATTTCTTTTACGAAGGACTTTAAACCAGAATAGGTTAGCCTGTTTTCTCTCCCTGTGGCGTGAGAGTGAGCGGGACCTTCCCATTCATATCGGTGTTTCCAGTTATCACTAGATAATTCCCATGGCGTATACTAGGTAAATTTGTTTCCTCCTTACCATCTTCCCTTTCATAAAACAGCTAGTGTGCTTCAAAAAGAAGACAGACTGAGAAAGTCTTTGCTATTTTTGAAATGTAACTGATACCTTGTAAAATTTTACTAACTCTAATCAGGATAGGAGAGTTGAAAGTGTGTGTGTGTGTGTGTGTGTGTGCGCGCGCGCGCGTGTGTGTAACGTTGCTATAGTATTCTTTTATATGAGGAAACTGTACAGATGCTGGAAGGCAGCCCTCAGGAGCATCGTTTAATGGAAATACAAGATGGAAAATGGATGACTCATGTTTAAAAGTCCTCATGAAAATGACTACCAATCCAGTCAATGAATAGCTTTTCAACTGAGCAGAATGCTCGCACCTGAGTACAATGTACATACTCTGTAAAAATGGACACGGCCTTGTTAAGCAGCTGTAGAAATGACTTGACGGCTGGTGGTCTGATCCAGGGCTGTGTGAGCTCCCCCTGTGGGGGGCTGCAGAAAGCCTGGACTTCGTCAGCTCAGAGTGGGGTGGAGGTGTGACTGCGTGAATTGCTTTGTGGAGATCCCTGTCTTTTGGGACAAGTTGTAAAAAAACTTCCAAAGTCATTGTTAGTCACTTTCTTGCTACTTCATGTTGTCGCTGGAAAGGGACTGGGCCTGGCCTGGGTCCGTCTTGGGCCGGTGTCGTGTGTGGGTTCTTGACTTCATGCAGGAATGGTTTCACAACACAGGCCCGGGTGATGCTGAGAGTCTGTTTGTTACAGCTGGGGACAGTGAAACAAGGAAGTGCTCAGGGTGAACGGAGCAACAGGAGGGGGGCAGGCGGGGCTGCTTGGCTCCCTAGACACGTGGGTCTTCATCTTAACTATTCCAGGAAACTTTTCTAGGTTTCACCATCAGTGTGCTCGTTCCCATGGAATTCTTGGAAGTCTACAGAAAATCTGATGGACATTTAAAAATTATCTTTTAAAAACATCTGTGACACTGTGTGCCTGCCTTGCTCAAAACACTCCTAGGAATTCCTATGACATTCAGAAGAAAGTTCAGTCCTAGCCACTCCTCCAAGGCTCCTCATGAGCTGGCCTCTGCCTTGACCTGTGGCATCCTTGCCTCCCCTGCTGGACTCTGGCCACCGTGGCCTCCTGGGAACTCCAGCCTGCAGCCTGTGCACAAACTGTGTCTCCTGCCCTAAGTGCGCCTCCCCCACATGACTCTCTCTACGGCCTTGACTGCTCCCTTATTCAGGTCCCTGCTGAGATGTCTCTCCTCCTTGGACAGCTCGTCCCTACCCTGTGTCATGACTGAATTGTGTACACTCCCTGGCCAATGCATATGTTGTAGCTCTGACCCTCAGTGTCTCAGAATGTGACTGTATTCAGAGATCAGGGCTTTAAAGAGGTGATTAAGTGAAAATGGGCTTGTTAGGGTGGGCCCTGATCCACTATTTCTGGTGTCCTCATAATAGTCAGAGATTAACATGGAGAGAGACGCCAGGCTCATACATGTACAGAGAGATAACCAAGCGAACACCCTGCAAGCATAGGGCCATTTGTAAGCAAAGGGCAGAGGCCTCTGAAGAAATTGCACCTGCTGACACCCTGAACTTAGACTTCCAGCCTCTAGAAGTGAGAGAACATTAATCTCTGTTGCTCAAGCTGCCTGGTCTGTGGTGCTGCGTTATGGCAGCCTGAGCAGACTGATACACCCCCCGCTGTAAGAGTTCTTCTCTGACTCTGCCCCACACCCTGCTTTACATCTCTTCAAAGCACGGGTTAATGTGAACTATTTACTATACACTTATTTAACGTCTAACTCCCCCCTCTACAATGAAAAGTCCTCAAGAGCAGGAACTTTTTGTTCAGTGCCGTATTTCTGATATCTAAAGTGGTACCTGACACATAGTAAGTGTCCAATAAATATTTAATTAGAGAATCAATAAGTATATTAAATAATGCACAGTAGCCCAGCCTCAGGCATGAAGAACAATAGGTTTCTGCCCCCCGACACCCAGATCAACAGGAAGTCTGACAGCCTTACCAGCTCCAGCTGGTGGTAGATCTGGGCTTTTCAGAGCACGTTCTACTCTGAAGAACTGTCTGCTGCTGAGACAGACCAATGGAAGGATTCGAGACAAGAGGAAGTGCAGCGAGGAAGTGAGCTGCCAAAGCACCCACAACAAGGAAAGGGGGCTTGGGGAGCCCACGGCCTTCCTCCAGATTCAGCCCACATGGGTTGGGGGATTTGAGCATGGCCACTGGAATCAGACATGCGGTTCCAACCCCAATTCTGCCACTTGCTGGCTCCATGGTCAGGTCTTCCAGCTGGTGCTGCTGAGCTGAGAAAAAACAGTCTATCTCTGAATTAATCCGCTGCCAGATTAATTTTCCAAAAGCACAGCTTTGAACATATCTTTCTGCTGTTCAGAACTGGCAGTGGCTCCCAGCCGCTTAGTGCAGTCACTTCACTGCAGGTCCTGCGGAGTGGACGGGGTAACCACCCTGTGCTTGACTGTCTTCTTCCAGGAAGTAGGGGTGACGATAGTCACTGGATGTGCTGGGATGGGGTGCAGGTATTCCATAATTGTTCAATCGGGAAGCCTTCACGAATGTTGTATGCCTGAGAGTGGCACAGATAACTGGCTTATCCATTAGAAGCTGAGCTGGAATAGACACTAGGACTTGCATTAGTCCAGTGGTCCATGCCTAAGACCTTAACAGGCACTACCTGCAGTGATGGAAAAGGTCCCACCTGTCCACGGGTGCCTGGGAGAGCCTATCACCCTCTGCAGCGTTCTCTCATGGTCTGTAATATTAGGATTTTAGACCAGACGATCCGTGTAGCATCGTCCAGGCCTCACGACCACAGTTCAGCGAGATCACCCAGATAGCGAGCACACCTGGGGTATGGTGTGTGGGGTTCGTGGGGGCAAAAGGAGGTCCGGGAAAGGTGCCGCCTGCTCCTGTGCCGTCTTCTCTACTGCATTTCAGAGCAAGTGCCTCTGGCAGAGATGAGGCCAGGTGACCAGCTCTTTGCCATCCCAGGACCTCATTATCCTTTAATAAATGATTAGTTCTGCTGTTTAGAGGTGTTTTAAAAATTATCAAAATTAATAAAATGTAAATACACATAAAGAAGAAATTTAAGATCCCATAATCCCAAAACCCAGTGGTTATCTCTGTTACCTTTTTGGTAAATATCCTTCCAGGTGTTTTCCATGAATTTATATGCAGTTGGGTTTTGTTTGTTTGTTTTTTTGCTCAAAAAATGAGATCATGTTATACGTCACTAGTTCTATATTTTGATCTTTTAGGTTTTTAGGATGTTTTCCTTACTTGTTTGTGTTTTGGTTATTTTTTCTCTTTTTCAGTTTTCAAGGTTTTCTCACAATGGTGTCCCAGATTCTGGTTTTATTGTAAACACTTCAGACAGGAGACAGGGGTTTGCCTCCAGGGCTGGAGGAGAATGTTCAGAAGATGAAACCAGAGAGCGCTCACCCCGGCCGGCGTGGCCCAGTCGATTGGAGCACTGTCCCACAACCACAAGCTTGTGGGTTTAGTTCCTGGTCAGGGCACATATGTAGGCTGTGCAACGAGCTACCTAGGTTGCAGGTTCGATCCTGATCTGGACTTGTACGACCCCTGGTCCAGGAACGGATGGGAAGCAGCCAATCCATGTTTCTCTCTTACATCAGTGTTTCTCTCCCTTCCTCTCTCTTTAAAAGCAATGAGAAAATGTCCTCAGGTACGTATGTACACATACAGAGAGAGAGACAGCATGCAAGCATTCTTGGGAGGGTTAAAGCAGGAAGATTCTTACCCCGATGAACTCTCCCTTGGTAGGGGGTTGAATTATGTACCCCCAAGATACATAAATCCTAGCCCTGGGGACCTGTGGATGTGACCTTACTTGGAAATACACTGATACCTTGGTACTTGGCTTCATAACTCATCAAACTCCATACTTGCCGCATTTTGCTGAAAAAACTTTCAGCCCTCGGCACTTCCCGGGGACGAGTCACACTTGCTGTGGAGTAGGGATGGTCATAGTCACGCATACGCTGGGACGGGGTAAGGTATCCGATACTTGTTCAAATTGCTGGAACTTGTATGAGTCACAACGCTGCCCCACAAGAGAAAATGTTTCATCCTTTGGTACTCTTTGCTTTTGGCACTTGTCACGAGTGCTGGGAGGTACCACTGAAGTGTCACTGCTGATGTATTTAAGTTAAGGATCTTAGGGTCATCCTGGATAAGATATTTGCATATTTGGACAAGGGTAGGCCCTAAATCCAGTAACTGGGTTCCTTCTGAGAGAAAAGAGAGGCAGATCTGAGATGCAGGCAGACACACAGGGGAAGGGGAAGGCGGTGTGAAGGCAGAGCAGGGGTTACAGAGATGCGTGTGCAAACCAAGACCCCAAAGCTAGGAGAGAGGCACGGAATGACTTCTCCCTTGGCCTCCCGAAGGAACCAGTCCTGCCAACACCCTGATGTCGGACGGCTGGCATCCAGGACTGTAAAGGAATAGATTTCTGCTGTAAGCCGTCAAGTTCGTGGTGGCTCCCAATGGTGGCCCTAGGAAGCTAACACTCCCTCTGTATCCGTGCTGCCTTTCATCTAGATCTTGTTTCCTGGCTTGTGGTGAGCCATTGAACGCCTTTTCAGCAAACCTGGGGAGTCAGCCCTGGTAGGTGGGGCGGGACTACTTCAGTTTCCTAGACAAAAAATGTCATGGGTTTTTTTTTCCCCAGAATAAGAACTACATATGATGTCTAAATTGGGTCCCCTGGTTCTAAAAATGCAAACTGATAAAGGCAGTTTAAGACTTCATGGAACCCCAGTAGTGATTTGTAGTTTATAAGGTATTTAGACCAAAACCCATCAGAACCTTCAAAATGAAAATAAGGACTATAACTTCCTCAGCTCCTAGTCCCAGTTTTAAAGTCATGGGGGTCGAATTAGGAACACTCCTAAATATTTGTCTCATCTCTTCTCTTTGGTCAAACAGTTCTTGCTCCTGATACCAGCTGAGGCGACACCAAGGGCAGCAGTGTGCACGGCAGGGAGAGAATTCCCTTCTAAATAAAAGTCAATTTTGCTCATAAACACTGTATTTTAAAAGAGTTTTTAGATCTTCTCAGCTATTTTTCTCTACTGCACTAGCACTATGTGAAGCAGATCTTGTGGTATTTACCCTTCCTTTCATTATTATGCCAGCAGAAAACGATGCATGTCACCCTTTCTAAGAAAATTTGCAAGGGAGGGTGAGAGCCACATCTCTGTGTGGGCTTATTCCCATATGATGACGGGGGTTTGTGCGAATTGAAAACAGGTGATTGGGAGGCAGTACTGGGTTTAAAATTTGAGAATCTTATTTTTAAATGTGCACTTGAAATGCTAGAAATGGATTTTATGCCGTTTAAATTTCAAAAGTTAATTTTGTTTTCAGGAAATTTTCTATTGTGCTAATAGCATTGATTTTACTTAAACTGTCATTCGTTTTGAATGAAATTTACATGCTCTACTAATTGCAATTTAGATCCAAAGCAGACACATGAAGGTTACGAGAGAGTAAGGAGAATGTTCATTCAACAGAGTTTTTATTGTGCGTCTTTTTAGTGTCTCCTGCAAGCCAGCCCCCTGTGCTGGGTGCTGAGAGTCCTGGCCCCCAGGGACCTTGCAGCCCAGCAGGAGTGCGGGACCATGCTAACGAAGTGGGACCTTGCAGGGGCAGGCACCCAACCCCAGGGCTGCTGCAGCTTCAGAGGCTGTGGGAATGTGAAGAGTAGATCAAGGCTGGAGAGCAGGAAAGGAAGGTGAACAAGACAGACAGACACACATGTCTACAGCTTTGGAGATTGTAGAAAATCTGAGAAACCGAAAATAGAGCAGAAGGGCAGAAATGCGGAGGCTGGGGAGTGGGGAAAACCTTTGAGAGTTAAAGTCAATCAGCAGAGTAGGGAGTGGATGACAAAAGCCTTGGATAATCAGGCCAGGAAGTGTGCTCTTTGTCTCCAGGGGACTGGGAGAGTCAGTGAAATGTCTTAAGCGTGATGGCACTAGATTTGTGTGGCGCGGCTGGGATGGCAGTACAAGAGAGGAGAAAGGCTAAGGAAAGAAAGCTCAACTGCACCAGGCCTATTAGGGGGCCAAAATGCATACCTCGGATGGCGGTGTCCACTTTTACTAAGGGTGACCGCGTAGTTAGTGGAACTCCCCCAGGCACATTTTGTCTGCATTAAGACCAAAGCAACTTAATCCTAAAAATCTCTAAATAAATAAACTATGATTCTGAATCTAGTAACTGAAAATAATAAAATAGGAGAAAAGACTTTAGCTTCTTTTCTTACTATGAAAACATTGTGTGGCTAAGGCATTTGGCATATAAAGGGAGCATCTTTCATTTCATACGCTTTAGCAGACAGGCCTAAGGAAGGGTGGGGGTTGAACATTTCAAACCAAATTCTCTCAGTGGAGGGTGTTAAGCAACTTGTTATTTTAAGCAATTTGGACCGATATTTGCATATTCAAGGAAGCACATTTCTTTGAACCAGCCCATTATATAACCTCACTTATCTCTGCAGGTAATAAACTGCTACAAACGCAGAATTAGATATAATCCAGGGTTCTTTGTGCGAACATGTGTAGTCAGACCAATCAGAAATAAACACACTTGTTAGGGACAATAGCTGTCTTCCACTTCACTTACCTCTTATGAATTATTTCTCCTCTCAACTCCTTATCAAGAAAAACATCGCATTTCCTAACTCGCGCTCTCAGAGAGGCACCAGAAGGGCTAATATTGATGGCACCTGTGTGGAGTGACGCGTGTGCGTGTGTGTGCTGGTGGGATATCCAGACATTGAGAATTCTGCTGTTCCCTTTCCTCTTCTTTCTCCCCACCTCCTAGTCGAGGTGTCTCATTCATTCATTCGTTCAACCAGCTTTCTAAGGGTCCCACTATAGCCATGTTTTGAATATTA
Organism: Anoura caudifer; assembly: GCA_004027475.1. NCBI lineage: Eukaryota > Metazoa > Chordata > Mammalia > Chiroptera > Phyllostomidae > Anoura > Anoura caudifer. Next base: position 189,589 of record PVKU01000247.1, read on the forward strand.
AAGGCGAGATTCCAGGTCAAGTAAGGTACATTCCTGACCTCCAGTAGCTGACGAGGGGCTGGAACTGTGACCGTGCATCAGAAAAGGACACATCTGTGCGGCCCTGGTCCCCGTCTCCTCTCAGTTCCAAGCGAGGCAGCCGAGCTCTGGAGCCCGGCTGTTCAGGGCGTGCATCCCCGCTCTGCCGTGCCGACGTGTCAGAGCTTGGCAAGGTCTTCGTCCTCCAGGAGCCTCATTTTTCTCATCAGAGGTGGAAAACCTGATAGAGCCTATCTGATGTGATTGTTGTTAGGATAAATAAATTAAAAAACTCGTGGAGTGCCTGGAACAAGGCCAGGCACAGAGTAAGGACTCAATGTTTGTTACTATCACAAACGCCTGGAGTTCCTGCCTAGGGATAATATACTATGTGATTACTATATACAGGACCGCACCCTGGCTGCTGCAGGGAACCCAAGGGTGGGCATTGCATTCTGACCGGTAGCTATAACCTGTACACGGATAACCATATATAAGGCAGATGTCCTCAAGCTACAGGCCAGCTGCAGAATGCTAGTGTTAGCTACCTATTGCTATGTAAAAAATGCCACAAATTTAGTGGCTTAAAACAACATGCATTTATTATCTCAGAGTTACTTTGGGTCTGGGCTTGGCTTAGCTGGGCCCTCTCTTAAAGACCTCTTGTGGGCTGCTATTAAGGTATCGGCCAGGGCTGGGTTCTCATGCAAAGGCTCAACTGGGAAAGGATCCTCCTACTCATGCTGGCGGAGCTGAGTTCCTTGAGGGCCACTGGAATCCGGGTCTCAGATCCCTGCTGGTGGTTGGCTGGAGGCCTCCCTCAGTTACTTGCTATGGGAGCCTCTCCAACATGGCAGCTTGCTTTAGCAAGGCATGCAGTTCAAAAACATGACAGAGAGTCTACCAGCAAGGTGGAAGCCATAACCTTTTATAACCTAATCCCAGCAGGTGAGGATCTTCTCAGGGCAGTGAGGACGCAGAGCGCTCCACAGTACTCGTCCCCCTGATGCTCTGGGTATCCATGCCCTGTACACCCTACCCCATCAACACACACGGGACTCAGCCTCTCTCTCTCCCTCGTGGTTTTTACAGTTAGATTCTAGAAGGAGGCAGAAGCCCACCTTAACTTACCATCTAGTCAGCACTCAGAAGCTCCATGTCAGTCACTCATATGTTAAGCTTAGCTCCTTCCGCAGTTGGGGTACTCCATCCGCCGAGATCCCTGAAAGTCCCCCTGACTGGTTCACTGTAACCATCCGGCAGTTTCTACAGGCTTTGCTCCAGAAAGTTCATATCTGTAACTTCCTTCAGCGAGTTGCCCAGGGCACCCTGGAGCCACTTCACTCCGATGCCTCCAGAACCAGAAGAGCCTGGGAACTTGTCCCCGTGGTAGCCTGTAGCTCATGGCTAACTGAGGCAGAGAGTAAGAACCTGGCTCCCTTACTTACATGCAGGATACGCTCTGCTGGGTAATTTATTCTGAGAAGCTCCTCGGGGGTTTGGGTTGAGCCTGGAACTTTACTTGAAATCACAACTTTGCCTGGCTAACTTTTGGTCCCTATTCTTGTTTTTGCCCTCCCTTACCAATTTCTCCTGGGGTAACTTGCTGAATAAATCACTTAAACACAAATCCTCTCCTCAAGGTCCGTGTCTGCGGAACCGACCTGAGACAGCAGATGCCTCCAGTGACCCCAGGATGCAGACTTTAGGGAGGGTATTGTGGGTGCAGCTCGTTCACCAGCAAGATGAAAATGGGAATCCCATCCCTGGTGGTAGGTGGCATTCTGGTTTTTTTTTGTTGTTGTTGTTTTTTGGGGTTTTTTTTGTATTTGTGAGAAATTCAGCATATCTTTATTTTGTAGAAAGAAAAATTGCATATAATAACATCTTATTTTACTTAGAGTTAAGGACATATATCATAAGCCTTTAATTATACTATATGATAAAGCATCAAGAAAGCAGATGTTTTACACACCTGGAGTTATCTGTGGCCTTCTGTATCTCCATGTCCACGCAGTTACTGAGACTTTTATTCTTGGTGAACTGCAATGGGATACACAGTAGGGGATGCACTGGCTTGTGCAATATCGCTAGCTTTTGAGAAATACGGAGGAAATTGCAATCATAAGGACTGTGTAGCTGGGTGAAACTGGTCTTGGTCAGGTCTAGAACGTATGAGTGGACTGCATGAAGTAGGGCTCCCAGAGCTCCGTGTTGTTCACTAGCCAGCGCATCTCCATCAGCTCACACGTACGTGATACCCGCTGGGTATCCCCTCTGACCAGCTGATAGAGGAAAGATCCCAAGTTTGGCCCACAAACGGATTGACTCAGTATATGGGTACAAGCTAAAAATGAACAGCTGTGCACTGCAGCCCTTCCAGAGGTGACTCTGAAGAGACTAACAAGGACAAACCATTGTAATGGGTAGGTCTCTGGGCATTGCACCTAGTCATCCACTTTGTGTGGAGAGACAGGGGGCCCAATGTAAGGATACAGATAGACTCGTGGGCAGTAGAAAATTACTCCCCTGGTTGGTCATGGGGCTAAAAGGAGCAGAGTTGGAAGATGGAGGGATAATGGTGTTCGGGGGAAGAGGACCTATGAGAGGGAAGATCTTTGTGTTGCCCACTAATGCCTACAGGAGAGCAATCACGGCAGAAGGGGCATGAAGTAAGCAGGTGTACAGGATGATTCGCCCCATAGACGTTAGCCAGCCTTTGTCTCTAGTTACTGTAATCTTTGTCCAGTAGCCACGGGCCTATGGCTGTAGGAGCTACAGGGACAGCAGTAGCTACACGGACAGCCACTATGCATGAGTCCGAAAGCATGAGCTCCTTCTCAGCACGGCTGATCTAGCTGCTGGCACTATCAACAAGGGAGACCGACCCGGAGTCCCCAGTATAGTGTCATGCCTTCAGGAGACCAGAGACTTGGTGGCAAGTTAATTATATAACACCCTGACACCTTGGCTATGGAAGCACTTTGTTTTGACTGGAATTGATACAAATTCAGTGCATGAATTTGTCCTGCCTGCCTGAAGCACCTTGGCAAGATCCACTATTCGAGGACACAGAATGTCTGATTTACTGACACAGAATCCCCCAAAACACTTTCCGCCCAATTTTTGGCAAAGGAAGTACGATAGTGGGCACAGGACCATGGGACCCACCGACCCCACAATGTACCACACCATTCAGAAGCTTCTAGCAGGCTATATTATAATCATCTTTGAAGGCAGAGATAGGCACTTGCTTAGAAATGATACTCTGTGAAGCTGGGGCTCCATCTCTCAGGACGCAGTATACGAGGTCTGTCCATAAAGTATCCAGCCACACACTATGGAAAATAGAGATGTTTCTTGGAGAAGATACAAGATACAAGACACATCATGCACAGGACAATGATGCCTCAGGCCTCTTTAAAGGAGGCACTTTGGGACCTCACGCAGTTCTCCCAACTGCAGCATGATGTACTGTGGTAGCAGAAGCCATGGAACAATTTTCACCACATTTCACGCCAAGATCTTGCATCAGAAATCTCGGACACAGTAGTTTTTGGAATCCCCAGATCAGCTTCTAGTTCTTGCACTGCCAGTCGCTGATCTTTGTTGATTGCAGCCGGTACACGTTCAACATTCTCAGGTGTTCTGCTTGTTGCAGGCCTTCCAGAACATGGATCACTCTCCACAGATTCTTGACCATCTTTGAAGCATGTGTGACACGCTTTTATTTGCGCTGCACTCACTGCATCATCCCCAAAGCCTTCTGAATCATCCCAATAGTTTCCATGGAGGAATGCTTGAGCTTAACGCAAAATTTGGTGCAGACTCGGTGCTCTACTCAACACATTTTGAATGCGACAGCCACACAGTAACACATGCTCACTCAACGGTGTCTACCACCCCAACTGACTAGTACAGTGAAGTTGTCATTGTTTGTGCACAGGCATTCCGGTCCACTCTCTTTGGCTGCCAGGTTACACGGATGTTGTGTAAACTGCTCTCGTTATATTAACAGTGGCTGGAATTTTTCTGGACAGAGCTTGTATGCATTTACCCAATAGCCATTGTGTTGTGTTGCGTCTCCAGTGAGTTGAATACGTAGGTCTGGGAACCAGAGGGTTCCCAGGTAGTGACCCAGACAGGTAGTGACCCGGACAGGTAGCCTGGTTCACTGTCATTCTCAGTGGTTTTCTTGGGGAATGCATCTTTCCCATCTTCACAACTCCAGGCTTTGGGTCTAGAGATTCTAGTTCTCAGAAGAAGAATGCTTCACAGCAGGGGACACATGAAGAGTTCCACCAAACTTCAAGCTACAGCCCTGGCCAGTGGTTAAGTTGGTTGGAGCGTTGGCCTGTGTGCCAGTAGGTTGCAGGTGCGATCTCTGGTTAGGGCACATACCTAGATTGTGGGTTCCATACCCAATTGGGGCATGTTCGGGAGGCAACTGATGGATGTTTCTCTCTCTCTCTCTAAAATCAATGAACTTATCCTCATAAGAATATAAAAAAAGTAAACTAAAAACTTAAAAATAAAAAACTAAACTTCTAGCTACAGCTGCAGTCTTACCATGTTGGACTCCAAGAAGCTGAAGCAAACAGTTACCACACTGGCAGGGGGAATTGACCCGAATCTTCATGAGGCGATAAGGCTGCTGCTACACTGTGGGGCCGGGGAGGAATGTGTTTGGCATTAGCTGATCCACTGGCATCTCTCTTAACTGTTTTCATTGAAAACAGACAATTGCAGCAACCAGCACCTGATAAAGACATGGTGGTAAGATGCTCAGACCCCTCACACATGAAGGTTTGGGTCACTGCACCAGGCAAGCCACCTGGACTAGCAGACGGGCTAGCTGAGGGTAAGGGGAATCTAGAATGGATGGTAGAGAAGAGGGATGATAGGTATTAGTTATGGCCCTAGGACCAACTGCAGAAGCATGGGCTGTGGTTAGATCTGTGACCAGTGAGAATCTCTATAAGCTGTGACAAGATGAGAATAACAGGAGAAGCATGTGGACCTGAGTGGTGCAAGGGGTGGACTATAGAGGATGCTTTTTGTGCTCTACCCAGACCCCTTCAGATCCCCTTTGGCTCACTGTAGGCATCCCCTGGCTTCTGGGTGCTTCTCTCCTAATGGCTCACCCCTCCAACCTATTCCAGAGAGCTACCTTCCCTCAGTGTACAGAGGCTGCTTCTCCCAGACTGACCCCAGAACCGGAAGTGCTGGGTGTCTATGTCTCCCACACCCCTCTCCAGGAAGGTCTATGTCCAACAGCTCTCTGGTGCAGGGTCGGATCAACCCACTGTATAACTTGTACTCCAGAGCTGCCTTTGGGTCAGGCTGAGGCTGGAACTTGACTTTAAATTTCTCCCTTGCTTGCTGCCTTCTCCTGCCTTATTCCGTTTCCTTTATTCCTTTGCTAGTTTCTCCTGGAAGCACTTTCTTAATAAATCCCTTACCAACACGAATCCTTGACAATACAAGACATTCCCTCGTAGAATATAAACTCTTTGTGGACAGCACAGTTTAGACACTATTTTTAAAACATCCTTTAATCTCCCACAGTATGTGGCCCAGCACGGGGCACCTATGGGAGTCAATATGGGTTTTGGCAAATTCTTTGGTTTAGATTCTCTTCCTTGGGGAATCTGAGGACCCTCAACGGTGATTGTGGCAGTACCTTACAGACTGGGACTTCTGTAAATTAGCAACGGTACAGCAACGTACACTGTATGTCGCAGGTTTTTCGGAGAACCCTGATTTCAGTTTTTTAATCCCCTTGTCAAACCACTTCCAGACAGCGTGTCCCAGTTGGTGTGCACGTATGTGCATCTGGACAGAGTAAGGGATGATATGCTAGCCAAGAGGAAGCTGAGGCAGGACGCTTAAGCATTACAACAAAGCAGGGACCTTGAAGTTAAGCAAGACTGGGCCTCAAATCCTGGCTGCACCCCAACCAGCTGTAATTCCCTGGCCATATTTTATGCATGTCCAAATGAAGTTACTAGTTCTTACTTTACAGAAATGAAAATGAGTTATTGCATGCAAAGTGCTTAGAATTGCTATTTGATGTAGTAAAGCTCAAGAAATGGTTCCTTTCAGAGTGGGGAGAACTGTGGAAGTCTGGGGACATTACTGTCCTTTTGCTGGGTGTGTGTGGGGGGAGACAATGCCAAAGCGTTTTCGTTCATTTTTCCATCTAAGGCACAGAACACAATACTTGTATGCCCAGGGGAAAGAGCACCTCATCTTGCCCGAAAGGATCTCAGAGGGGAAAGTGAATGAGACCCCTGGCCTCTACGTGACTTCTGGACCGCCCTTCTGACCCTCCCCCACCTCCTTTGCAGGACTGAAGTAAGTGAAGGGTGGAAGCCAAGAGACCACGGAGGCAGACGCCCTGTGCTTGTTTCCTAGCAACGCTGCGACCCACCCCGTCCTGCCTGGCACAACTCCACGTAGAGAAGGGGGGCGCCCGGGCCACCGTTGCTATGGCAGCGCGGCCGCCGCGCCTGACGCCAGCGGCGCCTGCGGGAAGCAAGAGCTCAGGCTAGTGTGGGTGGCAGGCGGCGTCTCTGCTCCTCTGGCTCCAGCCGGGAGGAAACCACGGGCTAGCCAGTAGCCCGTTGGGTCCCGGAGTTGCCTCTACGCGTGGTCGGGCTGCAAGACCGCGTCCCCGCTCACTACAACGCCGAGTGGGCCATTCAGCGGCCTGGAGACCTTTCATCTTGTCTCGTGGGGAAGGACTTGGTCATCCAGGGCCTGGTCTAGGCCGAGTTAATTGTTTTGGTTTTAGAATCGCGCCAGACCTTTTTTCCTACCTACACAAGAGACGTGTGCGCGCACTAACACACACACACACACACACACACACACACACACACACACACACACACACCCCCCCATACCCCTCCACCCCCACACTGGGCCTAACCTCGCGACCTTCTTTCTCAGGTATTTTCACTTGAGGATATTTAATCTTGGATAGAGAATATGCTGAAAAAGGAGCAGCTTCCAAAATTAACCTTGTAAAACAACACTAAAAATAAGTATCATATTTCTCGAGGGTCATTTTCAATTGAAAACGTCCGTGCCTGGAAGGGCTTTCTGGATTCTGGACTTGAAATTTTGCGTTCTTCTTAATCTCTCTGCAATGAACGGTGTTTGGAGAATCCAGTTATAGAGTATTAAGTTTAAACATATACCCCTCTAGCTAGTGTTGTGATTTCTCTGCTAAAGGACTCACTCTCGAAGACAAAGCCACACGGATCTCAGTCGCAGGCCTGAGTATTTTTAACAGAGACAGAGTCACGTGTTTGTGAGTTTAATCAAATTGACAAGGGCTCTGAGCGAGAAAAGCTTGCTCTCCGATGAGAAGGCAGCATTAGGTACATCGACATGCATTCTCTTTGGGCTTATTTGAATCAGAGCTTTTCAAAGAGAATCTTCACTTGCATATATTTTTCTCAATATGCTGCAACTGGAAAATTTAAATCAAAATTCTATTTCTTATATTCATTTTTATGGTAAATGTGGCTAAGCTGAGATTATGCAGGGTTTTTTTTTGATCAACAAGGAAATGCGCAGCAATCACTGTGAATTGAGCACCTTGCTGATTGAGCAACACTTGAACCTGGAGGCAGGAGCGACCATAGTCTGAGAAGAATCCTCCACAGCATATTTCATAAATATGTTCACGGCTCACCTTTTCCACTCCAAAGGATCATTCACTTGGAACTTTTTTATTCTTCACTTTGTCAGAGTATTTACTGTCTTAGAAAACCACTTTCACATACTTTTTAGTTTGAAAATGTGATTGTGGTTAGCAAGTAATTTTTTAAAATATGATAATAAGTTATGAATATAAATATTTTTTCTCTCACCCCTAGATCATTTTTTTTCCCAGCATCAAAACAGAACCTTTAATCTGCATGCTGGAGAGTTGAGGACAAATTCTGAAAGTTAATTTAAGGATCCGAAAATAATAGTTTCATGTTTTACACTATTGAGGGGAAAAAAAAAGAACTTAAAAACTGATTTGTACCTAATGCCATTTTTGTGCATAAGACAAATCACTAAAATATTCTGCTTCAGATTGGGTAGTTTAAATGTTACAATAGCGAACATGATAACATTGTATTTGTAATGAGATATTTATGTTTATACACATTAATTTTTATTCAGTAATATTCCTAATATCTGATTATTCATTTGTTATCCTAAAGCTTTTTTTCCCCACAGAAGTTATTAATCAGAAAAAGCCTGATTGACTTGACTGCAAGACATTGGTAAGGGGCCATCCCTGCCTGGCAGGGCAAGTACAGCTGGTTGGAGCGGCTGTGTAACTGGCTGGTTGTTTTCTGTAGGTAGAAGTTCAGTTATTCACATACATGAGCTCCACCTTTGTTCTTAGACTTCATTCACCACTTTGGAGCATTCATTTGACACCAGAGGAGTCCGTAGGAGTTGAGTCCATAGGATTGAATTCATAGTATCGCATACCCTGATTTATCAGTAATATGTGAATATCAAGAACCTTACTAGATTTTTCACATAATTTGCTAATGTGGGAATGATTTCCATACAGCTGGTCCACTTACCGTATTTTGCTGTGTATAATGCTCACTTTTTTCCCCCCTCAAAAAATCCTCAGACTTTTGAGGGAAAAATAAAGGTGTGCATTATATGTGGGTTGTATCTGAAATACCTTGTATCTGTCCTTGTATTTTGTAATTATGTTATATAAAATTTCTTGTACCATGATATGTTCTAAAGTAAATGCTAAAATTCCTTTATAATACAAAAAACCAAGTATCTAAATATAAATAAATAAATAATTACATTAAAAAAATAAAAGATTTTTTGCCCTGAAAGTTTGGGCCAAAAAAGTGGGTATGCATTATACACAGCAAAATACGGTCATTTCACATTTTTATCACTTACAGTTATTGTTTCCTCAGGAACCTAATATCTATCCAAATCAGATCGCCACTTTGCATGCTCACCTTTTCCTCTCCTTCAAACAATCAGTGACCTTCAGCTTTGAGCATCTTGTCATTATTACTGACTACCAGCCGCTTATCTAATCCTGCATTAAACTCGATGTACTGCTTTATCTGTACTACTGTAATTGTTTGGAGGCTTATCATAATATAGATTCTTTAATGAAATATTTTATCATAAGAATAAACTAACCCTTTTCCATTTTTCCAGCTTCCTTTAGTTTTGCTTGTTTACTTACATACGTTTATCCTTCTTTAACGAGTGATGTTTCCCGGTTTTATTTCTTCTATAATGAAATAACCCAAAATGCGTATCTTGTCACCACAAAAATGATTGTGTTACCTCAACCCGTGGAATGTCCTTGCTCAACTCTTAATGACTTATATTTGGCTCTCCTGATCTCAATAATATGTAAATGCTTTTGTTGCTAGAAGATTCTGCCATCCTGCAATCTTAAAATACCTTTTTCCCATCAAGCTGCAAGGCCTCCTAGTATTCTTGAATCATTCCTTTGGGTGTGAAGAAGCAACATAGTACAGTAGTTAGGAGACAGGACTCTGGCCGCAGATCAAGGTTCAAGTCCTGATTCTTACACTTACTAGCTGTCTGACTCTAATCAAGTTTTTTATTTTTTATCTTTTTATCTTCTCTAGGCCACAGGTTCTTCATCTGTAAAATGGAGATAATAGTAGGTTAGGGAACTTTTAAGGATTAAATGACACACGTCTTGTAAAGTTCTTGGCATGCAGTCAACACTCAATAAACGTCAACAGTGGCTATCATTGTTATTATGATCCACGTTAAAGCATTGTTTCCATTGTTACCCATTAACATCGCCTGAACTGGTTTATTGCATTAGGCTACCCGCAGGCAGACAGGATTCTGACGGGACATAAAACAGACATTTTAGTTAATGAGGGGAGGGGGACAGAAGAAGGGAGAAGTCCAGAGCATGAGCCAGTGCTGGAGGGGAGAATGGAGACATCCGCAAAAGTTAAAGCACAGCACAGGGTCACTGGGCCAGTGAGGTGAGAAAGCAGAATTAAAAATGGAGCCCACAGTAGAATGATGTTCATAAAAGTGGCTGTGACATAGACAAAGCCGTGACAGATACAATTTTTAAATAGCTGTAAGATTATGAGATCTACCAAATAGAAAAAAAATGAAGAAATGGAGGACACTGATGAATGCCAAAGACTTAAGACCTAGATGGGAAGATTTTTTAAAAAGATTTATTTATTCTTTAGACAGAGGGGAAAGGAGAGAAAAAGAAGGAGAAAAGCATCCATGTGTGAGAGAAACATTGATTTCTTGCCCCACGTAGGCCCCACGTAGGGACCTGTCCCACAACCCCTGACATGTGCCTTGACTGGGAATTGAACCCTTGACCTTCACTTTGCAATCTGGTACTCAACCCATTGAGCCACAACAGCCAGGGAGTCTGCTCTTCCTCCCTCCCTCCCTCCCTCCCTCCTCCTTCTTCTTCTTCT
>PVKU01000247.1:200199-276314 GCA_004027475.1 Anoura caudifer
TCTTTCTTTCTTTCTTTCTTTCTTTCTTTCTTTCTTTCTTTCTTTCTTTCTTTCTTTCTTTCTTTCTTTCTTTCTTTCTTTCTTTCTATCATCTTAGTGCTCAACCCATCGACCACACCAGCCAGGGTGTGATATATACATCAGGATTCCCTGGCAGAGATCAGAATCCACTGTAGGGTGTGTGAGCAGAAAGAAATTTATTACAGGGTGATAAATGGCTTCCAGACTTGTGCTTAGGATTGAGAAACACTCTAGGTTGAGCGTCAGGACTGACTCTCCAGAGTGCACATGGAACAAGGCCACGGCAGGAACCGCTGCCCTTTGTGCAACAGGAAACAGCCTGCCAACTGTGAAACCGTTGCTCCAGCTGCGAGCGTGGGAGCCACTCTGCTAAAGCCACCATTAGGAAACCCCGACATCAGGAAGTCTTCACTACTGCTGTCAGCTCCAGAGCATGGAACCTGCACTAGCAAAACGGATGCGCTCCTTTGGCAACATATCTAGTGACTGCACGCTGGCACTTGCGTTAACCCTGTCCAAGAAGCACTCCCTGGCTGCTTGGCCATGTTTGCCAGTAGAAACAGTAGGAGCCAGAAGGGAGCCTGGAATGGTGCAAGTGCATGATAAGAACCTACATTACACCAGAACTTTGCTTTAAGAAGTCTGAAATACGAGTTTCGGTGTTCCCACCTCCGCAGCACAGGAAGATGTAATGGCCGTTGAGCACTAATCCTTGTCCACTGTGGGCCAACCCTTTGGTGATTGGATGTCCATATATATTCTCTTCCCAAATTTAAGCTTCCAGATGATAGCAGGAACAACAGGTCCTCCCTAACATACAAATACATTTGCTCCTCGATCTCTGGGTAGTGTGCATTTTTCCTTTAGCCAAGTCACAACCCATTCTTGACATCTGACAACCTATGGAATGAATTGTAAAGTTAATCATGCCCATAAAACCCTTTATAAAACATTAGGGGCAAAAAAGAGGGAATAAATGGGAAAGTTGCTAATATACAGGTGATACATAAAGAGCAAGAAAAAACATGAGTAACTACTATAATTCTCATTTTTGCCATTGGTCATAGTTTATAGTTAGTATTTATAGCTTTCCTTCCTCTGCTACCCATCCCGCGTATGTAGTCTTTGCTCCCAGCAGGTTGCTCAGTGGGCCAGACTTCTCTGCCTGGTAGCATGACCTAAACCTTCATCCCTGAGGTGTCTGAGTTCTAGATTGCTGGGGTGTTCCCTAACGTTTGCCACTGAACGTGGCAGTACTAAGGAGGCAGTCCAGAGAATCTGCTGGCCCTCGCTGCACAGCAGCAACCTCAGTTGTTCCTCCTCGATCTGTACGTTGAATCCAAGACTGGTTGGCAACTTTTTCTGTAAAGGGCCAGATAGTGAATATCTTAGGATTTATGAACCCTGTAGCCTCTGCTGCAACTACTCAGATACGCCATTGTGACACGTCGACAATATGTACATAAGTAGGTATGGCCATATTCCAATAAAACTTTATTTACAAAAAATAAGCATCAGCCAGATCTGACCCACAAGCTATAGTTTGCCAGCCTCTTATCTAAGAAATTGAAGATTTTCAAATGCAGGTTTTTAAATTTATACTTCAGTAAGCCAAATGTTAATCACGCAAACAAACATAACTGCTAAATAATCTTCCCTGTGCACAAAAGCCACCTTCAAAGGCATCTAAAAGTTTGGACTGTAATGAGCTAGATGGCGTCGGGAAACAAGTGACATAGTAGAAAGAGGATGAATTTCGGAGTTTGGGACCTGGTTTCCGGTTCTAGCCCTGCTATTCAAGTAACTTCGCTGTTCGGAAAAAGTCACTCAGCCTCTGATCTTTGTAAGGAAAAGAATGTAATCTCCCCTGCACCTACTCTCATAGATTTGTGGTGACAGTCAAACAAACATGTTGCAAGCAAGTGTAATTGAAAGTAAAAAAAAAAAAAAAAAAAAACCCTCGCTTTCAAAAATAGTGTATTATTATCACAAAGTGTAAATGCGTTTGCACAAAATCTTGGTCCACAAAACATAACAGGAATTTTAAATAATTTCTTATCAGATTTATCACTTGAAAAATTTTCATCTCGGTTGTAACTAATCTGTGATGTTCTGCTAATCAGAATTTGAATTAATTTAATACTCAGAAATTTGTTTAACATCAAAAATATTTACAGAGGCACTTTATAATTTCAACAGACTAAACATCGATTTTTTTTTCTAAGGCCATGTTTTTTTTCCCAGGAAAAGCCCAGTTTTTTAATTTAATACTTTTTGTGCAATAGTTTGTTACATTAATTTTAGAGCTAGAAAGAATCTTAGAAATCGTTCCATTCAATCCTACAACTGTTTACAGATGAGGATTCTAAGGATCTGATGGGCTAAGGGACCTGCCCAAGAGCACATTAATAGGAGCACACTTATAACTTAATGATGATATGTATTAAAGTACAGAACCAGTAATGATGGACCCTTTGTATTTGTAGGGCCTGAACCTTCCACAAATAATGTGCAACTAGAAAGAGGAGATAAGTGGCAGACAGCGAGGAATGCATACTACAGCCCTGTCAAAGTCTATTAAAATGAAAAATTTAGAATCACATATGTAGGAAAAAGTGATCATTCCTTTGGTTTCCTTGTTTTTCTCATTGTTACTATAATTCCTCTGTAGGTTTCCTAGGGTATATTTACAGAATAAAATAGTAAACAAATCAAATCTCACATTCTTTTTTAGTGTTTGTCCATAGAGGGTTTGCCTATTTACCACATTATTTTATTTGGTCTAATCAGATCCCTGTAAGAAATACCGCTGAGGAGAATTGTCTAAGGGGTCGGCTTTCATGCTGGCACTGAAGAGCATGAATAGAAGTTACATGTGGAAATCCCAGCAAGCTGAGGTGAGTTCCCAACAGTGAAGCATCATCTCCTTTCGAGTCTCTTCAAATCTGGAAGGTTGAGAATGGCTTGTGAAACTCAAATATTTATGTAGTTTTGACAGTATCAGAAGAAGGAACTTATTTTTATTATTTCTCTCATCTTCGTCTTGTTTAAAAGTTTACAACACCATCTACTCTACTGGGTTTTCCTCCATTTGGGGACAAAGGTCCCACAGACATGCACTTGTATGACCAGCATGAATGACCAACACAAGTTAGTCCTTTCCTTCCCACCAAGTTGCCACTCCTATTTTCTGTGTGTACAGAAGGCATATTACATATAAATGGCCTGGAATGAAATTGGCATTATGCTTATATACTGTTATGCACCCCGTTTCTGTCACTTAATATGGATGTTTTCCCCAGTGATTAAGTGTTCTTTGCAGCACGATATTTAATGGCCACATGGTATTTCATCAGCCAGACGAGCCATCATTAATTCATGCACTCCATTGTTGGACATTTGTGGTTTCAATTTTTCACTGTTACAAATAACATTGTGAAGAATATCCATGCACATAAATCTTTATGCCCAGTTCTGATCATTTTCATAAGATAAATTCCTAGATGCAAAATTGCTGGTCCAAGGAATGTGAATATTTGTAAAACTCTACATGTAACGATCACCATAATACCATTTTTTGGACTCTCTATGCTGGGCACTGTGCTATAAAAATAATCTGATTTAATCCTCATAATAAATGTATGATCTAAGTACTATCAATAGTCCATTTTTTTCAGAGGAAACTGAGGCTTGTGCCCAGAAGATGTTTAATACACGACAGCAGTTGACAGACCCAGCATTTGAGCCCAGGTCTGTCCTACTGCCAGGCTGATATTCTTAATCATTACATTATATTGCCACTTCCATGTTGCCAAAATATCTCCCCCCAAAACATTATGACAATTTATATTTCTACGAGCAGGGTATCAGTGTGCCCATTTCCCTGTGTGTTGAGGTCACTTTGATTATGAGGGAAGCGGGACAGACTTTTTCATGCTTGATGGCCGCTTGTGGATCGGCGTGTCCGCTGCATAGGATGCATGTCTGAAATCTTTCCTTGTGAGATAGAAAGTCAGAAGATCTGAATCCTAATCACAGCTCCGTTCCTAATTAGCGAAGCAATGTCGGGAAGAAATCACCGCAGAGATCTGAGTCTCCGTTTCCTCTGGTGGAAAATTAGATGCTTAAATTAAATAATCTCATTGGCCATCTCTAAAACTTTGTGATTCTATCCATCAGTCCACCCAGCATCAGTCCTTGTCACTGGGCAGTATCAGAAGAAATAGGAGGTCACTGACACGGTATATCTTCATTTATATATTTAAGGAAGGGCCTCTACTCCAAAACATCTCTCCCAGTCACTGAATTCTGAGCCTGAATCCTACGGAGGGAGAGAATCCTGCCGAGTCTCTCTTTCCAACTTGAAGGTTTCTTGTTCGTTGGCTTCCCTTTCTTTGTGGTTTGCTCTTGCTCTGATTCCTTCTCAGGTTTCTCTTTCTTATCCCTGAAATGTTGGAATTCCCCAGGTTTGCCCTTGGCCCACGGCTCTTTTAATTAGATCACTCTCAGCCACAAGGATCCAGATGGGGTTCTTTGAGCACGCCGTGAGCCTTCTGCCTCTGAACCCTTGAACGTGTTGCTCCCCCTGCCTGGAATGCTGTTTTTCCCTTTACTAAACTGAGCCCAAATGTGTCTTCTGGAAAGCAGCCTGGGTAAAACTTGATACGCAGATTTGGAGTCAGTCAAGTCCAGGTTCTAAATCTACCACATACTAAATGTGTGGCCTTGGGTAAGTTGTGCATCCTCCCTAACCTCCATTTCCTCAGCTGTATGATGAAATTGATGGTAGTATCTACCTCTTAAGGTTATAAGAAGGACATGAGAAAATTCATGCAATGCTTGTCCATGATGCTGGATTTTTGGAGCTTTCACAGCACCTCATGTGTACATCTACCAAAAGCATTTAACCCACTGCATTCTGAATGTTCATCTTTTTATCTCCACTCACTAGCACTATGCCTGGCACACTGTAGGCATTCAACGACTGATTGTTGAAGAAATAAATGAATCACATTGAAAACACCTCTAGGAGACCATTTTTTTGGTGGTTATTTAGTGTTTTATTGTTACTCTGGTTTGTTTCTCTCAGTAACACCCTATCAGGAACTGTTCTCCAACCTGACATGTGCGGAAACAAAATTAACTCCCCAAAAATGATGGCTGGGAACAGGGTGCCCAACCCGGAGAGCCAGAATGGCACCGAGCAGAGAGGTGAGAGTGTCTCGAAGACAAAATTTGCCTCTCTTTGCTGTCGCTGTGGATACTCTAAGAAGATTCCCTAATGCCCCTGCTTATCTCCCTAATTCTAGCAGAACCTTGGGCTATGTTAGTTCATCATCACGGGCAAGTTCAAGTCTATCCCGACTTAGAAATGCCTAATGTGACCTGTGTACCCCTCAACACAACCTCACAGAGAAAAGGAGCGATAAAATATCTCAAACCAAATATTGTCACAAGAACTTTTAAAAATAGCATACATGTTTGGAAAATGGACCGCCTGGGATGGTGGCTAGAGGCCAGAGCGAGCAGAGAAAGCAAGGGTAAGTGTATATGGGAAGAGAGAGGCCTAGAGGCTTATTGAAAATTGAGATGTCTTTGGGGGAAGAAAAATCAATATGGGCTATGAATCTTTTAGTACAGACTGATGGTGAGAGCCTCACAACAGTTTTGTTTTTTTAAGGTTTAAAAATAATTATCTATGCACATTAACTGGTGTTTCTCTTTGGAGAAAAGAACCTCAAAAAAAAAAAAAAAAAAAGAACGTCACAAGTACTGTATTTCAAAAAGATTTTAAAATAGCAAAATTGCCTTCCATGTGCAAATCGATGCCTGGTCCCTCCCTAAAGTGCTACGCAGGTTCATCATCAGTTCTGAGAGCCTCCGACACAGGGTTCTCATTAAGATCAGTTCTGGCACTCACTAACAGTAAATGCCTAGTCAGTTTTATAAAAACAACTTCTACCTTCCCTCTACGTCCCTCCACACTTCCCACAAACCCAATCTTTCTAATGCCGTTAAGAGGGTTGAATATGTTTTGTTGAATTTTTCCCTGGAAATGCAATGCCCTTTTCTTATCTGGTGCCTTCCCGTCTCCCATGTGCTTTTCATTAGGTCTTCACAGTCAGTGACCCTGCAAGGCTGCCCATTATCGATACCCTGAGTGGTAATTCAAGGCGTTCACGTAAGCTGGAGAGCAAAGCGTGTGGTGGTAGAGGCAGGTCGCCCACCGAGGACATTGTACTGAATTTCTGGCTCAAGAAACTAAAACTCATGGCGAGTCCAGGAATTACTCGTGATACAGAAAATACAGCTCAGCCTTCCACCTACTTGTAATACATTCTTTATGAATGTACACAGAGTTACATATTCTTTTGACATTCAATAAATGCAGTTTTAAATTTTTCTCTTGCTACTTTTTAGTGTTTTCCCCTTTGTCTTTTCCCATTTTGGATGATTAATTTTTTTAAAAAAATAAAGAGAGCTGCTGTGGGGGTGATAGTTTGAAAGGGACAATAGGACACACACCTCTTTGCCTTGCCTAGAGTTGCCTCTTCTTAGTTTTTTATTTTTATTATAGTTGCCCTACAATATTATGTTCGTTTCAGGTGTACAGCATAGTGACTTGACATTCATATACCTTATGGTGTGATCGTACCAATGCGTAGTAACCATCTGTCACTGCACAGAGTTACACAATTATCATTGACTGCATTCTCCATTCTGTACATCACACCCTTGTGACTTATTTATTTTATGACTAGAAATTTGTGTCTCTTATTCACCTTTACCTTTTTCACTCCCTCTTCTGTGGCAATCATCAGTTTGTTCTCTCTGAATCTGTTTTGTTTTGTTTTTTCATTTGTCTTTTCTTTTTTAGAATCCACGTGAAAGTAAAAATCATACAGTATTTGTCTTCATCTGTCTGATTTATTTTACTTAAGATACTGCCCTCTAGGTCCATCCATGTTGTCACAAAGGACAAGATTTCATTCTTTTTAATGGCTGAGTAATATTCCATTGTATATAGGTACTACATCTTCTTGATTCATCCATCTATTGATGGACACTTAGGTTTCTGCATATCCTGGCTATTATAAACAGTGCTGCAATAAACATTGGGGTGAATGTATCTTTTCAAATTTGTGTTATTTTATTTAGATAAATGCCCAAAGTGGAATTGCTGAGCTGTATGGAAGTTTCATTTTTTTATTTTATTTTTTGAGGAACTTTCATACTCTTGATATCACTAGCATCTACTCATCTTGAAGACTCAGGAGAAAGACAAGTGTCCCTGAGAAGCGCTCCTAGACTCGGCAATCTCTGTTAAACATGACTCCTCGGAGCTTCTGGAACCCCCTTTGTGCCCCTAGCTCATTGTCTCCCCCAGTAAACCACGGAGTTTGGGGCAGCAAGTGTTGTTGCTTTCCCATCTCTGTCTCCAGTGCCTAACCTGTCACCTACCACACTTCCACCAGTATTTGTTAGATGAGCAACTGAGTGAATGAATGAATGGATATTTAAGGAAGGAGTAGAAAGAAGGTGGCAAGTGGTAAGCAAGCTTCAGAAAGTAAGAAACAGGACCACAAACACTCATTCAAGCAACTGAAATATGGAGAAGTCCTGAAATAAAACCTATTTTTCAGCCTCCACTGAGAAAGCTGTTGTTATAAAGATTCTTGCCCAAAGTATATGTCACTTCTGAGTAAACCACCATCCCCGTTAAAACTGTGAAACACAGAGGAGATGAGAGCTATATTCAAGGATACAGTTATAGCTACTTGATTTAAATACAGTAAAAGCTGCATTTCCAGAAATTCCAGAAAAAAACATTCTAGGAAAAAATCTATTTCTTTTATTTTTAAATGTAAATATTCAAGCGAGTACATTATCCCACATTGAAGCTAATACATCAGAGTGACCTGTAGCAGTGGAAAAACTTGTGTGAACCCTGAGGGAGGAAAAAAGACACCTACTAAGAAGGGCTCCTGGTGGGAACTGGGCTCGTGAAGAAGCAGAGCCCAGCAGCCACTTTTGCACAGGGCCCCTCAGGCAAACCGCCTGCCTTTGCACTGAACTGCCTGCCCGCACAGTGTTTCTGCCGGTTGAGCCAGGCCTTATAAAGGTTTCCTGGAATCCTATTTCAAGCAAAATGATTGAGGTATTTCCTATCCAATCAGAGCTGTGCAGCTCTCTCCAATCAGAACGGCTTTATTCTGACCAATCAGGACAGTGTCTTTTAGGCCACTTTGAGGATTTTGAATCCTTATTTGCATGAGGATGGACCAATCAGGGACCAAGGGCATGGACTTATGTCCATATAAGCCAGCTCCCTGTTGGCTGGGAGAGTGTACTTCCCTTTCCAAAGGAGAGTGAAGATTGTGTCACCCTAGCTGAGCTGAAACGCTGACTGGATGTCTCACCAAACGGACCAGAGCAGAGTGAAGCCGACCATTCTGGAGCAGAGCAGACCAGCGCAGTACAAAGCATGGTATGGGGTAGAGTTGTCTAGCTGGAGAGGGGCCTGGCCGCAGAGCTATCCTACAGGCATGCTCTGTTCACATTTGAGCTGTTTTGCATTGAATAAAGTTTCCTTCTTAACCCCGCCCCCAAACTGAGGATTTTTGTTGTGGTTGAATTGGTGCCAATGACCATTGGTGGGCACTTGGATGGCAAAAGCAAAGGCTGATTTACTTGCTTGGTAGTAGTTTTAGCATCAACTGTTTTTCCTTCCAAAATGCCTGGTTTTCCCTCTCCTAGAGCTTGAAATACCCTTCATAAGAAAGTAAGTTTTTTAGAGGGTTCTCATTACATTTCTAGGAACTATTCAATTCAACTGAAGTTCAATTAAATTAACTTGTATTAAGTGTCTAGGAATGAAGCACTAAGATATCCACTGTAATACACAACACCCTTGTACCGATTAGAAGGGAGCAGGTGAAGTTTTGATGAAATAAGATGCACGAGTAGCCTAATACATTCTTCACATTGCTACTGGAATTTTCCTCCTAGAATACAGAGCTGATTATGTCACCCCTCGCAACCCAAATGCTTTTGATAACTCTGCCTCCTACAGAATAAATATCCGATTCCCTAATGTAAAAGGTGTGCATTTGGCTTATCCGAATAGGAATGCCCCTGGTCCTATCCCAGCTTGCTCCAACACCCTACCCTCTCTCCACTTAGAAAGGGAATTATCTTAAGAATTTTTACCAGGAGAAGAGCACAGAGACTATTCTGGTGGATTTGATATCCCTTCTTTAAAAATGTGAAAGAGTTCATAAGGTTAGAGCAACAAACAAAGGGGATTATTGCAAAATTTCTTAAGAAAAACTACGGCTGATTTCAGTACATAATTATTGAACAGCATGTTAACAAACCTGGTTTTAAACAAAGCCTACGTTCTGTGTGCAAGTGTGACGTTAGCTGCCTGCCTCTCAAGTCAGCAGCCTCTGTGTACAAGGTCGATGTTTTTTGCTCTCATCGTTGTCTGAAGTTTACTTCTGGAAACCTATGCATGTCCACACAAGATTCATCACCCCCTTTGTATTGGTGCTGAAATGCACCAATTCGTTGAGCGTGTTCAAGCTATCTTGTCTGCAGTTTCTCAGATCTCCATTTTTAAAATTCAGCCTTTCTGCCTCCGCTGCGGAGGGTTCATCGACTACCATTAATATATTTATATAATCCACTCCTATTTTGTATTATTGATTCCGGACAAATCCCACAGGGCACTGAAACAGTAGGTTCTGCCATTCAGGGTCCTGGGATAACAGATTTGATGGAGTCCTCACTGTTTGGCCGTTCCATGCCCTCTGCACGTGGGTGATGTTAACATACCTTCAAAGCCCTTCAGTACTTGACTCTTCCTGCTATTCCATCCCACCTCTTGGTACCTGCTTCTTCATCCAACTGCCCCTGGGCGCATCGGCATGATCATTTTTGCTGTTCCACATTTATATCTATAATGGCAGGTATTTATTTATTTTGATTTAATCTTTATTGTATTTTTTTCAATTACCATTTAGTCCCTTTATGCACCGCTCCCCCCAGCAATCACCAATCACCACACGGTTGTCCATGTCCATGAGAACTTTTTCCCTTTTGATCAGTCTCTCCACCCCCTCCACTAGCTGTCATCTGCTCTCCATCTACGAGTCTGGAAAAACAGACATTTGTTACTGCATGCCATGTGCTTTCGGGAAAGTCACGTGCAGTAAATTTAGACCAAGGTTTAAATTTGGGCTTTATTACCTGATATCTTGGGCAAGTCTTCCAGGGCTTTTAGTATTACTTTTTAGAGCTTCCATTTCCTTATCTGAAAAATGGAAATAAAAACTACCTCATGGTCTTGGAATATGAATATATATATATATATATGTATTCTTTGCTCTTACTGTTTTTTCATACTTCTGGAATGCTCTTTGTCTCCATCCTCCACCTGTCAACACCCTGCTCATATTTCAAAGCCCAGTGAAAATGCCACCTTTTCTAAGAAGCCTTCCCAAATCTTATAAGTCAATTTCTCATAAGTTCCCACAGCTCACCATTTACATAGTTTGTAACCTGGGCTTTCCAGGGTACATCGTAGACTTGGAATAACAGAGCAATCACAGTAAACTTTTCTGCAGTTCCATCCCTACCTGCAATTGTAGGAACTTCTCTACCCAACTCCATTTGCCCAGCTACATCTTGCCTCAGAGAAGCATTTTATAACTTCCCAGATGACCTTGGTCCTAACCTCTTTATACTTCCCAATTCTGGACCTTTCCTTCATATTGCTTACTCAATGGAATAACTCAAGAATGAGTTCATATATCTGTTTGCCTCCAGCAGACCATAAGCCATGTAGGGTAGGGGCCAGTGTCTGACTGGCTGGTCATTGAATCCCCAGGGTCTGGTCCAGTGCCCCGCACATGGGGGTGCCCAGTAAGTGGGTGGGTTGTAAGTACACACAGGCTCCCCGGGTTGCCTCAGGTTGTTCATCTGCAGTAAGACCTGCCCTCCAGGATGCTCCTGCCCCACCCTCCCACCCCTGTTCTTCTCCCTGCGGTGTCGCCCGTCACTGTGAGGGCAATATTGTTGACACCTGCCAAAGAGAAGCCTTTCAAAGGAAATTCTATCTTCCGAAGCCTGCAGGATGCCTTTGGTGATCACAACGGCAGATTCACATTGCCCTCCCATGCTTCTTTTTTGATCCAGCTTCTGGCTGGACTCTCCAGCTGCTTAAAACCAGGGGTCTGTGCCCTCCCAGTCCATATGGGTTCCAACAATAACCCCAGTGGGATATGAAACTGTTCCCCGCCAAGGAAACAATGTGACCTTGGGCACTGGATGCCTCCAGGACATGTTATTGATGGAGAGATTTTGTCCACTCAGGCCTCACCCCTGAGGACTTAGAGATGTGGCTGAAGGCCCTGTTGTACTTACTCTGACTTTGAAATGCTGGATTTGCCGCCATCTCATGCATCTCTACTCTGTCTCCCCATGTGATTATTTTTTTCCCAGAAGGCCTCTTGATTCCGTGGTATACAGATTTCTATAATCTATCCCACAGAACCCTAGGCATTCTGAGACAGACCCTCTCCCTAGGGCATTTTCGGGTTTTCTGACATACAATTACAGCACTCGAGACACTCAGCATTTTATTACAACCACCACATTTTAAATCCCTTTAAGAGTTTAAAGTCCTTTAAGAAAGTTTTTGTATCTCATCTGTCTTTGCCTCTCTCTCTTCCCCTCCCCCCCACAACCTCCTCTCCCCCAGCACCTAGTCCAGGCTTTGCACATATTAGTTGCTTAGTAAATATTGCATGGATTGATGAATCAAGAGATGAGCAGTTATCAAGGTTACAACAGGCTCGGCACCGTTCCGCAGAGTCCGCATGAAATCTCAGGGGGCACACGGGGAAAGGGGAAGGCAGAGAGCAAGGCAGCAGCCAGAGGAGATGCGTCTGCTACCAGGAAGATGTGTCTGCCAGAAAGTCTTCCCCATTCCTCTTTCCCCCCACAATGCAAAGGAAGGAAGGAAGGAAGGTGTAGATTTCTGCCTTGCAGGGCTTCTGCAGAAATCAATACTTTCTGTTTACAAATTATTTTCTTTCCATTTATGTACAGGTCTTGCAAACAGAAAAGGAAATAAAGAGGAGACGAATAACCTGAAGCTTATGTCTAGGGAGGGGTCAACATGAATTAGCAGATCTGTTGGCCATGTTTTTGGACGAGCCAACGTCCCTCCATTTCCCCAACATCAGGTAAGAAGACTTTTACTCTACTAATATACCCATACGTTTTTCTTTAGGTCAAATACTTTAAAAAATACATTTGTCTAGAATGATAGCTTTGTTTTTTTAGCATTTTACATTTGCATGCGTAGTCATTCTGTTCTAGGAGACACCATTTACCACCACTATGCAATACGTCTTTCACTTCTTCGGAAACATGCAGTCTATTTTTACACTTCCCATCCTCTGCGGTGAATGTTAACGTCCCAGAAGGAGCTTGCAGAGAAGGTACAGATTTATGTACTAGCCACGCTCCTTCCTGCTCAGGAGTTCATGGTGTGCTTCATGCTTCATAGTTTTTGCAGGTGACATGGATGGTGGGAACTTATTTAACTTAATCTAAGTTTTCTAATTAGGGCAAAATCTTTGACTCATGAAAGCAGCCATTCTTTATAGCCGAAGGCTTGGATTTTTATACAATATAAAAATAAATTTCTCCTCCCCACCCCTCCTTTTCTTTTGAATGTTGAAATTAAAATTCCCCCCCCCACCAGCTGAAGCATTTACTATTGATGAAATGCTTTTAATGGCAGATTCAGAAGCTAAGCTACCTTCTGAAGAATGAACAAAACAAAATATGTCCTTGACATCAAGTGTTTTTGAATTACTGCGTTGTGTTTCTTAAACCTGCTTGAGAAACGGAAGACCTGAAATTAAAATAATGAAATCTGAGTCCTACACAGCCTCGGTCGTCTCTGATTTGCAGAGGACACTTACACCTTGCTCAGTGCCTTGTGGTTCCCCATCTGAAAGTGAGGTGCTGGATTTCAAGATGGGTCATGATCTGTTAGTTTCTCAAGCAGAGTAATGTTCTTTCTCTTGTTGGGTTAGCAATACGACATATATATTGGAAGCAGGACTGGAAATTTGACCCTGATTTTTCACAGAATCCCATAGTACCTACTCAAACAGTGTCACAGTCCTATCCACCAAAGGAAAAAGGTTGGGGGGAGATTGAGATTGACCTTGAGACTCGGGTTTACTGCTCATGGTTTCAGATGTCTGTGTGTGTAGCTGCTCCCACTTGTGAAACATGCTGGCGATTCATTACGCGTTTTCCGGACATTCTGACACTGGGTGTGGAGGAGGAGGTTGCACTGCAGGGTTTGTCTTCTGAGGCGGGCACAGCTGGGCTCTGTTTGTGCTTGGCACTCCCTTCTAAGTCTCTGTAGTCTTTTCTTTTCCTAGCACCTGATTCGGAATTTCATGAGCTGGCCCAGTGGTGTCCAATAAAAATATAATGTATTAAACAAAAACCTTCAAGACTGAAAGTTTTCTGAAAGAAAGGGTTTACTGAGCTCTGGTTGGTATGGCTCAGTGGATTGAGTGCTGGCCCGTGAAGCAAAGGGTCACCAGTTCGATTCCTAGTCAGGGCACATACCTGGGTTGCAGGCCAGGTCCCCAGTTGGGGGTGCGTGCGAGGCAAACACTGATGTTTCTCTTTCTTGCTTGCTCCCTTCCCCTCTGTCTAAAAATAAATAAATAAAATCTTTAAAAACAAAAAAAGAAAGAAAGGGTTGACTGAGCCGTATGCGAGCCAGATGAAGGACCAGGTCCTGGGGCGTGCACTCCGCCCCAGTGAGCACTCAGCCGCTGCACTCAGCCAGCAGCGGCTGAGCTAGAAGAAGAAACCTTTCTTGGGCTGAGGGGGCTCCTTTATGCCGTGTGTTTGGAGAAGAGAGATGTGACTTGTTTTGAAAGAATTTACATTAGCAGTTGATAAAGGGGTGGGGGAAAGTGAGGCAGGCGAGCTCTGGGATAGGTGGGTAGTCTGTAAGGAAGGTGTGCTTGCTGCTTCTGGATTGGCTGTGGGCAACAGTCCGTGAAGCTCATGCATAAGCAAGATACGGTGGCGTTTGTCTTAGGCAGCTATTCTTTCCAGATAAGAGCTGGAATAGTCACTGGGCAGTTTCAACATACATCCAGGAATGTGAGCAGTCTGTGAAAAATGAGGGTCAAATTTTCAGGCCTGCTTCCGACATACATGTCCTATTTCCAACCCAACAAGAGAAAGAACATTACTGTGCTTGAGAATTCGTCACATCATTACCCATCTTGATTAACCTCCCTTGTCTCTTTCTCCCACTCTCTGGCCCACTGCAACTTAGTTGAAGACATCTCAGAATTTATCCCCTCTCAAATGCCACATAGGTAATTAAAACCAGTAATAAAAAACAGGTGAAATTAATTTTAATAATATATGTAACATTTAATAATATATCCAAAGGGTTATCCTTTCAGCACATAATCAATATATACATTTGAGTATTTTACATTCTCTTTTTTACACCAGGTCTTGGAAATCCGGGGTGTATTTTACCCTTACGGCACGTCTCAGTTCAGACAGTGCGAGTGCGCTACAGCTACAGGGGGCTAGTGGCTACCTTATGGGACAGCATAGCTATAGAGTATTCCCATCACGGCAGAAAGTTCTGTTGGACAGGGCACGTACCTAGCCCATTCATGAGGACTTTTATCTAGAAATTGGTCTCTCTGAAGAAGGCATCACCTGTCATCTTCACTTTCTAAAGAGCCTTAGGCAGTGTCTTTCTTGTCAGCAGAATAACAAGAAAGCCCATTTCTGACTGTTTGGGCCTGTGTTTCCTCAGGGCTCACACTGTACCGTCCTTCCCCGAAAGCAAAGAACGCACACGGTCAAAGAGTCAAAGACTCTGCGGCTGCCCAGACGGATCTGCTCCCTGGAGCTCTATGGCCTCTCCCTTCCTCCGTCAGTCAACTTCTCGCTGCTGCAAAGTGAGTTTAACTTCTCATTCCTTAAGGCTGCCAAGCCTTGTTTCAAAAGGGCCCCTTTCAGAGCTGCTTGAAGAAATGGACTGGGAGGGAGCCCTGGCTTGCAGCATTGGCCAACTCCTGTGGTGTAAATACTCCCACTATGGTCAATGGTTTCCAGCCACCAATGTGACCTCCCTGAGCTCTGAGGTGGGCAGAGAGGCCCACGATCTGGAAAGGAGATGCGCCAACACATCAGTGGAGCACAGGGAAGTACATGTGCCCCTCCATTTCCAGGAACCTACAGAGTATATATCATGGAATACCCTTCACATACAAAGCGGACATGTCCAAAGACTACAGCATGTTGGGTAAAAGTGAGGTATTAAGCATAGTTGAATTTAGTAAGAAGGCTCACAAGTTAGCTTAGTAAAATATATAGAACATTATATATTTATTATGCTTATATTCCATGCATATCCTCTTAATTAATAATATAAGTCTAATCAATTTACTGTTTAAATATAGCTGTGATCAGCAAGATAAGTCAGATGGAGGAAGACAACTACTGTATGGTAGCACTTATATGTGGAATCTAAAAAAGTTAAGGCTGTAATAAACAGAGAGCGAATGGTGGTTACCAGAGGATGGGGGAGGGCAGGGATAAGAGCAAGAGTGGTTAAGGCATTTAACTTGTAATGAGGAGTAAGTAAGCCATAGAAATCTGATGCACGGTATAACGAATGGAGATAATAATACCGTACCATAATCATGTACTATGATAAATATTGCTACATCAGCAATCACGTTACAGTAGATAAATGAACCTTAAACTAACACCATGGTACATGTCAAATTTGTTCAATTTTAAAGAAAGGTAGCTGACGCTGAGATCAGCTTTCATTAGCACTGTTTTATTCTGGTCAGATGACAACTCTACTACCCGTCGTTCCCTAAAAAGAAAGAACATCAAATACGTAAACAGCTTGAGAATTCATCTGCATTTCTCGTTGACCCAGTCTTCCAGAAAAACAATGCTTGTGGATTGTGGGGCTGAAATAAAGGCGCAACGGAAAGGCGTCAGCCTTAACCACGAGGCTGTAGGCTACTGAGTCCGAACTGCCTCTGACAAGCCATGAGGTCTTGGGCAAATCTTGAAAACTACTCAGGGCCTCACTTTCCTCATCTTAAAATTAGGGGTTGGACTAAGCCAGTGTTTTCCAAATTTTAGTCATTCTTATATATGACGATTATGATTTTTGTCAGTTTTATATGCCACTTGCACTGTTATTTTCTCAATATTTTTCTTTAATCAACTCATCTTTTACTTAAGTTCTGAGCCCTCTCTTAAGTTATAACATTTACTAAATCATAGCTTCAGTATGCTAGTTATTTATTTTTCTGATACACATAGCTGTAAATTTAACCAAGTGTGCATGTACTTCCTGAAATTATATACCACGTGTGGCTAGCGCTCTGCCAATGAGGGGATCTGTGGTTTGAGAGCTGTCATGATTTCAGCCGCTTTAGTGATCACTGTGGAAGCTCTGGGATTGGTTCGCATTGCAGTGACTCTTGTCAATCAAGGAGATGAGTGAAACGAGGGGATCGTTTAGCCTGCTGTTGCCCAGGTCTCTCATCACAGAGAAACACGGCTTGAAACTTCTGTGCTAAAGTGTATTTCCTCCCATACCAATATAATTTGCTTGTTCCATTAAGCAACAGAAAAATCTGATCAAAAATTTATATGAACTCATTTTGCACATAATATTTTGTCTCTTACTATTAAGCTCTGTAAATAGGTTAAAATCTGCATATAAATCATTTATATCTGCCTAGTTGTCTCTATGCAGTTGCAGTGATGATGGTTTAAATATCATATGAAATTTTAAGTGATTGCTGGGCATGAGAGAACTATGAAATTATTTTTATTAAAAAAATTAGGAATTAGAAAGTAGGACTTTCTTCACAGTTGATGTGGCTTAAATAATTTCAGCCAGATGAACCATTGTCAACAATTTGCATTTAGAATATAATTAATTATGTTAGTCTGCCTGCTGTTATACTAGGAAATTAAGATACCATACATGTTTATAATAGGAAATTTCTCAATTGTCTTTTTTAATCCACCATGAAGCAGCACATTTATTTCCACAGGAGAAAAGTAAAACATATTATGCTGCTGATGTAATACCAGTCTTTTCTAGGATTAAGAATCAGTGGATGGTTTGTGGGATTAGTGATTTCTACTCTCAAATGAAAACCAGATGGACCGAACTGATGGCATACACAGCCGAGAAAAAAATTGGCAGAAAAAGTCAACTTTGATTATTACATTTGTTTTTACACATCTTCTTATTTAATGAGATAGTCAGAAGGTTGGTTTGTAAGAGATTGTAACTCCTGAGTTATGATTTAACCTAATAAAAGTTCAGACTCTGTTTCATTTGGGAATTATTAGGTAATGATATGATAATCAAGTAGTTCTTTATATTAGAAATAGGAAATTATAACCCCCCCAAAATTTCAGGAAATGTTTATCCCATTGTTCATTTTAGTGTATAATAATCAGTTTATGTATATGTTTACACTAAAAAATAAGATAAGCAAATTTAATGTATACCCTCTATGGTAAATGTATTCACAATGTCTATGCAATCACTAACCATACGTTTTAGTAGTATTCAGTGTTTTAGCATAAATGCAAGGAGGGAATTATGAACTAGAGAATAGAATCAGTTATATTAATCACTCAATATCTTAGAGAACATGATACTGAAAACATAATGCATGGTCTGCTATTTAACCTGGGCAATTTGTCTAGAACCCCAGATTCATTGGCTTGTACGTTCATCCGTATTCCGTGACAGCCTCCCATGAGTTGGATGCCATTATTGTCCCCACTTTTCAAAGGAGACTGAGGCTCTGAGGGGCTCAGGTGGTTGTCTAGGTTTGCCCAACCAGCATGTGGCAGAGCTGGGTTTGAACACAGACATTCTGCAGCCGGGCGGTGCTTTGCGTTCCTGCTGCGTGCGAAACACCAGGGTGAGTGCTGCGAACACGCAATGCATAAGACATGGGTGCTGAGCTTAGAGCTGGAAGATACCATGGAAATTGTCCAAACTCCCTTTTATCACAGATAAGAAAACTGGCCTAAAGAGGGTATCTTACCCTCAGTGTGTATGGTAGATAAATATATAGATAAAAATTATGAATGGGTTAAAGTGCTGAAAACATTGTTTACTAAATACTGTTGATCTGTGTGGCTTGAATATGTATAAACTAGTACTTTAGCCTGTTCTTTGCTATGGTAAGAGTCTGGGTGCCGATGAGTATTATAACTGCGGCTACAATAGAGATTAAGAAAATGGAATACTAATTCTGGTTTATTTAATTCAATGACTATAAATTGGGTGCTTATGTGCTGAGCACTGAAACAAGTGCTGGATAAATAACGACGAACAAGATGTACGAGGTTTGCCCTGACCGGGTTGCTCAGTTGTTCAGAGTGTGACGGCCACGTGCCAAGGTTGCAGGTCAGAGCACATACAAGAATCAACCAGTGAATGCATACAGAAGTGGGGCAACAAATCAATGTTTCCCTCTCTAATAACAATAATAATGATAATTTGTAGAAAGGTGTACAAGGTTCTTGTCCTGTGGCTATTACTGTGAAGTAAGAGAGACAGATAATTAACATAATTATTGTACAGTGGGATAAGGGGAGGTTCAGGGAGTTGTTAGTAGGTAACAGGGACACCTAGCCCAGGGAAGGGACAGCAGGGTTCGAGGGAGAGCTGGGGAGAGGGCAGGAAGGAGAAAGGTGACCCAGACAGAAAGAGTGTTCATGTGCCAAGCCCCCTTGAGAGGTAGTTGGACCCACCGAAGGTATTCGTGCCACATTCCTTCTATGTGCTCCCCGAGATCTAGTGCCCACACTTTGCCCCTGCTCTCTGATGGGATACTCGCTTGCCGGGGCTGCGTTTGTGAGCACCAGTGGGCCCTGTGGCTCCTAGTTGGGTTCAGCCACTGGGGAGCCCCAGGAGAATTGGGTAGAGGAAGGTAAGTGAGCCCAGGTGTCCATGGGGTAGTTTCCAGCTGGCTGAAGGTATCCGAGGACACCTCTTCACCCAGCTCTTCTGGGGTCCTGTATCTGCTCCCTCCTTCAGGTGATAACAGCCTCAGGGACTTCACTATGCCTACAGTTTCCCTACAGCCCACCCACCTCTTGGTACATAGTCCCTTTATTAAGCCTCCCTTGAATAGTCCCAATTTCATGTGCACGGATTCCTGAAAGGGAGGATGCAGAAGACAGGAGTCGTGTCAGCGGAGTTGGCAAGGTGTGTGAGGATAGTATCACCGGGAGGCTGATGATCGAGGTTAACAAAGTTCAGAATATGACCCGAGGATAGCTAGGGCTGGGATCAAGGAGAACCTGTTAGGCACAGTAGATTTTGGATTTTATTCCTAGTGGGCTGGAAGGGCTTTGGAGAATCTTCAGCAAGAAAGTGATAAGATCTGATTTGTGTTTTTCAAAGATCTCTCTGGCTGCTGGGTGGCTAAGACGCTGGAGGCTAAGGGTGGAGACCGTGAGGGAGGTTATTGCCACAGCCCCAGTGAGAGACTGGGTGAGAGCTGGCAAGGGCATGAGAAATGGTTAGATTCTGAATCTGCTTTGAGGTCCAGCTGACAGGGTGTACTTTTAGATCAGGTGTGGTGGTGGTGGCCGGAGACATGGAGAACTAAAATAGACACGATCGTTGCCTTTCTGGAGCTTTTATTGTAGTTGAGGTGTCAGACATTAATCAAATAGTCATTCACATACTTGAAAAGTTCTAACTATTTAAGTGCTCTGAGGGAAAACAAACCCAGGGTCTCTTGTGTGATAGGGAATCTGATGGGATCAGGGGGTGGGATGTTGTCAAGGAAAACGTCCCCTTGCATCCAAAAGATCCATATCCCTTGACGAGATGCATAGGGGTGGAGGGGAAACAGCAGGTGCAACTGTCCTGGGCTGGGGGTGGGGAGGGACATGTCTTGGAAGATCCAACAGGAGGCCAGGGAGAGAAGTTAGAGGAAACTTGAGGAGATTAGCCTGTGTGTGTGAGAGACAGAGTGGTGAAACTTCTGAGTTATATGAATTGAGAAGTGGAAACCAAAATGGAAGTTGAGGTGACATAAGTATCGAAATCATGTCATTATTAGCCTAACGCAGGGACCAGAAGTGGGAGATGAGAGAAGAAGAGGTGAGACTCGGTTATTCCCATTGATTAGTCATTGATACAATGGCATCAACTCTTCATTGCTATTTCTTTCATTAAAATGGTTTACGTGTGTAAAAAACAGTTAAAGAAAAACTAAAGTAAAAGTGAAGACATTTTGAAAAGGTGGTTGTTTGCCTATTACTTTTAAAGAGCCATTCCAAGAAGATATAGACTGGAGGGTGTATGTGGTTGACTTTGAAACCCCATTTCCTGCCCTTGAGTCTGTGCTGTGGACTGGCTTGACTTCTTGTCTTGCAGCTGTTTTTCTTAAAAATATTGAGGTGAAATTTACACTACATAAAATTAACCATTTCAAATCAAACTATCAGTGGCATTTAGTATAATGTTGTGCAAGCACTCTATCTAGTTTAAAAATGTTTTGATCATGCCAAAAGAAAACCCCATTACCCATTAAGCAGCTACTCCCCATGTCTCCCTCCTCTCAGACCCTAGAAACCACTAATGTACGTTCTCTCTATGGATTTAGCTATTCTGTACTTTTCATATAAAAGGAATTAATGGAATTTTGCAAAATACTTTTGCTATTATTCTGTGACTTTAATCTTTTGTTAATGTAGAGAATTACATTAATTGATTTCCAGTGCTAAACTAATCTTGCATTCCTGAATAAACTCAACTTGTTCATTACATGTATCACATTTGTACACATCACTGGAGTCATTTTATTATTATTTTGGTTAGTATTTTTGTATCTATGCTTGTGGGTAAGATTTTTCCTTAAATTTTATTTTCTTATAATACACGTTTCATGTTTTGATATTAAAGTTATGTTGGATTTTTAAAGTATTGTTGAAAAATAATTTCTTCTATTTTCTGGAAGCCACTGAAGTAAGAAATGTGTGGGTGCTTCCTTGAATATTTGAAATTGGAAATGGTAGACTTCCCCATGGAAATTAAGTGCATCTGGAATTTTCTTTGTGGGAAACAAATTCCGTTTCTATAATAGATATATCAGGACACTTCAGGTTTTCTATTTCTTCTCATGACAGTTTTAGCAAATTTTGTTTTTCAACAGACTTGTATATTTTATTTTAAATTTGTTAATCTGTTGGCACAATATCCTCTTTAATGTTTATAAGGGCTGAGGGATTCTACCTCTTCATAACTAATATTGTCATTTTTGCCTCTTCTCTATTTTTTTCTTAATATTTCCAGGGCTTTATCAAAATTGTTGGACTTTTCAAAAACCAACTCTTTAAACTTTATTGATTCTATCATGTTTGTTTCCATCTCATCAATTTACATTTAATGTAATTGCTAATATATTTGGATTTAAATCTCCCATCTTGCCATTTGTTTTCTATTTATTTTACGTTGTATGATCCTTTTTCTTTCCTTCTTTGTCTTCTTTATAATAATCCCATTTTTGTTGTGTTTTCCAGCTCTCCATGCTGGTAACTTATACATTTTTAACTAATTTTAAGTAGGCAGCCATTAGATCACAGCATGCATTCTTGACTGATTTAAAGAATGATATAATTGTTACTTTAACTTACTCAGTAACTCTTAAAACACATTAATTCCACTTAACTTTCACATTTTGAGTTACTATTGTCATGTACATTAATTATAATACATATATACACACACACACACACACACACCAAGCCCCATATTGTTATTATTCCTTTACACCACAGGTGGCAAACACAAGGCCCGCAGGCCGAACCTGGCCTTCCACCTTGTTTTATCAGGCCTGGCCCCTTGTTTCTACCCAGCGACAGCGCCGAGCTCTGACTTAACTGTTAAGGAGTAGTTCCATTTATACAGCCCTAAAGTTACATTTGGCCCTTTGAAGGCAACCGCAAGTCTGATGTGGCCTCCGGTGAAAATGAGTTTGACACCCTTGCTTCATGCAGCAAATATTTATTTAAATTTATGCATGTGTTTATCCTTCATTCTTTCTTGAAAATACCATCTAGGATCATATTTATTTTTCCTAAAAGTCTTTCTTTCATATTTTCATTGTGAGGAATACTTTAGCTGGGCATAGAATTCTATCTAGGTTGGCAGCTACTTTCTTTCAGCCCTTGGAAGATGTAAGTCCACTGTCTTCTGTGTTCCATTGTTTGTTTTTGTTGAGAAGTCACATGTAAATCTTATAATATTGTTTCTTGAAGCAAGTCTATTATTTTTCTCCTGAGTGGTAGGTTACATCTTTGCCTTCGATCTTTAGCTGCTTTACTATTGAGCACACACACACAATGCTTGGGTGTTCGTAGCACTTTTTGAACCTATGAGACCACTGACATCTCTGCTCACCTTCTCATTCTCTCAGTCTCATTCCACTCCAAACACCAGGCTTCCCTCTCCTGGGGTTTCTCTTATTCAGATATTGATCAGACAGATTCTCTCTGCTTTCGTATTTATATAGTATCTTCAGAATTTTTGATGTGTATGTTTTAATACTCTCTCTAGGTTTTCTGTTTTTTTCTCATAAGGAGCACGAGTAGAAAACATCTCATTAGTCACTGCTGGAAGTTTCTATGAACCTTTTTATAAAATTTACCTACCAGTGAATATCCACATGTGTACTAAATGGCCATAAACTTGTTTGCAGTTATCCAAATTTAGAGAAACAGATAGGCAGATGGTTTGAAAGGAAGGTAAAGACTAATTTGAAATAAACTTTAAGAATTTTAATTTTTTTGAGTTCGTGTAATGCTCTAGTGGTGACAGAGCACAATATAATCATGAGTGTGAAGGCATAAGCCATTGGAGTTGATGTGCAGAAAAAAAGAGGGAGGTAAAAGTTGTTGGCAGGGCACCCGCTTAGAAATCAGGAGTCCCTGAAGTGACCGCGGGACTCCCTCTCCTGTGATGGAGAGGGAGCCTGAGTTTTCTTTGATGGATACGGAGATCAAAGGGGAATTATATTAATTATGTCATGAACTTCTCTCTTTATGAAGTGCTTTTACTATGCTAGCTTCTGTACTGGTAAATGACCAACCTGAGGAGTGGTAAGAGGCTACGTCATTGGATGGCAAGAGGTGTCAAGAGGAAGAGAATCCCACATGAAGGTAGAGAAGCGATGACTTCAGAAGCTCAGGGGACACCAAGCCCTTTTTGCTCTCAGCCCACCTCCACCTCCCCGCCCCATCATGTGTAGTCCTATGAAATAAGCAACTTCTTCTTGAGATTCCTATAAACAACAATCTTGCCCTCAAGACAGAGCAGATTTCCTTTATAATTAGGAAGCAGAAGGAATATTTTGTGAAGTAAAGGATTATGTTAAGAAATTTGCTTAACATTCAGCAAAGGATGAGGCGGAGGGCTTAAGAGAAAGAAAAGTACCCAGGAAAACACTCCCGTGCCGTTTGAAGAGCATGATGATGGAGTTAGAGCTGAGATACCCCGGCAATTGATATCGAGACCAGGGAGGCTATTCCTGACAGTGTGAGAGTATGTTGAAACACGGTTACTGACAACACAGCATCCTTCAGATTACTGAGAACCAAGGAGATCCACAGGTGGCCCTACCCAATTAGGAAATGAGTAACACAACAGCAGGCATAGGTTTTATCAATCATGTGCATGGATAAGAATAACTTGGAGTATAATGATTTACTTGTTTGACTTAAATTGCTATAAAAATAACCTCTTAAAGAAAAGAGACACATAATAGCATGTGGCATGGTGTACTGCTATGGTATTGTATGAGATATACAGGGATGGGCAAAAATAGTTTAATAATAATAAATACAATAATTATTAAAAATAATACAAGAATAAACACTGTGTTTTACGCACTCACAGCTATAAGTCTACTTTTGTCCATCCCTGCGTATTGAAGGCAAGAAACAGACCAAGCGGAAAAGAAGACAGCAGCATTAGCATCATTCTGAATTCCCCTGGGTGCGTAGATGACATGCCCATGTCTGGAAAGTAGTAAATGGGAAAACCAAGAAAGGACAACACAACAAAGAGACTATGACCACACCAAGAGGAAAGGTTTTGAAAAGCTATCGTTGAAAGAAAATACAGCCTAGAGCACGG
Source organism: Anoura caudifer (assembly GCA_004027475.1). NCBI lineage: Eukaryota > Metazoa > Chordata > Mammalia > Chiroptera > Phyllostomidae > Anoura > Anoura caudifer. The sequence goes on from PVKU01000247.1 coordinate 224,513, forward strand.
GGCCTGTTTGGAAAAAGTGATCTTTTTTTTTTTTTTTTTTTTTTTTTAGGAAGTTGCAAGTGCCTGGAATCATACTCAAGCAGTCTCGGGCTTGAGACCATCACCTTGCCTCTGAGATGCCCGTGGGCTAACATGGCATTTCTAAAACAAATGTGGCTCATGAATGCAGGAAAATATAAAGTGCAAGTCATTGCTACAGTTGCCCCTTATCCCTGTATACTGTCACATTGGTCATCTTCATGGTGCTAAGTTCATGGTTGAGAGTGGGCACGGGGATGCCATGTAAAGCCTTTCGCAATAACATTTTACAAACAGCATGTTTGTGGGTTTTTTTTTTTTTTTAATACCAGGCACTATCTTTTCTTCCTAGGAATTTTTTTCCCTGTGTAAGTTCTCTTTAAATAATAAAATCCATTTTCTTACTAGTATGCACTGCTTGTAATGACTTCAGTGAAACATTTAGGTCATTTGGAGCACAGAACTGTTCTGTGATTCACATCATTACGAAATATTTCCCATTAACATGATGCACAAGCTGAACTGGAGTTAATGAACCTACATTCTTGCAGGATAATTCAGACTTTAAGGGTGATATTAACTTAGATAAAATAAGAAAGAGAAGGAAAATCAGGTTCATTGTACACCAGAGATCATGATCTTTATCCTCTCAGTTCATAAACGTGCATCTATTGCTCAGTTACTCTCAGACCATTATGAGAGCCCATATATGTTTATAATTAAGTAGCCCTCTGTGGCTATAAAAGGACTGAACGCGTTTCCACGGGGCGTACACGTGGAACTTGATTCATAAGCTCGTACAAGAGAATGGATACCTTTAACCTTTAAGGAATGCTGCCTGGAAATGCGTGGCATAGCCCCACGCACTACGCAAAGCAAGGACAGGAACACTACAGCCCGTGGCCAAATCCACCCCCCCCCCCCGCTTGTATTGTAAATAAAGCTTTATTGGAACACATTCACACCTATTAATTTACATATTGTCTGTGGCTGCTTTAACCCTGTAACAACAGAGCTGAGTAGTTGCGACAGAAATTGTGTGGCACAGAACATCTAAAATATTCATTCTCTGGCTCATAAGGAAAAGGTTTGCCAACTCTCAAAGAAAAAGTTTTGTTTCATACCTGTTGACCATATACAGAATCGCAAAATGAGTAAAACCTCCATTAAATTAACCAAATATTATTTCATAGCACAATACAGGGGTGAGCAAAATAGGCTTATAGCTGTTTGTATGGAGAAAGACATGCAGGTTACGATTATTACAACAGCTTTCTTAACTTGTGTTTTGCGTAGTCACAACTGTAAACCTACTTTTGCCCACCCTTGTATTTCCATTTCATCTAGCATCAAGGTTCTCGGATCCACTTGGCCTAGTTAGGAATATGTCTTTTTCAAAAGCCTACACTTGGTGTTTTGCAGTCTTCTGTGGTCAAAATCAAATTAATTAATTAATTAAAACAATAGCTCCTCGTTTTTTGAGGCCTCCTACACCAGTGTCTCGCGTTCCCCTTCTGGCTCCTCGGCAGCTGTTGACTATTAAACACTATTTCTAGCACTGTGCTGACATCAGTTCACGGTCATGCCCGGGGCTGTTTGGCAGCGCATGCCCTGTGCCCCTGGAGGCTGACGCAATGAAATGGCTCTGTTAAAATGAGCTCCATTCATGTCGCAGAGGGGAAACTAAGTTTGCCAAATCAAATCCTTCCTATACCAGTGGGGAACAACCATTTTCCAACCTGTAAAAAGGTAATTCAGGCACAGGAGAGGGAGATAAAAAAAGAACCCTCCAAAATTAAAATGATAAAACAAAAATTTGCTTGACAGCAAAAGTACTTCCAAATGTATGAAATTGAATCCAAAACTGGTCCTGCCACAAATTTAACTGACAAGAAAGTTTGCATAATGGACTTGGTTTTGTTATTAATGCTGATAGGGGTATATTTTTCTTGTGCTGTGCGGATGGCCAGAAGACAAATGCCCACCGAAGGCGCTAAACTATCTTCACTCTGTTGAAACGCTGATTGGACTTACAAGGCAAACACTTAGTCTTCACTTGTGGGCAGAAATTTTTCTAAAGGAAGTGCTACTGTGGAGGCCATTTCAGAATCAGGCATGGCTTTGAAATCGAATTTTTTAAAAATAACTGAATACAATATTTAAACTACTGTTTCTCTGTGAAGTTTAAAGTTATGTAGGTATAATTTTATCGAAATGACGACTATATTCCTTCCATGATTTTGATTAGAACTTCTTTAAAATGAATAATTAGCCTCCCATAGTGATCGAAGTTCACATCGGGACACTCATTTCAAATGGTGAGAATGCTTTCTTCTGTCAGCTCACCGCTCCCTGAAAATCAATATTTAAAGTCCCCTCGTCTTCAGAACCCAAGTCACACGGGAGGTCGAGCAGCAGCCAGACAAGGACTGTGAGAGGCGGGGTCTGTGCCATTTTCAGGTTCGTGAGACAAGGATTGAGGATCCACAGTTGGCTGGAGCCCGAAGAGCCAAAAGTCTGGGAGCCGGGGAGTTCAAGCCAAAGCCAGAGTGTGTCAAGCCAGTAAATCAGTTAATCTGAGAAGGAGCAGGTGGGTTTTGGAGATCAAGACTCACGGGTCAGAAACTCTGGGAGGTTAGTAACAGCAAGGAAAGAGAACAGGGATACCAGCCCTTACGCTGGTAAGCCCTCTATTTGTATTTGCTTTCACGGGGCTAGTTTATACTCCTCCTCGGCTGCGTGCAGAGTGGTGGTTGCAGCTACTCTGAGAGCGAAACAACCCTGGATAAACCTTGATCCTGGCTGCAACCAGCCCTTAATTACCAGAAGGCTGTTGTAGACCGTCAGGGCTGTAGAGATTATTTAAATACCAATGACACCTGTGCTGTAAGCCTGCGCTAATCATTCCAAATTCTCCCACCACTTGCCTTCTCTCTTATGAATTTACTTAACCCTTCCTACTTTCTAGAGTTCTGTCTGTAGTAGACAGAATTTTAAGACGGCCCCCAAGATTCCTCACCTCTTGGTGTACATACCCTCTACAATCCCCTCCCTTTGAATGTGGGTGGACCAGTGAGTATAATAGGATATCGCTCCTTCGATTGGGTTACTCATCAGATTACTGAGTTAGTCAAAAAGGAAATTATCCCAGTGTGTTTGTCCTAATCAGGCGACCCTTTTTTAAAAAGGTGAAGCTCCAGAAACATAATATTTTGACAGCTTCAAGGAAAAAAAAAAAACATACGGCCACGTTGTGAGGAGAGGGGAGCATGTGGTAAGGACCTCAAGGTGGCTTCTAGGAGCCGAAAACGGTCATTTGGCCATACAGATACAATGAAATTCTGCTAGCAACCAGGAGTCTGGACAAATACTCTGAGCCTCAGCTGAGACCCCAGCCCTCACCTTGACTGCAGCCTGGTGAGACCTTGAGCAGAGGACCCAACTAAATATATGTGGACTCCTGATCTGTGGAAGCTGCGAAATAACGTTTATCTTGTTTTAAGGCACTAGGTTGATGGTCATTTCTTCTGTAGTAAAAACCATTCAATAGAACTTTCCATCACAATGAAAATATTCTGTATTCATGTTGCCAATGCGGTAGCCACTAGCCACGTTGGGACTATTGAGCATTTGAAATGAGGCTGATGCAACTAAGGAACTGAATTTTTTATTTTATTTAAGGTTAACTAATTTAAACTTGAATAACCATATGTAGCTAATGGCTACCCCACTGGACAGTGCATTTCCAGGTTAATAATAATGAAGACGATAGCCCTTTGGTTTTAGTGTTCTCCATTACAAATTGTTCTTTTCTGAGTTTCATTTTTGGAATTTCATTTTAAACAAATTCTCTGTAAAGACTGAATGAGAAGTGATGTATGATCTAGTCCCAGCTCTCTGTCTTCAGCTTATTTGCTTCTCCAAACCACAGGACTTCTTGCACCAAGTTCTTTCTCAGCTGAAGTCTTCCCTCTGTTGAAACACTCTTCCTTTCATTCTTCTTCTGTGTAATACTGACTTAATATTTAGGTCTTAGTCCAAATGTCACTGTCTTGGAGAATTCCCTGATGTGCTGCATCAGTCAGCTAGTGCTGTGTAACAAACTATGCCAAAATCCAATGGCTCAAGAAATCATACTTTACTGTACTTCATGCACCTGTGGGTCAGCTGAGTCCTCTGATATAAACTAGGCTCACACATGTGAGCCAGAGGCTGTGCTTTAAACTGGGATTGGCTGGAGCCCATCAGCAGGGTCAGGTCTCTCTGGGTGTCTCTCTCCTTCCTGCGACCAGCAGGCTAGCCTGGGCATGTTCCTTTTCATGGCAGTGGCAGAAATACAGCAGTCTATGTGTATACACACACATGTGTATAAACACACATAGACTCAAAGCTTAAGCTCAAGACTGGTACAACATCACCTCTGCCTCCTTCTATCAGTCAAATCGTCACCAGGCCAAAGCTGGAGATTAAGGGCAAGAAGTGTATTCTGCTCCTTTTGCGGGAGGAACTGCAACACTCATATAACAAAGGGCTGAGAGACCAGGAAGCATGAAGAACTGGGATCAGTGATGGAATCTTTCACATTTTCTTCATTTAAATTAGATCCCTCAATCTTAATATCTCATAAGACTTTTCTTTCAAGGCACTTGTACGTGATAATTGTACACTTATTTATGAGATTATTTGTTTACTGGCAGTCTCCCCCACAATGCTGTGAGCTCAGTGAGATCAGAAATCACATTTATTTTATTGACTGCTGTGTCACCAGAACCTATGACACTCAATTATTTATTGAATAAATGAATAGACAAAATGTCTGGAACATTTTTAAAGCTAAATATGTTCTGATAAGCAGTATCTGAAAACAGATAGTTTTGAGCAAAATTTGGTAGCTATTATCAGAGCATGAGGAGGTATCATTTGACAAATTGATTTATGAATGGCAAGAGAAGTGAAAAATAGGAGAATGTGTGTATGTCTATACATACATGTATGTAAAATTTGCATGTGCATGTATGAATATATAAAGGCAAAAGAGTCAGAAGGAAGAAAGGAATGAAGGAACAAAGAAAGGAGGAATGAAGGGGTATTGACAGGTTATAAAAATAATAGGCCAGGTATAGCTATCCTTGAAACCATAATACAAAAAATCTTGCAATAGTCAATGAGTAATCAACCAGAATATACTCAGGTAGGAGCCAATAATAGAATGACGGACTCTGTGTACATCATCTGGTTTACATTCGGAGATGCTGCTTTTCATTTATGCAGCTGTCTCTCCAGAGGCAACTATACAACAAATAGTCCTATGACCCATAAAGTCCACTGTTTATTTGCAGTCATATCAGATGTTCTAATAGACTCTTTTTTCTCTTCAACCCATGAGCTATGCAGAATCTCAAAAATTTATAAAGTCCCTCCATCTCTTATCACCATATTCCAATTATTTTGTTATTTGGGAATATTCAGCAATGTTCTTAGTAGTGTTACTTAAGAGTTATTCTACTTGGGGGAAATTCATAAAAGGTGTGTAGAAAGCATCCCTGAAATATAGTTGTCGTTGCTTAGATGCTGCATTGCTGGGATGAATGTGGAACCATCTCTGATTTTCACTGAACCATGCAGAATTTCAAACATAACATGGACTTTTGGTCAATCTAGTCAGTCTTAGATGCCAGTAAAGATTTCATATGTTTCTTTCTTTTACTTGCATACATGATGTGTATATGCATATATGTCCTTTTTCATCATAATCACAAATAGTTGCAAGATGTTAGTGACTTCTTTCTTTGCTGCAAGTGGCATCTGAACTCTGAATCACTGCAAACGATCTCAGTGTAGTGATGTGAGCCATTAGGGTGCAGGGTTTCTAACTGCCTTACGGACTGTGTCTTTTAAAAGTCATGCAGTTGCATATAGTGTAAAAAAGTGATCCCGTTTCATTCTTTCGCACATAGCTGTGCAGTTTTCCCAACACCATTTATTGAAGAGATTGTCTTTACCCCATTGTATATTCTTGCCTCCTTCATCATAGACTAGTTAACCATACAGACATCAGTTTATTTCTGGGCTCTCTATTCTGTCCGTTGAGCTGTATGTCTGTTTTTATGCTGATGCCATGCTATTTTGGTTACTGCAGTCTTGCAGTATAACTTGATATCAGGTAGCATACCTACAGCTTTGTTCTTCTTTCTCAAGATTGCCTTAGCTATTTGGAGTTTTTGGTGGTTCCATATAAATTTTATGATTAGTCATTCTACTTCTGTGAAAAATGCCATTGGTATTTTGATAGGGATTGCTCTGGGTAGTACAGACATTTAATAATGTTAATTCTTCCTATCCACAAGCACAGTATATCCTTCCATTAATTTGTATCTTTTTCAATTTCTTTCTCCAGTGTCTTATTATTTTCTGAGCACAGGTCTTTTACCTCCTGGGTTAAATTTACATATTTTTTCTTGTTGATACAATTATAAATGAGAATGTCTTCTTAGTTTCTCTTCCTGATAGTTTGCTGTTGGTGTATAAAAATGCAGCTAATTTCTGAATACTTATTTCTGCTACTTTACTGAATTCATTTATTAGTTCTAATAATTCTCTTTTGATGGAATCTTTAGGATTCTTCCTATATATAGTATCATGTCAACTACAAACAATGGTGACAGTTTTGCTCCTTCCTTTCTGATATGGATCTGCTCCTTCCACTGATGTAAAAGCATGCAGAAATACTTACTGAGCACCTACTGTCTTATGCTGGAAACACTAAGAGTGATGACCAGACCCCCATCTTCATGGGGCGCACAGTCTAGTGTGTGAGGCATGTGTGTGTGTAAATAAATGACTCCAAAGAACGTGTCCAAATTGGCGGGTACTCTGAGAGGGAGGTGATGCTTAAGCTTCATTTAGGATGGTAGGAGTTTGACAAGCGAGTAAAAGGCAAACTAGGCAGGAGACAAAACTTGAGAGATGGCAGGGTCCAGACCATGAAGGGCCTACTTTGTTCTGAGGAGTCTGGGTCTTACACTCTAGGACAGTGGTTCTCCAAGTGTGGCCCCCTGACCAGCACCATCGCCTTCACCTGGAGACTTGTTGGAGATGCAGATGATTAGTCCCCGCCTCAGACTTCCTGAGACAGAAATCCTGGAAATGGAGCCCCATAATCCACGCTTTAATGAGTTTTCCAAATGAATCTGATGCATGCTTAAGTGTGAGAACCACTGCCCTTGGAGATGAGGAACCATGAACACGTGTGAGTGGGAAAGTGGCCAGATCAGCACAAACTTTCTGAAAAGTATCCCTGGCCGTGAAGCACAGGGTACATTGGAATGGAAAGAGGAAGTGAAGCTGAGTGGAGACAGACCAGTGAGGAAGCTACTGAGAGCATCAGTGGAAGGGTGATAAGTAACTGGGGGTTCAGAGGGAGGATCTCAAATTTGCTCTGATTAAAATGAACAGACCTTAAAAGCATATAGGCTATTGAGAGGCTTCACACCCCATTAATGAAATCAGTGGCAGAGGCCCTGGTTGATGTGGCTCAGTGGATTGAGTACTGGCCTATGAACCAAAGGGTCACCGGTTTGATTCCTGGTGAGGGCGCATGCCTGGGTTGCAGGCCAGATCCCCAGCGGGTGGTGTATGAGAGCCAACCACACATTGATTTTTCTCTCCCACTGTTTCTCCCTCCCTCCCCCCTCTAAAAATAAATAAGTAAAATCTAGAAAGAAATCAGTGGCGGAGGAGCCCTGCAGCCACTGAAGAATTACTACGAAGGGCCTGTGAATCCAGATAGCCACCTAGACTAAATCAATCAGGGAGCTCACACGTGTCTGTGCTGCTGTTCCCCAGAGTGCACAGTTGTTTGAGTCATAATATGCACATTCATTTAAAACAAATTCCAAAGTCTTCGTAACTATTTATTATTATGTATGTTTACATCAAACACTAAACTGTGGCTACCATTTGTTAGGGGATCTGGGAATTTTAAGAATGTTATAAGGAGTCCCCATACTCGTAAACGTTCCCAAGCCTGGATACGGTTCCTTGAGTGCGACTTTGTCATAAGTACTGGTAATAGGGGCCCAGCACCGCATCTGAAGTTCACGCAGATATGGGAATTCTACTATGTGTTGGCTCTCTGATTTTCCTTTCTCTTTGTGGGGTTGAGTTTGCAAGCTGTGCACTCAGAAGGTTGTTTAGTTTCTCTTAGTACTTTGAAGGTGATTAGGGTGCTGGCCGCCAAGAAAGTGATGATTCTTACCTTAGAGCTTTACAGTCTAAAAAACTCAGATCTCCCAAAGGTATGATCACCTGAAAGATTAATTTATTTACAGCCTAATTGTAATTTCTTTTTTACAAAGAAGAAATCTCTTTATTAATACAGATAACAAACGTTAAAGAGCAAAGAAGATAGCCCCACTAGAGCAAATTACTAAAGAAAATAAATGCCTGAGTACATTTGCAACATTTCTCACCCATTTTTAATTCCTATCAATCACTGTTAATCTTTGTTTTATTCTGAAAGCTTTAGACAGAATTTCTCTTTCGGTCATTGGGGCCTTTATGCTTCCAGTCAAAGCCTCCGGCTGCTCTGTCTGACTAGCCCCAGAGCTTTCCCCAAAGTCCCTGGCTCTCGGAGTGATGCAACCAGGTCAGATGCAGAACCGCTGTGAACAAGGCCCGAGTTTTCTCTTCCTCCAGGTGATCCAAAGGAACGCCCCATGAGACCACAGCTGTGGGCTGGGAGAGAGAACCGTAGTATGGCAGGAGGGGGAACCCAAGGAGGAGTTGGTGCTGAAGTCTCCCTCCCAAGGCAGTTTCCTGGCAGACTTCTCTTCCTTTATGGGACAGTCTTTTCTGTTATTGCCTTCAACTGATTTGGAGAGGCCCACTACATCACCAAGAGTAATCTGCTTTGCTCAAAGTCTGCCAATTTAAATATTAATCTTGCCTGAAAAGTATCTTCACAGAAATCTCTAAAGTAACGTTTCACCAAGCAGCTGACTACTGTGGCCTGGCCAGGTTGACACGTAGTATTAACCACCATAACGTTCTCTCCTAACAGGAAAAACCCTGCCCGTGCTCCCACCCCCCCCCCTTCCTTACTTCCTTCTTTCCCTCCTTTCTTTTTCTTTCTACAAATATTTCCTGAGAGCCCTCTAGGTTCCTAATCCTAGAAGCCTACTGATGAAGTTGAGCTGTCTCCTTGGTAACCATCTCTAAGTCAGAATGGAATGCAAAGTGCTCTCGGAAACAGACTATCTTCTTTAAAGGGATCACATGTCCCTTTCCAATTTTAAACCCTAACTTATAAGGACACAATTTTAGTATCTCTTTTAAACAGAAAAATAACTTTTAAAAAGAGACTAATGGACCGACACGATTGTTTAGCTGGTGGGTGCACTAATTCAGACACTTCCCAATTTAAATGCGTCATGATTTGGTCAGAGATCGGCTCGGAGATGACTCGGTATTATAGGATTTGGCATGGAAATGAATGGTTCAAGAATGTTTCAGAGGAAAACATTAACCCCACTTTAGAAAATAAACTGTTTTCAAGTCATTCAGGTAGTTGAATATCTAATTAATGAAGCATGTAAGGTATACTACACTTAAAAATAGATGTATTAAAGCAGATCCAAATATGTCTTATTTGCCAAAACCAACTCAAAAAAAAACTTTGTAAATCTACTTTGAAGTCGTATATTCCTCATAAACTTATTTGTCACGGGGGTTGCTTTTCTGGAAGTGGGACTGCCACTCACACCAGGACTGGAGGAGACGGTTGAAGCTCCGTCCCTGTGGTGGCGCATGCTGCCAGCCTCACGTCTGTTCTGTCCAAGTCTTATTTTATTTATTCATTCTTAGAGAGTGGGGAAGGGAGGGAGAGAGATATGAATTGGTTGCCTATTTTACACGCCCCGACCTGGGACAGAACTGCAACCCAGGCATGTGCCTCTACCAGGAATTGTGCCAGCAACCCTTCCCTTGCTTTGTGGGATGATGCCCGACCCATTAGCCACAGCGGTCAGGGTGCCTTGGCTATTTCCACGAAGGTGTCTCAGACCACTCTAAAACTGACATTTGAAATCCCTTATGATACTGTTCCCTTGAAATCAGGTCCAGTTTTATCGCAGGTACACCTTTGTCAGCCATTAATGGGTCAAAACTGTTAACACAAAATAAATGTGGAAAGAGAGGCCATCACCAACCAAACCACACGTTACAACACCCGGTTAAGCAGCACAGCAAAAAGCCGGTGGGCTGAGAGTGTGGTAGACCCTTGATCAACACTTGGGGGCCAGCCCAAGTGCAGTTGAAAGTCTGCGTATAACTTTTGACTCCCCAAAAACTTAACAAGTAGCCTTACTAGTGGATCAGAAGTCTTACCTATAACATAAACCATCAATTAACACGTATGTTTTTATGTTGTATGTAGTATATAGTGTATTCTTACAATGATGTAGCTAGAGAAAAGAAAATGTTATTAAGAAAATCATAAGGAAGAGAAAATACATTTAAGTATTAATTGAAAAAATCTTCACATAAGTGGACCGTGGAGTTCAAACCATGTTGTTCAAGGTCAACTGTGTGTGCTTATAGTACAGCGATGCTCATTGGACAGGAGCACACAGCACAGTCTATCACATCCCCTGTCATTGGCTGAGAGCACATGGTCTCAGAGCATGAAGAAAACAGACATCGCAATAGACTCTAATGGCTCGTGAGTGGAGACATAGAGTTTTCCTTTAAAATTATGACTATGAAATCATCTCAGAGAAAAGCAGCTTTATAACAAATTAGTGTTGCATGGGGCAGTAATAAATGTAGCATACATGTACTTGAAAAATCATTTTATATTAAAATAAATCATCTTTAATGCAGACATTTCATGATTTTAGAATCTACTGTCTCCCCTATGCCAAACTAGTTCAATAATTCCAAAATAAGACAATGCCTATTTTTGGACAGGAACAAGTTGATGACTTGTGCCAAATTTTCTCATTTTGTGGGGTGTTTTCTCCATGCAGTTACTGTGTACTTACACATTCCAGTGACCGATGGCATGGCCACCCACTTTTGTAAATAACATTTTATTGTAACACCGCACACTCCTTCTTTCAGGTCTTGGCTGCATAAAAACAGAGTCGAATGGTTGTGGTAGAGGACATTTAGCTCTCAGCACCTATAATATGTTCTATCTGAGCCTGGAGAGCAGAATTTGACTCCCTGCTGTAGACACTGATGTCGTTTTTGTCCTTTTAGGCAGATAGAGGGGATTTCATGAACTCCAAAAATGAATTAACAGAGACTACTTACCTCTATTTCTGTGAATAGAGCAGTGCTGTTCTGTATCATAGCCAATCTTAAATTTTCTAGGAGCCACACTAGAACGGTAAAAAGAAACAGGTAAAATTAATTTTAGTAATATGTTTTATTTAACCCAATCTATCCAAAGTTTTATCGCTCCAACATGTGATCAGTAGACAGATTTAGTAATGGCATATTTCTCATTCTCTTTTCATTCTAAGCCTTCCAATCCAATGTATATTTTGTACTTAGAGTACACCTAGATCTAGACCAGCCATGGCCCAAGTACGATGAGCCACAGAGGTGATGGCCACTGTACTGGGCAGGGCAGGCCTCTCAGCAAGGGGAAGCAGATGACCTCGATGTTCTTTTTGTTTTTATTTATTCATTCAGCTTTCATGCAATTTTAAAAATCCCTTAAGTCTTACAAAGGTAAAGACAGAGACCTTGTTCTGAAAGACCTTATTTCTTTCTTAAATACGTATATGCTTATACAGTTATTTTACACTTTTCTGAGTATCAAAAGGTACAGTGATGGTGGACATCAGGAAAAGCTTGCTAGATTTCTGGAGGGACTGTCACTTACCCACACATAAAAAGAGCATGGCCAGGATCACCAGACAAGAAGGTAGGAGGAGATTTCAATCTGAAAGCACCTTCTATAAGAAAACCTTTTTTTTTTTTTTACACCAGAGAAGCTGCTAGCCGGTAGTTCTCCCAGCATGGCCCAGGTACATGGACACACTGATCTAAAGGAGGCAGGAGCTCAGGAGCCCGACATTCCTTCAGTGGTTGAGTACCTAAATATAGTCATGGGCCACATCAGGACATTTTGGTCAATGACAGACCACATATGTGACAGTGGTGCATCGCGGAGCCTAGGTGTGTGATAGGCTATACCGTTTGGTTGGTGGAGGTACACTCTGCAATGTTCATCAACTACGGTAACTGCTAATGATGCCTTTCTCGGAACGCATCCCGGTCATTAAGCAGCGTGTGACCATAAAACATTCCTTCTGTTTCTTTCCTCCTCTGACTTCTTCTAAAGAGTTGCTCCCCTACCATTTAGTTTCAGTCCAACGTGCTTCCAAGTTTATGGAATTATATGGATAATTAGTTACTACACCTCAAATCATAACATTTCCTGTTGACCAAATTTTTCAGTCTTTTGCCATTTCATAATCTGGTTGAAATGGCTCTCTTTGACTTTTTTTAAATGTTCAGAAAAGAGAGATTCTGACTATATCAGGAGCTAGGTTAAGAAATGGAGAAAGCTTTCATGGAAACAGATTGTGTGTGTGTGTATGATATCATAAGTATATTTGTGTTAAATACTCTGTAGACACCTTTAATTGTGTCCATATTTTATATAGTCCACCCACTAAGTGGCCAAGAAACACCATCCGCTTCAAACACAGACATGAAATACTTGCATATTCCACAGGCAGGTGTTGGATGGCAGTGGCTGATCTTTCTAACCGACAGAAGAAAGCAAAAAGGCAAGCATGAACCTGGCCTCTCCTGGTTTACTGCGGGCAGCAGGCAGGGGTCAGGCGGTGATTTTTTGGCACGCATATTTCCATTACTGCCGTCTTGCTCATGAAAGATCTCATTAATCAACCACCCCATTCCTTCCTGCTGAGCACAGATGTGAGCCCAGAAACTTCCTAAATGTAATACGCCAGGAAGGTGCTATCGAAGGATAACAGTTGGCATGCAAGATAAGACCTGCTTAACATCTCTGGTATACAAAGTAGGGTTTAGCATCCAAGACAGTGGTGAAAAGATAAGGAGCTGCTTATATTCTACACTAACATATTCTCTATGACCACCTGAAAATAGCCTTACGAAGTTCCGAAGGGTAGGAGTAAAAGATGCATTTGTTAGGAGGTAGGTAAAGAATGGGCAGCATTAAACCAGATGAAGGCCATTAAATCATTTAAAAATTTTGTTTATTAACTATTTATTGAACAATTACCAAGAGCGTAAACATCTGAGCTTTTAGGAATTTTCTTCCCACTTTCTTGTTCTAAAGATTTTACCAAAAGTTTCCATTTTCAAATGTCTAACTATACTTTAAACTACAGATTTTTCAAAATTTTGATTTATTAATTCTTAGAGAAGAAGGGGGGGGAGAGGGAGAGAGAGAGAGAGAGAGAGAGAGAGAGAGAGAGAGAGAGAATATCATTGATTTGTTGTTCCAATTACTTATGGTTGAGTTTTGTGTGTGCCCCAACCAGGAATCAGACTTATAACCTTAGCATTTTGGGATGACATTCTAACCTACTGAGCTAACCAGCCAGGGCCTAAATTACAAAATTTTTAAATAATGGAACCGACTCTTAATAAAGTCACCTCTTCCCCATTGTCTCCATTCATGAGCAATTGATATCTCATAAGTTTTACGAATCTATTTATATGCCAATCTGTTCTTTGTATATGTAACCCTTCTAGGCATTGTGCTTACTGCTATTGCTTTGTTTTGCTTGGGTCTTGTTTTTTAATTATAAAGGACATCTAAATTAATATTGGCCCTACTACTCTGAAGTTCATTTGCTGTTTATTGACTTTTCAGTATTATGAGTAAACAACATTTATTTTTCTATCAACTTAGCTATTCATATAATGTGACTCAGTTTACATCTTCTTTCTTATAGTATATTGCTCCATCTTTTTATACTGTTGCATTTTTTGTCTGCTTATTTTTAAACAAAGAATCCATTCTACAAAGAAGACCGAATAGAGTATTAGCTGCCATTCTTATTCATTTTAAAGGAAACAATGCCTTTTTTGCAGCAATAACTCATCTACCCAGAGGTCATTTTTCCAATAATGTCAGTCATAGAGAACACGGCGCAAAGGAAAAGGCCTCTGAGAAGTTAAAATGAATGCCACAGATCTCATTCACTAAGCTCATGCATTCTATTTTCACTTTCTTACTCTGTCATTCATCGACTGTCTTTTCCCATGTTACACACGGTTATAATAAACCTGGTCACTGAGTCTCTTAGCCCATAGAAGGTTAGAAACAGCTGATTCGAAGGAGCTCAAGAGGCATCTAGAAATCAACATGATGGCTGGTGATGAAGGAGAAGGTAGAAAAAGAACCAGATTCACAGCTTCAAAAATTATAGCAAGTAGGGGGCCATTTTGTGTTTGGTCCAAGAGTCCTGCGTAGGGTAGTGGTCTCCACACCCCTGGAAATCATGCTCCTAGCTACACCTTCAAGGTGTTGAGTTTTTTCCTGTTCAGTACTCTCTATTTAAGGAGAGGTGGACATACAATTTACTTCGGGAGACTGCTGAATGGAGGTAAAGTGGTCAAAAGGAAAGAAGGCAGTCTTTGGAGCAGAACAGATCCTTTGGCTTCCCACCGCTGCCTACTACTTCCTGTGGAAACTGACATCTCTTAGTCTCATTTTCTTTATCTGTAAAATAGAGAAAATAACTAGTGAGATAATGTTGATCAAGTACCCGCCTGAATAAAGGTGGGCATTGGAATCCCCCAGCCTGAAGTCTCAAGTCTAAAGATACGAATAAAGAGAAAATACCAGAATCAAATCAGGGAACAGTGTGACAAAGGAAAGGTAAGATCAAGTGCTGCAAGATCAAGTGGGAGAGAAAATCCATTGGTTGCCTCTAGCACGGTGCCCCCCAACTGTGGACTGAACCTGCAACCCAGGCATGTCCCCTGAGGGGAATTGAACTGGGGACCCTTTGCTTTGCAGGACCACGCCCAGCCCACTGAGCCCTGCTGGTGAGGGCCAAAAGGCTTTTGTTTTTTTTAGCAATAGTTTAATTGAAGTCTCCGCCTGGTGTGGGGAAAGTGGGTGCCTATATGGGGCTCCTGGTTTTAGCTGGGAAAAGGGAGTACAGGAAGCATCTCACCTCATTTCTTTTTTCTGAGTATTATTACATTTTTTTAAATTTTCAAAATTGTTTTTGAAAGCAATTTAAAGTTCACAGCAAAATGGAAAGGAAAGTTCAGAGATGTCCCACATCCCCTCTGCCCCAGTGCGTCCACAGCCTTCCCATCATCAGTGTCCCCCAGCAGAGCTGTGCACTGTGTCAGCGCCTGAGCCTGAATCAGCCTGTTACCACTCAAAGCCTGTTCTTGACAATAGCGCTCACTCTTGGTGCTGTACATTCTTTGGTCTGGACAAATGTGTCACTAGTGACATGTGTCTATCACCATGTATCCTACAGAGTAGTTTCACGGCCCTAAAAATCCTCTTGCTCCACCTATTCATCCCTCCCCCCATTCCCAACCCGTGGCAACCACTGATCTTTTTACCGTCTCCATAGTTTTGCCTTTTCCAGAAAGTTGTGGAGCTGGAATTGTACAGGATGTAGCCTTTTCAGACTGGTTCCTTTCACGTAGTGATATGCATTTAAGTTTTCTCCCTGTCTTTTTGTGTTTTAATAGCTCATTCCTTTCTGGCACTGAATATCACCCTTTTTTAATGTACCACAGTTTATTTCTCCATTCACCTACTGAAGGACAAATTGGTTACTTCCAGTTTTGGGTTATTATGAATAAAGCTGCTATAAGCATCTGTGTGCAATTTTTTTGCATGTGTGGACATAAGTTTTTAACTCCCTTGGGTAAACACCAAGGAGCGCAATTGCTGGATCATATGGTAAGAGCATGTTTAGTTTTGTAAGAAACTGCCAACCTCTCTTGCGCAGCGGCTGTACCATTTTGCAGCCCCACCACCAGTGAACGGGAACTCCTGTTGTTCCACAGCCTCATCAGCATTCGGTGCTGTCAGTGTTCTAGATTTTGGCCGTTCTCATGGGTGTGCAATTGTATCTCATTGGTGTTTTAATTGGCATGAGGTGAGCCTGTTTGTGAAGTTTTAAAGAAATTTTTAAGTGAAATGCAGTCCTCTCTACCTGCAAATCACATGAAGTTCTTCACACGCTGTAAGGATGTCTTTTCATTCATTCACTCAGTTTTTAGTACATTTAACGTGCCTAGTGCATACCAGGTACTGTGCGAGTGCCTTGGTATACAATAGTAGAGTAACCGTAGTGGTTTAAAAAAGAATGATAATACTATTAGGAGTGTTTCCTATTTTACCACAACCAAAATCCTGAAAACTATGGAAGATCCCCACTATACCACTTGACATGTGTCCAATTTGAGTTGACATTTAATTGGGTCAACATTTAGTGGTGACCGAGGGTGGCATTTAGTTGAATATTTCCCCAAATATAAAGAATTAGCTGAACCAAGGAAGATATGGGAAGGGAGGACTTGGTCTCGAGTGGGCAATCAGTAGCCAGAGACTTCTCTTCCACTCACCTTCTGCCGACCGTTGGTGTGGCATTAGCCCTTGCGAAGACCTCACAGATTGGTTTTAGGTCTGCAGGAAAGAGAATTTTCTTACTGAAAGAGTACAGCCCCTGGCTTTGACAGGTGGTCTCTTGCTTAGCAGCATAACATTAGGGCAAGGTTTTACATTAAGGGTAGTCTTCTACCATACATTAGTAATCTCAACGATGCAAAAGATCCATCATTTTTATTTTCATCAAAGCATTCATCTGAGATCATGTTTGAAGGATGGATTTATCTGTTGTAGTTACTAGAGGTGATGACTTCAATGAAAAAAAAAAAAGATATTTCCTACCTTAAAAACTCAATGGAATACCAAAGAAAAGATAGTTGAATTTGGGGCATCAGGAAAGGGGGTCAAAGTCGAATGATCTTCCAAATGGCCGGTCACAGCTGTGTCTAAGCATAGGAGGAAAATTTAGTCTTACATTGTCTTAGAATTTATTTTCTTCTTTTTATTGAGTTTGCCTCGGCAAGTCTTGGAATTTTGATTTCAGAGACCCTGGGGATTCTCACGCAGTCACCTGCTTCGTCTCACTGATCAGGAAGTGAAGCTCAAAGAGGTTAGACGACGCTCTGGCTGTCTGTTGTATTGGTAGCAGAATGTTTACCGGGCACAGACAGGCTCAGGGGGAAGGTACAGCTGTTGATTCTTTCTCAGAAAAGACTCTCAGGCAGAGCAACATCTGGAGCATGATGTTTGGAATTCTTATATAGCTAGCAAGAGTTTCATAGACAAGACAGAGGTACTTTCATGAAAGGAGTTATCGATCAGTCATTGCCACCTCATCTTACCTGCAGTACCTAGACTAGCTTGCTTCTGCTGAGTGTGTTAGCAGTTACCTTCAGTTCCTACCTTCGCCTCTCTCACTTTAC
Source organism: Anoura caudifer (assembly GCA_004027475.1). Lineage (NCBI taxonomy): Eukaryota > Metazoa > Chordata > Mammalia > Chiroptera > Phyllostomidae > Anoura > Anoura caudifer. Next base: position 242,051 of record PVKU01000247.1, read on the forward strand.
TGGAAGTGCGTCACCCTGAAATGCACAGGGTGGTTCCTTTGAATCTCACAGTTCCCTTCAGCACCACTTTCCTTCAGCAGCAGGTCACCCACTTGCTGTTTATCTAGTAAAACTGGAAATGTGTGTGTGTGTGTGTGCGCGTGCACACACGTGCGTACAAAGCCCAGTGGCCTAAGGAATTTTACTGCCCAGTTTAACAACTCAGTAAAAGGGATTTTACATTACAAGCCTTTTTCCCCCTTCTGTATGATGAAGAAACGATTGGTCTTTTAATTTACAGCCTTCTCTTAAAGAGGAGGTTGCATCAGCTACAATAAATTCTGGATAAAAATGTTTCTGCTAATTCATTTTTCACTGAACCAACCAGTCTGCCAACAAGCTGCTTCTTTATTTGAATTCAAACTGATAGTGAAATATTTTAAAGCAATATATCCGTGGCTTCTTTTAACTTGTTTGATCATTTAAAATCCCGTATTGCACAGAATGTAATTATCTCTTTCAATAAATATTTGCCATGATTTGGGAGTTAAGTTGTACTATTTTGGAAGCAGAAGGTAAATAAAAATGCACTGAACCAAGTAAGGAGATTCAAGATGTCGATGGGCCATATGATTACAAAGGCCGAGACAGACAGGAATCTGATCTCGTCCCAAGGCTTCCGATGGCACGCAAATGTTAATGATTTCCAAATCTCTAGCCTAGTCTCTCCCCGGAATGCTAGACGCATATACCAAAGTATTTATTTGCTATCTGCACTTGGATGGTGAGTAAATATTTCTAACTTAACAGGGCCAAGCAGAATTTCCAGTTTACCCCTCCGACCTCCAAAGTAGCTTTGCTTTGGTTTTCCCTAGTCAGTCGGCTGGCGTAAGCCAGAAATCTAAGGGTTACCTTCAGTTTCTCTCTCTCCTTCCCCACTAACATCCAGCTATAACTTCAAAAGTTATCCTGAGTCTTTCCACTGTCATTACCCTCATCCAAGTCCTCATCACCCCTCTGCTGGACCACGACAATCACAGCCCAACTTGTTTCCTAGCTTCTAATCTTGCCTCTCTGCAAACTGCTTTCCACACAAAAGCTAAAGTGAGCTTTAAAAAATATGAATCAGACTGTGTTCCTGTCCTGCTTAAACTCTACAGTGGCTTCTCATCACACTTACCAAAAATCTGAACTCCTTACCCTAAATGATCAGGTTCCCATCTCTTTCACTTTCAACTTCCCTCATTTCACTCCGTGAACTCTGACCTTCTTTCCTTCCCTCTAACGTGCTTGCATTCATCAGGGTTCTGCAGAGGGAACCAACAGTATGTTTATATTCATGTATGTAGAGAGATTTATTATCAGGAATTGGCTCACGTGCCTGTGGAAGGTGAGAACTCCCACAATCTGCTGACGGTAAGCGGGAGACACAGGAGGGCCAGCGGTGCGGGCTGCTGTCTGACTCCACAGGCCTGAGACCCAGGAGAGCTGATGGTGTAAATCCCAGGCCAAGAGCCAGAGAGCACCAACGGCCCAGTGCAGGTGGTCGAGCAGACAGAACCCTCCCTTCCTCCACCGGTTTGTTCTGTTCAGGCTCTCAGTGGACTGGGCGAAGCCCACCTGCATGGGGAAGGGCAATGTACTTTATTCAATCTACAGAATCAAACGCCTTCCCAGACACACGTAGAAAGAATTTTTTCACCAAATATCTGGGCAACTAATATATCATGACCTAGTCAACTTGACACAGGAGTTTAACCGTCACAAATGTCCTCTCTTCTTCCTCAAATGCTTTTCCCGCCCATTCATAGCTGGTTCCTTCTTGTCAGTCAGTGATCACCCTGAGGGTCACCTTTGCCCAACAAATCCTTCCCTGGCCATCCAATGTAAAGTAGCTACCCAAGTTTCTCCATTTATTTTCACTTCTGGATTAAGGTTGAAACAGGAGAAGGGAGAGAACATTTTGATGGGCCTCACAGGCTCTTTTTAACCCGAGGCCTATGGACTCCACAATTCCCTGAAACAGTGGCCATATTTGCTATGTCTTTGAGTATGAAGGTGGTTGCCTCAAATTCTCAAAAAAGAGTGAGATCCATAAACATTTAAGAGACATTCGAAACAGAACCAGCAGCCCACTCATGGGTACCCCTCTCTCTTTGCCTCCCATCTTCCCTTTACCTAGAAAATTAGCATTCACATTTTATGCAGCATCCCAGGTCACTTCCCCCTTGACACCCAGTCTGGCATCCAGGCAGAGAAGAAGCACCTGTTTTCCCTCTGGACAACAACAAGAAAGTTCGACCCTCATCATCCTGAGGCGGTGATGAGAAGGCACACAGCACTGCGTTTCCGACAGGCTTTTCTAATCTCGTCTTCTTATTCGGCTCTTACTAAAATACTAATCCCCTGGGAGGGAAAAATCTCTCTATGAGTTCTTTAGCACAAACAAACATCTTAAAAGAAATGTGAATGAAAAACCACATCGACATAATCTCAAAGCTACAGGGGGAGAAGAATGACCGGAAACCCTCCATCGCTGCTGAAGGAGGGCAGGGGTAGGGGAAGTAAGTAGCTTATGTAAACCAGGGTGAGCTGAACTGGGGATGGGGAGGCAGCGAGGCACAAGTTCCTAAATCCATGCGCTGTGTGACAGTAAAGTAAGCCACCAACAGGAGCTGAGATTTTTCTAGCGACATACATTCTAGTGTGATGGCCCAGCAATAATGTTTAGAGCGATGTTCAAAGACATCCACCCAAGAAAGTTAACATGCCTTTTTTTTTTTTTTGTCATTAACAAAAGCGAATCCCACCTCATGATCTAGCCTATATAGTGTTCTGCCAATAAAAAACATAAACACATCAGGGAGTTTCACACTCATGACTACCAGAAGTGACGAGCTTCTTTTTAATTTTTCTTGGCAACATCAGTAGACCTGCCCTTGGAATTCTGTCCCAGAAATTAAAATACGAGACTATACAGAGCCCTAGCTGATTATCAGTGCTTTAATCGGTGCTTCTAAAGGGTCTCGTTTGCACCCAGTTCCCATGAAAAGGAAACATCAACTAAGAGAATGAATTTGGGGCTCTTTTTGTATTACTAACTTTGTTTGTAAGCTCAGTTGCCCATTTTGCTTGGCAAATATTCTGAAGAGGTATCCATGGCGATCAGTTCCAGTTTTCGGAGAGCATGAACCAGGGCGTGTGACATAAGGAAGGGTGACGTTTTCACGGTAAAGGGATGGGACACGTTTAAGGCAGTGTTTGGCCTTTGGACCCAAGAGAGTATCCAGGACTGCCTGGTTTATCCTCCCTGCGTTCTGCTTCACCCTGCGAAGTGGGGCACTGTTCACCTCTCTGAATCTTATAATGAGGATCACAAACAGGACTGATTCTCTCTTTCTCTCTTTCTCTTTCTCTCTCTCTCTCTTTTCTTTTCTCCCTCCCTCCCTCCCTCCCTTTCTCTCTCTCTCTCTCTCTCTCTCCAGGGCAGCAGAGCACTCAACATGTTCTTTGTTGGAGACCGGAGAGCCCCTCCTCACCTCCTTCCTTCCTCTCCCACAAACTCAGTCTATACCTGGCCCAGCTTCCTTCAGGTCTCTTCTGTGGCTCATGCAAACAATAGGGACTAAGCAATGCGGTCACACAGAATGAAGATGCTCCATAGGCCGGTAAAGTCTCCCTGGACTCTAAGCTGAGTTTGAGGACCTTTTCCTAGATTTCCTGAAGGGTGCTCTCAGGACATCATTTGGTAGCACCATTGCAGAATGGATCACATTGTAATGTAAGTTCCATTCCTTGTCCTTCTCCATCCATCTTCCCCAGTGGATTGGGAACTCCTCAAGGGGAGAAAGTTGTCTTCTTCACTGGAATTGAGTTGGCCTATGGTTGGCTCTCAATGTTAGTTCAACAACTAAGTGAATGTTCTAAACAGGTTTCAGGAATTATAGGACAGGATTTCAGGAGGAGAAAAGGCAGAGGCACAACGTCGTGGTTGGAAAACCAAGATCAGTAGTTAAGTGTGGCAGAGGAGACATTAATTTAGGCAAGTAAGTGGAGATACACTGGAGAGAAAAGCTGTGGGAGATTATGGGGGTCCTGGAGTGCTGGGGGGATAGAAACTGTATGTATGTAGTCTGGATAATGGGGAGTCACCAAAGACTGGGGGCCAGAAAGTGCTGGAACCAAAGTGGTGTTTAGGGCAACCAAGTGTATAGCCAGAACTAAGTACAGAGCAGCCTCCCTGGAGTAGGAAGCGAGGGGAGGCAGGTAGCCACGTACAGACTGTACAGACTGTGGGAGCAGCTGGGATTGGCCCAGCGGCCAGCAGAGGCAAGACTTGCTCAGATATCGTAACTGTATCAAGCATCAGAATTGTCCAGGGTCCTGACCCCTGGAGAAGTCTTTGTTTTTTTTCTAGCTCCCATCTGCTTGGACTCCCAGGTCTGATGGGCTTTTCTCTCTTGGCTACCCAAGCAGTACATGTCATCTGGTGTGAGAGTAACTGGGAAGCAGCGTGGGGTTCATGAGGGGCAGTGGCAGAGGTCGAGAGATGAAAGAGGCTGAACTGAGGCAGAGGCTGTGGGGATGGAGAGGAAGGGCCCGATTTAAGAACACTTTCTGAGGCTGAATCTATAGAATTCGGTGAATGAATGTGGAGCAGGAGGGAAGGGCATGTGAAAGACGATTTTCAGGTTCCTGGATGCTGACTGTAGGAACACAGAAAGAGGAAGCTGAGGGCAAGAGGGTAACTATTTCAGTTTCGGACAAACTAAATTGAAAGCGACAGCAAAATTTCCAGGTGGAGGGGTCCAGACGCTTCATTGGGGACAGAGATTTGAAATTCGGGAGGGAGGTGGGTACTAGTTATTGGTGATCATTCAAGGCATGGAAATGGATGTGATCACTCAGAGAGCAGGTGTAAAGAAAAAGAGGCAATGATAGAACATCAGTGTCAGGAGATGGGGGATGGGAGTGGGAGTGGGGCAGGAGCCAGTGGCAGCATCTAGGAAGGACTGGCCAGAAAGGTAGAAGGAAGCAGAGTGCGAGGAAGGCCAGGGTTTTCAGAAAATGAGAGGAGCAGCAGTACACAGCACCGATGGGCAGAGCGAGCCGTAGGGGACTCATTCATGCGCTAGTGAGAGCGATTTCCATGGAAGCCAGGCAGAGGAAGGCATGGGAGAAAGGAGGTGGAACCCACGGCCCCAGTCTTTGCGGCGGTGTGGAGGGATGCTCCCCTTCGTCACTGAGGAACAGAGTCTCTGGACAACGGAACGCAAAGGAATTCAATGTGCAGGCGGAGGGCGGCGCCTTTCATTGAGACCTCCACTCCAATTCTCTTCCCTCCACCCTGCTTTCATCTAAGACCTTGAGCTTTGGTTTCAGGGTGCGTTTGCGGTGTTAACAGTAGTGGAAGTGAAAGGCTTAATGATGTTTTTGTCTTCTTGTTTTGTAAGAAATTATTCAACTTCCACTTTTAACATGCTGGGGGAATAATACGAAAAACTTGCCTTCCTGGTTTTTATCAATGGAAGTTCCTATTGTCTCAGTCTCTTAAAGAATCGGTTCTTGGCTCACTGAGACAGAATGATCCGTCTCACATTGAAAATGTCTTATTGTCAAGTCCAATGGCATCAAGAAAAGTCAATGGATGAATTACAAGTATTCACCACAATGTGATTTCTATAAGACAAAGACGGGAGCCTAAATAAAGAACTTGAATATTGAAACTGTTTCTTCTCTATTAAAAACAACAACAACAACAGCAGAAAAAATAATGTTTTTTCCATTATTATGGAGGTTCCTTTTACTTTTCGTTTTTGGTCAAAGCTCGAGTGCATTCCATTTTTCAGTGTCATTATAAAAACTCTGCCCTGCCTGTGGCATCAGAAACATGCACAGCAGCCATCTCTTTTCTTCGGGGGATACATTCCAAGAACCTCAGTGGATGGCTGAACCCATGGGTAGTACCGAACCCGATATATACTACAGTTTTTCTTACATTAAAACATACATACTACATACATACCTTTTTGCTTACAGGAAACACTACAGCTTCTCTTTGGCATATCCGAACTGCCAGCATTACCACTCTTGTGCCTTGGGGGCCATGATTACCTAAACCGAGGGTTACTTGGGCCCAAGCCCTGCGATGCTGTGGCTGTCCATCTGACAACCGAGACGGCCACTAGTGTCTAACGGGTGTGTTTTGTGTGCAGGGTGGATCTCCTGGACAAAGGGATGATTCACATCTGGGTGGGATGAAGCAGGATGGCTTACGATTTTGTCATTCTACTCAGAACAGGATGCAATTGAAAACTTATGAATTGTTTATTTCTGGAATTTTCCATTGAATATTTTTGAACCACAGTTGACTGCGAGTAACTGTGGGTAAGTGGAACTATGGAATGTGAGACCATGTATAAGGGGGGAACTATTGTACGTGACACATTCCCTATTTTATCCATGCAAAAGTGTATCTGTGATGAAATTTCCTCACATTTCTGGTTTATTCACTTAGCACCAGCAGTCAAGGGTAACTAGTTAAATCTGCCATGAGAGCAACTGGCTTATTCTATGACCACAGAAGGCCCGACGCTGAAATGTGTGTTGTTACGACAAGCGGAGTCTGGAGAGAGTGGGGGACCACGCAAACTCAATGCTACTGCTCCTAAAACAATGGCTGGTTGGTACAGCTGGTATCCAAGAGGGAAGCCCTGGGACAAGGCCCTTATGTCAGTCAGTAGAAGCTGACTCTGGCTGATCTAAGAAGAAAGAGCATTTATGTACAGTGTGGTGGGTGGCCCGCAAGAATCCTCAGGGGGTGGGGGGCTGGAGGACCAGCAATGAGGTGGTGCAGCCTGGATCCCGGCTCAAGTCCCACAGCAACGCTGCAGACTGGTCCGGTGACATCCCCTGCCATGGACCCAGCGATGTGCACTCTGCCCTAGAAGCTGCTGCCACCTACATGGCTGCTGACATTGGCACTGTCCCCTCCTTCCTGTCACTAGCTGCAGAGGAGCCTCAGTTATGCCCCTCCCCCACAACTTCAAGAAAGGCAGGGAAGATGGTCTCTGGCACTTCCAGTCTTTAATGGGGAAGTGGCTTTGCCCCTTAAGGTTAGGGAATCCCCAGGCACAGGAAGAAGTTCACATCCTGGGAAACTAAAAAGAGTGACAAATGTCATTCTTGCACTTGAGAACTAGGAATATATCTTCACCTTCTTTATGGGCCCAGACCCGGCACAGGGCACCGCACATAGTAGGGGCCAGCCAGACTTTCAATTACGAACACTCTGCCTGCTTGCGGTAGGGGCGAGTTCCAGCCCACAGACTGCTGATAGCCTAGAGAGCTGAGCAACTGGACAACACAGATAGTCTTCGCTTTTTAAAGCTGTGGCTCTTTTGCTGAACCTGTTGAAATGCAGCCATACAGAACTCACATTCTTTGATGGGATCTATGTCAAAGCCATTAACAAAACTCACCAGCCACTCAGTGAAAATCTTCTTCCGGCCCCATGAGAACATCAGGGTTTGCATGGTAGAGGAAATAAGGAAATAAAAGTGTTTAAATCTCTGGTCTCTATTAAGTTGGAGAGAGGAAAGATACCATTGGCATTTTAAGATAAACATCTCAAAAGCTGTATGCTGGGTGGCCAGGGTATAGCCCACAGTGTCATTTGACAAGATTGTTCTCACTGGTCACTGCCCACCGAGAGGAGAAATGTGGAGCTGCTGGAGGGGCAAGCCACCTGTTTTCTGTGACTCGAGGAAAGCGCTGGGACTTCAATGGCGAGGTTCCCAAGTCTCTCCAACCAAACAGCTACCTTAACCTGACTTCCACACAGGCAACGTTTTTGTGTTCTGGGTTCCCCCGACAATAATGTTTGCTATTTTAGCGTACAATATGATGCCTTGCAGGCCCTGGATACTGGGTGACTTTTTTTCTTGGTGGTGATAACAACTAGAGATAACATAAATTGCCTCTTATTTTGGTAAAAACTTGCTACATTTTTGGACCCTGAGGAGAGATTTTAATATAGTATACTAAACATATAGGTGAAGTATTAGACCTACTGTGTAGGCATTACTGATTTTGAGGCATTTTAGTAAGATTATTGCTGTTGTTAGATGAGCATTTGTCATCAAGATAGAACAGAGTAGGTATAGCACGCTATGCATCCAACTTCCTGTAATGTAATATGGCAAATAACTGTGATACATTTATTAAAACCAAGAAATTGACATGGATACAAGCTGTCAGCTAAACTACAGGCTTCATTTGGACCCCCCTCCCATTTCTTGTTAATTTTTTACTACTAATTTGAGCTGCTTGCTATATAGTAGAGTGCTAATTAGTTTTGGGAACGGGCGTTAGACGTAGAAGTGGCTCAGAAAAACTATATAATCTACCATTTTATATGACAAACATAGATATGTTTTAAATTTTGGCCCCAAATATTTTCCATGCGTGATCTGATTTCACCCTCCCCAGAAACCAAGAGGGCAGGGGTGGATGTCATCATATCCACTTTGCAATTAAGACAGAAGGACTTGGGATTCCAAGCAATTGCTTGCAAGACAGCTCAGCTGGGAAGAGTCAGAGCCCGGATGTGGACGGAGGACTTCGATTCCGAAGCCCACCTCGGTGAGACTGTGGGTGTCAGCACTACGGTACAGGCTGAAGGGCACCACCACAGGTGTGATACACACACCGCCTCTCCATCAGCAGCATTGCCCGGAACTCATTTTCCAAGGTCGTCTGGATCAACTGTGGCTGGTGGCCCCGGTGGGGGAGGTTGTCCTGTAACGACGACGACATGTGACTCTAAGTGAAATGTGTGGTGTGTGGGATTGGTTCCACCCTTGACACCCTGACCTTGCACTCTCAAACAGGAAGTCCTCGCTGGCTCCTTCCTCTGCAGGGTGGCTGTGGGGCTGCCTGCGGCTGGCCAGCCCTGCCAGAGCAGCTGAGAGGAGCAGAGCGCAAACATCCATCCCCACGTGCCTTTTGCTTTTCTTGCCAGAGTGTTTCAAGGCTTAATTAACGAGTGCAAAGTGATCGGAAATGCAGAAATAAAAGGAGCTGGGGAACTGTCGAGCGTTGACGACTACCTGAGGCCAGGCAGCTGAGAAAGGGAGGCCCAGGGAGACATCGAGGGTCTGGGGAGACACAGAGGCCCGCGGCTCGGCAGCCAGCTGGTTGGCCCAGAGCCAGCGTGCACGGTTTCTGCAGCTTCTGCCCCCAGCCTCCCTCTCAAGGCTTACACTGCAGCTCTGCTCAGGAATCAGACCCGGGATAAACAGTTCTCAAAGGGCTGAGCCGGAGCGGAGGAGAGGCGGTCTGAGGACACCCAGGGCTGCCAGTTCCATCGCTGGCCCTGTAGAGACAGGGTCAGATGTCAGCTATCTTCCAGCATTGTCAACGCAGGACGGTCCCCAGATCACTGGATTCGGTCAGTGAAGGAGTAAATGTGATAAATATCAAAGATCGGAACGAAGCAAAGTGTGCTCCGTTCATTCCTTTTGACAAGCATGGATTCATGGTAGTGATTTAGTACTATCACCTGTGGGAGGCAATAAATCTCATGTAAAGTGGTGGGCAAAAATAATGAAGTCTGAGTCACGTGCTCTTTCACCATCTCCTCAATGTGCGTTCCTGAAAGGGCAAGGCTATTGGTTTCATGGAGAATGTTAAAGCTTGTGACTCCATAGGGTGGAGGCGGGCGGCATTTTATTGCAATTTAAAGCGTACAGAAAAGCAAGTGGAAAATCTTGCAGCATATCCTGATACCACCTGTATCCAAAGAGTTAGCATTGCAGGGTTTTCTCCAACAGAGTGCAGATTTCGGTGCGTGTGTATATGAGCAGTGGCTATGTATACAGCCTATTCTAAACTGTTTACAATAATGGAGGGAAAGGGTTTATTTGGGTAATCCAAAGTTTATATTAGGCTTTCATCATGTTTTTATGCCTTGCTTGGCCTAATGGTTGGGTTGTTATCCATCTCCTGAGCCTGCAAACTCAGGATGTGGCTGCTGGAAGCCCCTACACCTTGGCATGGGGCCAAGGGGCGATGTGGAGCCAACTTCATGGTCAAAGAGGGAGGGTCACGCTACACAACGTCCTCTGCCATTCAACACCAGGACCATCACGTGAAATGGAAGATCTCCAAAAGGACAGCCAGGCAGCCACCCCCACTCGCATCTGCTCCCTGAATAGTTGGAGGCCAGAAGAGGCTCTTGTCCGCAGCCGCAGCAGGGGGACTCCTTGACAGCCAGGACCCGCCATAGTCATCCCGTTTGTTCTTTTCTGGACATTGCACTTGGACCGATTCCTCTTGGAGATGTGTCTGTGGCTGCCCTTGGTGTATGTAACAAAATGTGACACCCACAGGACTGAAGGATTATCTGAAGCCACCAATGACGGCTTCCTTCAGGGCTGCATCTGTTCTTGCCAGAACTATACGATAACCTCCTAATAAGTCTCCTGCCTCTGTCTTGCTCCCTTCTAAATTATCCTCGGTACAGGTCCTAGGAGGATCCTTACAAAACACAAAGTCCCTTTCAATACTATGATGGTGAATTTTGTGTATCAACATAACTGGGCCACAGGGTGCTCAGGTATTCAGGCAAACATTTTTCTGGTATGTCTGTGACGGTGTTTTGGATGAGATAAATATTTGAATCTGTAGACTGAATAAAGCAGATTGCCCTTCTCAGTGTGGGTGGGCCTCACCTAATCTGTTGAGCGTCTGAATAGGACCGAAAGATTGAGTAAGGAAGAACTCAGCCTGCTTGACTGCCTTGAGCTGGAACATCGGTTCTTTACTGTCTTCAGACTCAAACAGACATATCTGTGCTTCCTGGGTCTTGAGCCTGCTGCTGTTTGGGCTGGAACCACAGCATCGGTCTGGGTTTTCACCTTGCTGTTGGTCTTAGAACTTGTCAACCTCCATAATCACATGAGCCAATCACTTATAATAAAGCTTTCTCTGTGTGTTTAGGTAGATGCTGTTGGTTCTGTTTCTTTGGATAACCCTGACTGATACAAATACCTTATTATTTACTGACTTCATTCACTGATTCATTAAAAAAAAAATTTAGTGAGCACCTGCTAGGGGGCCAGAAACTACTTTATGTTCTTGGAAATTAACACTGAACAAAACAAGGATTCCTAGCCTTAAGGAACTTCTATTCATGTTGGGGAGGGGGTAGCAGTGGAGGGAGAGAGGCAATGAATAATTAGTAACATGTCGGAAGGTAGTAAGTGCAAAGGAAAGAGGACAAGGTTGAGCAGGATGGGGAGGATCAAGAGAAATTGAGGAGACCTTTGAACAAAGGCTTAAGGGAGATAAAGAGGTTTGCCGGGAGGAAAGCAGGATAGACTTCAAACCTGGTGGCACTGGCCCCCCGCCTGTAGGGACCTACGGGCACTTCCTCACCTGAAACCCCCGTTTGAGCCACACCACCCTCCGTGCAGCACCCCGAGCTGCCTCGCACCTTCATCCCTCCATGCCTTTCCTTGTGCTCAGGATGTCCCCTCGACTGGGACCTTCTCCCCACTCTTGTTTACATCTTACCTCTACTTATCCTTGAAGACTCGTAGCTTCTGCCAAGGCTGCCTACCTGGTGATTTCTTGAGCCTCTTTTGGTGTCCAATAGACTTGGCTTTAAGCTGTAATTCTGCCCCTAAGTATCTATGCAACTTTGGGCAAGTTTGTTCATGTGTCAAATGGGAATAAAAATAGTACCCTGCTTATAAAGAACCAGAAATGAGAAAATGCAGGTAAACTGATTCAGCGACTCTGGGCTGCTATTATTATCGTTCTTTCTCTTCCCCTCCTCCACCCCATGCCCTTCCTCCCCTCTTCCTCTCTGTCTGTGCTCCCGGGGAGCCCAGGGCCAGCCCCTCACCCCGCCTCCAATGGCACTCTGACTGGCTCTTGAAAGCAGGCCCAAGTCCCCCTTCTCAGGCCTGGGCCCTGGGCCCTGGCTCCACTCCCTGGCCGGCCGCCTTGGTTTCCTCATTCACACCCCTCACCCCTGTCCCATCATCCTTGTCCCAGATCGCATTCTGGCTTCAGATTCAGGCTTTTTCTTGGCTTTCCAGAGCAGCTTAACTCCTTGCTGGAATGTTTCTTGTGAAACTCCCTGCTCAGAGCCCTGTTAGAAAATTCTGGACTTGCTGGGTCAGGCCTGACCCCTGCCTGGGACGGGAGGCACAGGGCTTCTGCAGTTGGGAAACAAAACCACTTGAAATGTTTGTCGTAGAGCAAATTTTTAAAAATAGAGTTTATTTTTTTTATAACAGTTTTCTTTTCACAGAAAAATCCTGTTCAGGCCCACATACCTCACACCCAGTTTCCTCTTTTAGTAACATCTTACATGTTACCGTGCGGTACACTCCTTACAGCCAGTAAACCCATATTGATAGAGTATCACTGGATGAGTCCATACGTTATTCAGATTTCCTTGGTTATCCACCTGATGCCCTTTTCTGTGCCAGGACCCCACCCAGCACCCTACAACACATTTAATGGTCTTGTCTCCTTAAAGGTCCTCTTCGCTCCAATGGTTTCTCAGCATTTCCTTGTTTTTGATGACTTTGATGGTTCTGAGTAGTGCTCAGGTGTTTTGTAAGATGCTCTTTCCCTGGGTTTGCTGATGGGCACAGAAGGAATGGAATGCAGGGGATTGTTCATGGCGGCAATGGAGGATCTGAGATGCAAGCAGAGGAAGGCAGTTACTCAGACTAATTTCAGCAGAAAGCCTTTAATGTCCCTGAGCTGGGGTGTTAGCAGGAAGTGGCAGTGTTACCTAAGCCAGGGCCTGGGGTCCCTTGGAAGAAGCCTCAGCCAGATGCAGCCACTGATGGAGATGCCGTCAGAGGCAAGAGGGAGGGGGAGCATTTCTTCGGCTTTTCCTTTCCTCCCACCTCCACGCTCCCTCCAGTCAGCCTGTAAGAGGCTGCTCCTAACACTACAGTGCAGAGGGCACGGCCGAGAATGGCTCTGAAGACAAACTGGCCCAGACTGGGACAGCTGGCGTTTGGACACAAGCACCTGTGATGTGGTTTTATTGCAGCACTTACCCCACTGCCCTGCGATGTAATGATTTGCCTGCCCACGGGCTCAGAATGGTGACTGGTGCTTTGAGGGCAGTGTTTATGTTTTGATGCCCGTAGTCCTGGAACAGTACCTTGCTCATAGTAGGTTTTCTGCATTTGAAATATACACAATCAAATGAATGAATGAATGAATGTTGGTTTCTTTTGACTCCTACCTCTCTTGTGTGCTCTAGCTTTGAGGAAGGCTCACCACCAGCATTTTTTTTTTTTCAGCTTCATCACCTCCTATTGGTGTTAAGATGACTTTGAGCCTAGCATTTGCAACATTTGAAGGCCACATGGGTGGTGTGACTATAAAGTAATTAGACCAGTTTGCAACAAGGAATCAAGTTGTGCATTAACCCTTCTAAGTAGTTCCTAAGGAAGGCCATCCATATCTTTCAGTGAGCTGGCATGCCTAGCTTCTTCCTTATGAGCTACACAAAACAAAGGAATGAATCCTTTTTAAGAATAAAATGTTTCTGTCTGTACAGCTAAACGTCACCCAGCCCTCACCTGGCTGGTACTTGGGTGTGCTGGGACACATCACCAGAGAAGTTCCATTTCCTTTCGGCAAAGGGAAGGAGGAAGTGGACTGCCGCAAACAGAATGACTGGTGACCTTCCATGGGTGCGGAGGGCTGAGAAGTAACGCCCTCGTTGTCAGGGCGTACCTGCACTTAGCCAGGGCACCCTGGCTCTCACTAACAGGGCCTCGGGTATCTGAAACGTCTGAGGTTCCAGGGTTTTCGAGCACTTTCAGTGCTGGGGTGCCACTTGAGAAAACCTCATTCCTCTGTGTACGGGGAGTCCACTATTAGTCTCTGAAAAAGAGTGAAAAGGTGCCTGGGTGGTGGGAGCATTGCTCAGCCCTAGAGCTGTAAGTGTTCTGTCTGCCAGGGCGCCCTGCGAACAGCCTCAGGACAGAAACCTGACCAGCCCAGGTCCACTCTAGCAAAGACTAAAATATTTTCAACTCGCCTCTTCTTTCCATTCTGCTAAATTGCTGCTCTACTACAGGTGAAAAATGATGACCACAGAAGACTCCCTGCGTTTACCTTTCAAATGCCTCTTTTTGCACAGTTAGTTATAGAGAAATTATAGTTGGGAAGCCAGCGGTGTACTTGAAAAAGCAGGAGTCTGGCCCTGATCTGCATGGCTCAGATGGAATGGGTGTCGCCTGGCAAAGCAAAGTGTCCCTGGTTTGATTCCCGGTCAGGGCACATGCCTGGGTTGCAGGCCAGGTCCTCAGTTTGGGACGTGTGAGAGGCAACTGGTTGATGTTTCTCTAACATGGATGTTTCTCTCCTTTTCTTTCTCCCTCCCTTCCCCTCTCTCTAAAAATAAATAAATAAAATGCTTTTAGAAAGAAAGGAAAAGCATAAATCTGTTGGAAATGTTGTGATTTTGCTACACTTCAATACCTCTACTTTCTCACTTCACAATTGGGAATCATATGTCTGTCTTATAACAGGTGTGGCAAAGATCACATGAGGTGCAGGTGGGAGTGCTTTGAAGATGGACAAGTGTAACACATTACACCTCGTTCTTTGCGTGGACATAAGGCAGCAGAAAATGTGCTTTCGATATTTAATTAATACTAAAAAGTCTCCATTACCTTTATTTAGCTACAATTGGGAAGGAGGAGGGCAAGAGTAATTTTCAAAGGGACTTTTTCTGCTCCAAAAATAGAACTCAGAAAACACATATTTGATTTTCCTTTTGGTGTCAAACCACAGTGCCATTGTTATTAGCAGTTTTACAGAATCGTGACCTTCAAACTTGGAGATATCAAAGACCGAAAGCAAGCTCCCAGTCTTGAAGCCTTTCAAACAGGCTTTTCACACTAGCCGCTTTTATTTTGAATTAAGGGCTAATAAGGATTGTCCTCTCAAATGAGCACTTGCAAGTTTAAAAGTTGCCTTCCAGGTGGGTTTCGGTGAATGAAGGTGCTGAAGGGTCGCTGAAGACCCTTTTGGGGGACAGTGTGGGTAATCTGTTATAGGGGGTTCATGTAACACCCTTTCCACATTTAAAAAAATTAGAACTTGCATTTTTCCTAAGTGTACATAAGCTGATTTGTGTATATGCCTAGAATCATAATTTACTTTCAGTTTACTGAATTTGTGAATTTTTGCAATTGTTTTAATTTGTAATTAAGTTTTCTCTAGAAGGCACACCATATGCCACCATTAATTCTTGTTGATTTCTTAAGAGACACACGAGTGCATATTTTGATGCGATTTTTGAGGTCTCTTGAAAATCAAATGATTGCATGTTTAGCCATATGGGTCTTTGTTATTTAAAATAGCATATGATAAATAAGAGAAAGCAAAATGCAAAAGGACCTGTTAGGGAAAAAAAAAAAAAAAAAAAACACCGGAAAAACGGTTTAAAACATTGCTAGCCTTTTTTATTTTGTGTTATATTTTTGACACCTATCTTGGTCGATTCCGCACCGTCTCTTACCGTCTGTGAATAAACGCTATCACACGTGCACCGGCAAACACCTACGGAAACGTTGCTGCCCCGTTTGACACTGGGGCTGCAGCTATTAACAGCCGCCTTCAATGAGTCCAGCGGTAGCAAATGGTTTTCTTTAGCATCTCACGCCAGGATTTAACAGTGAGCTACAGCTCATTCGCACATACGGCGTCCGGTTTAGAAAGGGGCCGACGCGTGTTTCGGTTTTCGCGGGGATTCACAGTGCTCAGAGCTGCCTGCCCTACGGCGGGCGCAGACGCTGCCACCGGCGGGCGCGCGGCGCGCACTAGGACCCAGCAGGGCTCCGGGCCCGGGGAGCAGCCGCGCCGCCGACCCCGGGCGGGCGCCGGGGCTGGAGCCGGGGTTCCGACCGCGTTAGGCTGCAGCTCCGCCGGGAGACGGCGCGACCCGGCGGCGGGGCCACCCGCGAGTCCAGTGCCGCCGCAGCCCCCCAATGCAGCCGCGAGGAGCAGCGCGGGGGGCAGGCGATCGAAGGTAACGAAAATGGGGCTCATTTCCTGCCTCCTGATCTTCTGCTCTGGTTCAGCATTGTCACGAGAAGCCCTCACTATTCAGGCTGCTGCATTTTGGGGCACCCTTTGATTTTTTAAGGGGTCCGCCCCCATATTTCCACCTGGCTCGATTGATTTATAGCATGCAGCCCATATGGGAGAGGTCCAGGATGGCAAGTTGCATGTTTTCATTAGTTTTGTCTCAAAAGTAAGTTTATTTTTTTAAAAAAAAAAGTTTCTCAGAAATTTGTGCACAGTCGTTTAATTTTTAAAAAAATATAGCAGAGAAATGGATAATTTTAAAATTTATCAAATAATTGATGTAATTCTGTTAATGACTTACTAGGGCTTTACTTTTGTGGGCTCCCCAGGCGTTACTTTTATTTTCAAGGAACTAGCGTGTTAAATGTGGAGTTTGGCTCGGGCAGAGTTTCCAGCATTGCTGTCGCAACTGCTTTGCTATCAATTATAAACAGAGTGTCCAATCTGTGGGCAGTTCAAGCCTCTTTTCAGATACTGTAACTGGTTATCCTGATGTGACACCTACAGATGAGAGTTTCCTCTGAGGGCCGTCAGAATATTTCTCGTTTTGGAGAAACATTGTTTCGAGGAGAAAACCATGATGCCTGGCTGGGGAGGCTGAAGAGACTATTTTTCATGCTTTGTTTGTATTCTCGGGATGACATTTGGGGAAGGGAAACGCATTCTTTCTCGGCAGCCTTTTAATTGTGGGATTATTAATTTATGTAATTTATTAGTTTCAATGGGTTGGGCCCCGGGCCGTTCTCTGTCACAGGATGTGCTTAAGGTGACACGTTTGCCAGCAGTTGGGACACATGATTGCCAGTGTGAAATGTGTCTCGTCTGAAAGGACTGGTCTGCTGGGAGCTTCGGTGTGGAGCTGTGCTGGGCAGGGTGCGAGCGGCCCGCTGGGGAAAGAGGGAATCATTTTCCTTAGCTGAGGAAGAGACCCTGTTATATTCCTTTTGTTCCCTGTTTTTCATTGATCGCCAGCTCTGCCTTAAAGAGGGGAGTGCAGCCGGAGAGCGCAGAGCTGGGAAGACTGCACCGCTGACTACAGCTCACTTCAGCTCTCACACTGATTGGTCAGTAAGACGGACTTGCGAAAACAGTCACCCCAAACCTCCTGGTACAACCTCGCTGTAAATTCAGATTCGCCGTCTCGCGCACAGATTTCTGCAAGACTGGTTTTTAATTCGGGTGCAGTCTGCCTGACGTACCTTTAAGTTTAATTTTTTTTTTTTTTGGTCGTTATTGCTATCAAGATTAAAGTAGGCCATTTTGTTGACAAATTTCTTTGCAGACGTCAGCCACTGACTTGCATTTGGAGACATATCACTTTCCAGTCCGTTCTCGAGGCTTTCTGGTCAGGAGTTGTAGAATGCGAAGTTGTTCAACTTAGAATAATTTTTCCTAGCTGTTTTTTTGATCTGAAATAGCACCATCAGCAGATGGATGCTTACTTTGATCATGTATCTTTACTTTGATAATGTGTCTGTGCATTGGCAGTTAGCATGCACTAAATTTAAGCCTGCAACAGTGGGGGAAAAAGCGACGGAGAGCAAACAGTCAAAAACTGGCTTCTGGTTTGAGGAGAATGCATTTCAAATCCAAGAAAAAAAAAATGTATTCTTATGAGAATGAGTTAGTAAATTATGTGAAATATTGTGTCTATAAGAGAAAAACTATAAGGCTGGTGGACATCTCCATTTGAGCCTTAAAGCACCCCAGTTAAAGAAGCACCCTCCCAGAAGTTGTTAAATGTATAAACACTTTTCTGATTGGCTTAAAAATTTAGTCACAGGAAGTGGATGGTATCTAGTAACCAAGAGTGGAGACATGGTTGTCATGGAAACTAAGAGGAGTAACCCCCCCCTCCCCACCACACATACCGACCATAACCACCACTTAAAAAAAAAAAAAAATCCTGCATGTCATCACAGATGCCTGGAGAACATGTTGGCTTCTGTGAGCTTTCCCACAGCATCTGTTGAAACCTGAGACCATGCCTGTCAAATCAAGGTCATTTTGTCACAACAACCAAAAATGCAGTCTTGTAGATTTCATAACTGTATTTTATTGAAAATATGAAAGGAAAAAAACCTTAAAGCAAGGGTGAGCACACGTGCTTACTTGGCATTTTTGCTGCTTCTGAGTTGTGCAAGGAAAGGTGAAAAAGGTATTTGAGCGCTTTATTGTGAGTCATATTGATTTGTGTGTCTACTGTTGGAATCAAACTCTTTTCAGAGCTGTAAAGACTAGTAACATAGCATGTTACCTGTGGATGAAAGGTCATTTGGGGGAAGGTATAATGAAGACTTTCCGTTCGCAGGAGGGTTCCAAGTTGCACTCTCGCAATCGAATTCCAGGAACTGTGGTGTTTTGGAAACCCACCCCAGGGCTGCGTGTGCAGAGAGGTAAAGGAAGGCCGAGTCTGGTGCTTTTGGGGGTGGGGTGGGTGGGTGTTCTCAGTAGCTGATGGGGAAGAGGAAAACTAAACTAAAGCAAGAATGGTTTCAAAACTGCAACTATTGTTATTTGGTTAACTTAGAAAAGTTTCCTCTTCTTCTTTTGTGTCTAGAGAAAAATGCCTTAGTAAATTTTTAGGACAATGAGAGGTTCCCAAAATCAAGGTTGTGAATCTTTTCAGTGCCTTGGTAATGGTTTCAGTGATGGGGTGAAGAAAAGCTTGGAGACCAGCATCCCCCCCGCCCCTTTCCCTTTGCTAAGTGAAATAAACAGAGGAGGCCCTATCGGAAATTTTGGCTCTGGGGATGAACACTGAACCTTCTCAATGTAAAGACATTGTGTTTCTTATATTTCTCTAATCTTGCCAATGGTAGTCTTTACATTTAAAGTTTTTGATATTCATTTAGAAATATCTTCCTTGCAATCATGATGATTTAGAGCATTGTATTGCTTTATCTTAATTGAAAATGGTCAGTTTTCAGTCTCATTTAATTAACACTGATCTTTTTAAAAAGCAGCAAATTCGCCTTGTTTTCATCAACTAATTGCCTTGGGGGAGAGAGGAGGTAGAAAGAACCCTAACATTCTTGGGGCGATTTAGCACGTATTTCCTGATCCCTGGTTGTCAGATATTGAATGGATTGTGAGTTGGTGAAAAAGGTTAAGTTTAATGGCACAACTGTTCTCTTGTAGCAAAGGATTTCCTGTAAGGAGCTTTCTTATCTGTGACTGTGTTCATTGGCAGGAAACATGTCAGTTGCTTGTTTTTACAAACAGAAGGAAATGAATGGGATTTGTTGGTTTCTAGAATCTGCCTTCATGCTCCATTGTCTGTCAGACAGTTGGCTCGGAACACTTCGTTTCTGAGGGGACTTTTGAGGATCACAATGAAGTCACTCCAAATCTTTCGCATTTCTGTTTATTTATTTTTGACTTGGGGACTAGAAAAACCGATCATTATGCTACTATGTACGACTTATTTTACCAATACAAATGAACACAATATTCAATCAAGTTCCCATTCATTCTCAGTTGTCCTGTGTACACATACACACCGCAGCAGGGATTTTTTTGATAGCCGTGCTAGATTTCTAATAATTAGTCTAGAATACCAAGCAAATGCCAGTCTTGATTTTGGATTAGCCTAGAGAGGGAAAGGGAGTGAGGCAGCTTCACTATCTTTGTGTATGAGAAAAAAATGCATTAAGATTACATGTCAGGTATATGCCTACTTTGCTGGTAACAGAAATTTGATGTTGGGAAAGGGTTAGAAATTGAAACTAGGGGCTTGCTAAAACCAGTTTGAGTCCATATGAGAAGACCAGTCTTAACTCTGAAACGATTTATTGTGCAAAAGTCCGGATTATTTATGGATATTGTACATAAATATATTGGTTTTAACTCATGTATGTTTCAAATTCTGGAAGAGGAAGCAGGGCGAGCTTCTTTAAAGGGAAGTAAGTCCCTAAACTCCGTGGGAATGGAGCTGCCTGGGGAGGGGGCCGAGAGTGCACGAGCCAGAGAGGACCGTTTGCTGCTGCAATGGCTTTCACACCTTGTTGAAGACCTCATTTTTTTATTTATATTTAGCACCAAATGAAATCTTATGCAAGACCCTAATATATGAGTGGAATGAAAACAGAGATGCTTTGAGGGAACCAAGAGCCAGAAGCCCAGAGTCACTCTTGTGCCCTGTGCCTGGGACACACCCTGGAACCCTAGTACTGCTCTGAACACAAGCTGAAAACCACTGCTTTCAAAGTGCTCAGAATATTCTCTCGAGGCCGGAGGGAATGGCCCGAGAAGTCCTGGCCCAACTCAGTTGAAGAGAGAACTTTCATCCTGACAGTTTAAGATGGTGCTTGTGTTTAGAGCTTGCAGGAACCTGGTATGTAATACCGTGCAGTCTAATAAGCCATCATGTAGAAAGATCAGACTGGCCATAAGCATGAACAAGCTCAGGTCCAGTCTATAAGGAGAGAAGACAAAGAATGTCTTAAGGGTTGCTTACAAACCAGGGCCCCCCTCTTCTGACCAGTTACACAAACGTAGCACAGTGTTTGAGATCCATTGGTATGACTGCCTTATGATGCATGAGTTTATTCTGACCACCTCAGGGTGTGTTGTATCTCGGTTATCCTATCTGTCACTGGACGTTATTTCATACCAAGTGTTGTTCATGAAATGAAAGTTTTTCCAAGCTCTAGAATCTGCTTGGCAGGCTCACTGGTGTTTAGAGTGTTGAATAAAATGATAACACACAGCTGGTATTTGAATATCATGAAACATATTCAAATTCTCATCTCTAATTATGACATTGTCGGAAATGGCAGTGTTGGGGCTGGGCTCAGTTCTCCCATTCTACATCCCAGAAGCTACAGGTGCTAAGATCTCTAGCGGCAGCAGGTAGAGGAAGCCCCTTGAGTTCCGCTCTCGATTCTCACTAGCCCTGATTGACATACTCACAGTTTACGGAGGTGGGAAGAAAATAGCCGGGAGGGCTGGCAAATTAGAGGAGCGTTGTATTTCTCAAGGCCATGGCCAACCTCCCTGTGTGTTTCATGGAGGCTGCCCAGTTGGGGCGTTTGTAGAAGGAGAAAATACACACTCCTCTCGATATTTGCCTATTACTCCCATGGTGCTTGCCATGTTTCTCTGACCTGCGTGGGGTAAGAGATGGTGATTAAAATCATCAGTGTCCCAGGAAGCCACAGCTCTTCCAACAAGTTGTGCTAGGATATTTTCTGTTTCTAAAGATTTTACTTATTTTTAGAGAGAGCGGAAGGGAGGGAGAAAGTGAGGGAGAGAAACATGGATGTAAGAGAGAAACATTGATCCGTTGCTTCCCCTACGCGCCCCAGCCAGGGACTGAACCTGCAACCCAGGTATGTGCCCCAACTGGGGATTGAACCTGTGACACTTCATTTCATGAGATGAGGCCCAACCAACTGAGCCACACCAGTTAGGGCTGGAACGTTTTCTTTTTTAGAGAAAATCTTTCCTCTACGAAGATAAAACTAGTCTAAACACAAAGTAGTTGCTTGTGGTAGTGGATGAAAATGATCGTGGTTGACTTCTATTTGTGTAATTGTGTTGAATAAGATGTTCATGTTTAGGCTGTTTAAAGCTATCTTGCTCCCCCTCCCACCTGCCATAGAAAACTGACAGAACTGCCCCCAAGGTGTATTCATGATAATAGACCAGTGATCCTTCTTCTTTTTAAAGATTTTATTTTTATTTACTTTTAGAGAGAAAAGAAGGGAAGGAGAAAGAGAAGGAAAGAAACATCAATGTGTGGTTGCTTCTCACATGCGCCTCCCACTGGGGACGTGGCCTGCAACCCAGGCTTGTGTCCTGACTGGGAATTGAACCAGCAGCCTTTTGGTTCGCAGGCCGACACTCAATTCACTGAGCCACACCAGCCAGAGTGGTTCTTGAATGAGCATTTAAACTTTGCTATTTTGGGGGACTTAGATATCTCTTCACACTCTGAAATTTCCTGATTAGGCGAACTTAAACATTCTTGCAGTCTTTAAAATGAAAACAGTTACCACTTAATGACTAGTTAATACCTGCCCAAATTAAGACCACTATATTGTTTTATAGGACTAGATTTAGCATTTAGGATGGTGTCTTGATAAAAAAATTACACTGGGTAAGTTTGGCAATATTGGATAATCTAGAAAAACCCTATCACACTGGTAAGGGGCTCTCATATATCTGGTGTTGCCCCTACATTATTTTAATTGATTCCTAGAATTAATTACTACTACTACTACTACTAAGTAATGGTAATAAACATTAATATCCCATTTGACAGATGAAAAATAGAGGCGACTGTGTTCTCAGAGCCACACTCGGGTCGCCAAGTGGTTCTCACCCTCACTCCAAATTGCAGGTGTTTCCGCCCCACTGGCTGTCTCTGTCTCTGCCCCTGGGTCGTGACCCCCTTTCCAGGCTGGAAACGGAGTCTCCTCCTGGGAATAACTGCAGGGTTGGCTGGGGAAAATTTGCTGTGACTCTGGCAAGAAACAGGGTTATGCTTGTCCTTCTGTGTTCCCCGTCGGACCGTTAGTAATGGGAGGGACTGTGTACTTGGTGATTATCTTCTTAAATCATCACCGTTTGTCCCTCCTCTACACCTGAGCTCCTTCACCCATTTGATAGCTGAATGGCCCTCTCCCCAGGGACATGACTTTCCTGGACCCCTGATGTTGCTCCTAGGCTTTCTGTTGGTGGCATCCGCAGAAACAGATTTCCTGGACCGCGTTCACTGTTGTGGTTTGCATGAACTGCCCCAAGACTCAGGAGTGCAAACGCATCTCTTTAATTTCTTCCTGAATAAAAAAACAATGGGCTTCAGTTGTCAGATTAGCAGGATGTCCAGTGTCTCCTTCGTGGGTCTCCCTACCCCTAAATCACGCCAACCCCACATGGGTTTACGCTGGCCAAGCCGAGGTCAGCTTGACTTCCTCATCGAAGCTGGTAGCTCTGTTTGTGCCTGTCTAGGGGGCCCACTCTGCTAAGTGTACACACGAGTTTGGGGAAACCAGTCACCCAGCCATTCATTCAGCGAACGGTCCTGGAGCACCTGCAGCATCCTGGGAACTGTGCTGGGGACATAAGGGCGTAGGAACCACTCCCGGCCAGCCCACCACCTGTTCTCTAACTCTGATTGGCCCCTTACACTGCAAATGTCCTTCTTTTGAAGTTCATGCTCTAAGTTGATGTGGACGGATGGGAGTGACGCCCTCCCTGAGTTCCTTCCTTGGGGCACATGCCTTTTGTTTTTATTTAGAAGCTGGCCTTGCGAGGTGGGTTCCCGGGTAGGTCGGTTACTTGGGAGACAATCTTGGGAAGACACCAGTCGGGGCACGGGTGGGAGATGAGAAAGAGAAGGTGGCCAGTAGTGGCGTGTCTCTCCAGCACCCCCGTGCAGGGGAGCTCAGGCCCACTGCGGCTTGCTCAGAGCCACTGTCCAACATGCCACATGTCACTTTCAGTCACCGGTGGATGACTGCTCTCGGGCCTTGTGTCCCCGCACTCGAGGGCGGTGTGCGAGCTGGCGGAGGGGGCTTTGGCAGAGGAGGTGCTCAGACGCTTGTCGATGCTGTGGGTGCAGCTGACAGTTGTGCGGCTGCGAGCTAAGAAAGTAAGGCCTGAAAGGGACTCGGCCGTGGCATCAGCTGCTTCTCTGTCCTGTCTCTACTCTCTAGCTCCTCCCACAGTCTCGGAAGGTAGATGCCTTAGAGGAAGGGTCATTTTCCCAGAGGCCTCCAAACTTCCAAATGAATGAAGATCCTGGGACGGTGGCTTTTCAGTGGGAAGGGAGCAAGAGAAATGGCCTAAGTTCAGAATCTAAACATTCAGGCAGAACTTTTCAATAGGGTACTGGTTTTGTCTGCTTGTTTTGCCTTTGATGCAGCAACCGTGGTCCTTGCGTCCCAGGTAGAAAGCTTGGGCAGCCCTTGGTTTACGTCCCACCATAACCTGAGACTCGGTAACGTGGAAATCCGGAGGGGATTATTGTGAAGGCTAATCGTAAAGCTCCTGGGAAGCCCTTGGCACAGAGCCTGGCACGTAGTTACAACTGAAATTATTGTAGCTATTTTTATTTTTAAGTTGTCATTGTTGTCGTCATGTCTCTCTACTTGGGACCTGTGGTGGCTCCCTGTGGGCCACCTTCCCATCTGTCCTCCTTAGCCTAACTCTCAGGACCTTCTTTAATCTGGCCCTACCCATGAGTGCTCAGAAAATGCCCCCAGTTCTGGGCAGGCTTTACTCACCTCTGAGCTTGCCTTGGTCCTTCCAGCCGCCTGCCTTCATTCATCCTGCCCCTGGCCCCAGCTGTCGTGTCCCCCTTCACATGTTACAGGGTCACAAGTTTCACCCACTCTGCAACTCCATGTGCAGAAAAAATGCAGTTGGTTCATTTTGTCTGCGTCAAGTCTTCTTCCCCAGAAAACACCCGTGGACACCGGGGAAAGAATAGTAACTCTTGATCCCATCCATTTTAAAACTTAGTCCGATCTGATAGCCCAAACAGTTGCTTAAGACTACTCTGTCTTCCTAGGAAAATGATGCCCATGTTGTCTGCCTCCTTTGCCAGTGCTGGCATGGGTGGGATGGGTGGGCAGTGTGCTCCTCCTCTTAGTTCTCAGGGAGGACGAGCACACTCAGGCTCCTCGGTGCAGGGAGGGAGGGGCTCTGCTCCAAGGCGCTGGGTCTCTCGCCCACTGGTACTGCTTGTTCTGTGCAGTAGGTCCTCGAATAACACAGTTTTATTTAAGGTCATTTTATGATAACATTATAACGTTTTAATGTTGATGAGATGCCTTAGGAACTTAACTCTTGTTTATATCAATTAGCCTATGGTAAACATGGTTTTTTATAACATGCTGTTTTACTTAAAGTCATAGAACGTATCGATGACATTGACAATGACAATGACATTACTAGCAGTTGAAAGCTGTGGCTTTTATAACACGTAGTCTAGTCCAGTGGCTTTCACAGACCCACAGTATGATACAGATACATTGTCATGAGATTCTAGTAAGCACATATGGGTGCATGGATGGGCCATACAAAACTTTTACTAAGTAACATGTATAGCTGAAACATAACTTTCATAATATGGTATTATTCTTGCTACACCGGGAGGCACTCTTTTCTCTTCTGTTCTATTTTATTTAATGAAAAAAAGGCAGCATGGATTGGGACCCAATAAGTGACTCCCAGGTTGCCACAAAAGTTGAACTGGTTGTCCTCTCAGCTTTATCGGAATCCTCCGTGGCTTCCCCTGCTGACTCCATCCCACCCCAGCTCCATGGCAGCAAACTCTGGGTGTTAGCCACACCCTCCATCAAGTTCACTGGCCTGGTGGTCTTTGCAAGGGGTCCCTTCCTCTGGCCAGAGCCGCCCCGAAGCACCACGTCGTAGCTCCTTATGCTTGATCTTGCTGCAGCACCAAGCGGATGAAGCCATATCCCAGACTGGTACAGGCTGTCTCCCCTAGTGATGCAGATGACACAGGGATTTTCCCTCCGCATTCAGGAAGTGGAATCACCCAGGGGTGAGTCAGTACCAGCAGCCAACCACTCGACCGTCTTATTTTCTTATCTCCTCCCCCATAGTTACCTGGACTGCAAAAGGAGCAGGCTCTTCTTTTCTTCCCATCTGTGATGTCATTCTTTCACCACTGAGTCAGAAAGATGAGGGATTTGACTATCCCTAACTGGAGAAAACAGCATCTTCTACAGCCTTCCGGTGAAGTATTTGGGCTGGGTCCTCCAGACTCCTATTGAATCATAGAAGAATCTATCCCAGGGCAAAGTCTGACTTTGAAGACTATGGAATTACTGCCCGTGGCAGAGTCCACTCGTTTCTCACCTATGTCCATTCTCTCCACGTTTTAGCTGGCAGCAGCTAGTAACCACATTTCTAAGACTCCCTTGCAGCTAAGAATGGCAAAACTGTAGTCATTAGGATGTTAGTAGATGTGAAATACATCGTTTCTGGTTTGTGTCCATGTTTTTTTCCCCACAGTTTTACCACATTTTTTACCCTGAAACTGTAGTTTAGATGTGCATGCTTTCTTGCAGATGAAAACATTATAGATATGCCTGTATCTATCCATAAAGTGTCCAGCCGTGTACTATGAAAAATAGAGACATTTATTGAAGGAGATACAAGAAACATCATACATGGGACAATGACGTCTCAGCCCCTTTGAAAGGAGGCCCCTCGGGACCTCACACAGTCCTCCCAGTTGCCATCAGCTTCTCTGTTGTCTTTTCCTGAATCTCATCAACGGTCTGAAATCTCTTCCCTTTCAAAGGTGATTTTAGTTTTGGGAAAAGGCAGAAGTCATGAGGTGCCAAATTTGGGCGGTAGCGGGGCTGAGTCCCCTGGATGATTTCATGTTTTGACAAAAACCTCTGAACGAGATGAGATGCATGAGTGGGCAGGTTGTCATAATGAAGCTGACAATCACCAGTAGCCCATAGCTGCAGCCTTCTGAATCATTTGAATAATTTTTGTGTAGAGGAATGTTCAAACTTAATGCAAAAGATGCAAAAGTTGATGCAGATCCGTTGCTCTACTCGCTCAGTCATTTTGAATGTGACGGCCACACAGTGCACATGCTCACTCAGCATCACCTGCCACCCCACTTAGTACAGTGAAGTCAGCGTTGTTCACACGTGCACATTCCCATCCACTGGCCTTGGCTGCCAGGTTACCTCCATGCTGTGCAAACCATTCTCTTATAATAACAACGGTTGGACTTTTTCCAGACAGACCTTGTATATATATATTTCTACAATTTTCCTTTTTTGGTTTTTGTTCAACATTATGTTCCCAAGAAACACCTGTATTATTGAGGGTAATGTAATTTATTCATTTCCTTACTGCCATGTAATATTCCATGGTGTGGATATACTAAAGTTTATCTGTTTTACCATCAATGGACTTTTGGGTTGTTTCGTTATTACAGTATTGCTATGAACAGCCTTAGTAAAGTCTAGAGCTAGTTAGTATCTTTCCTCTCAAACAGTGCAAACACCTAATGCCAGTCACACCACCCACTTTGCAATTTAGGTCCCACAGGTTAGACATGCTCATTTTAAAATAAAAGTGTTTATTCAGATTTATCCACACACTTTCTGCTTTCTTTGCTTGTAATTCCTCCTCCTTCCCCCACCCCTCAGATGACCTTTCTTCTTAGATTTTGTTTAGTGAGAATCAGTTGAGGGAAAACTAATTCAGTTATTGTTGGTTGGAAAATTTTATTTTTTTATGTTTTCTTAAAATATAGTTTTGCTAGACATAAAATATATTTTTGCTAGGTATAAAATTGTAGTTATTTATTTTTTCCAACACACTAAAGATGTGCCATTGTTTTCTGGCTTGTGCTGAGAGATCAATGGTGAGTGCAGTTGGCACTTGCCACTGAAGGTAGTCTGTTTTCAAGAGTACGCGTTATGGCTGCTTTGAAGACATTCTTTTTGTTTTTTTGCGTATTGTAAATTGTCTAGATGTGAATTTCTTTTCTTATGTATTTCTTTTTCAGCTTGGGTGTGTGTGTGTGTGTGTGTGTGTGTGTGAATTTTTGGATTAATTTTTTTCATTGGTTCTTGAAGATTCTCAGAATTTGTCCCTGCTCTGTACAATTCTCTTTTACTTCTGAATTTCGGATTAGGTATATGTTAGATGTTTGTTCGCTGTCATTTTTACGCCTTAACCTCACTTTCATATTTTTCTGTCTCTTGGTATGTCTTCATGTGCTATAGTCTAGATAATTTTCAGTCTTCTTCATTTCCTGCATTTACTCTGTTTAATCCTGCTTGCAATTTATGTGCTTGTTTCCTTCTCTGATTTATTTACACATTTATTTTATATTTAGATTGGTGATGATCCCAGGCACCTGGTAGAGACAAATGCAAAACCTAGAGAAACTCACCTTCAACTCAAACCCTCAAGAATTCCCACTGATAAAGTCTCAGAAAGACAAACAAGGGCAAGGTCGCAGTAAATCAAAACACAGCAGAAAACCACAAGCACACACACATTCGTAAGGAAACGAGGCGTCGTGAACAGCAGCGAGCAGAAATATTAGGTGGTGGAACCGAACCTGCAAACGCTTGGTAATTTGCAAATCTAAAAACCAATAAAAAAATGAATGCATAAAAACCAAAATGGGTGTCGTGCTGAGGGGGCAGCTCCCATTCGAGTGGTGATTTGGAGAGGAGGACGCTTTCCATTCTGTGGCTCTGCCCTTTTCAACGCGTGGCTCCCGAGGTCATTGCGCTTATTTGGACTGTACTGGAAAAAGGAAAGAACACGGAGACTCCTGAGTGACAGGTGTTTAGCAGCCTGTCCTAGGTGTTGCGAATTCTGCTTCCTCTCCCATTCCATTGGGTAATACTTGGTTAGATTGCCTCATCTGACTGCACGCAGGGGTTGCTGGGGAAGGCCGTCTGGGTGGGAGCCTGGGATGGAGAAGAAATGGGTTTAACAAGCAGCCAGTCTGCCCCCTTCCACGTCTTTCTTCTCCGAGGCTTTAGCCTGACCTGATTTTTCTCTTCTCTGAGCTGCTGTTTCATCTATGGTCACGCCACCAAGATTAGGATCTAATTGTCCTCAATTATTTCATATTTGTGTAGTTTAAATTTCCAACTATATAGTAACTTCCTTGAAGGTGTGAATTTTGTGCTGATCTTTTTTTAAAAAAATTTATCAATTGATTTTACAGAGAGAGAGAAAAGGGGGGGCAGAGAAACATTGATTTGTTGTTCCCTTATTGATGCATTCATGGGTCGATGCTTGTATGTGCCCTGACCCCAGATTGAACTTGCAAGCTTGACTTACTGGATCAGTGCTGTAATCACCTGAGCAACCCGGCCAGGGCTGTGCCGACCCTTCGAAAATGGCCCCTACCACTCAGTTAATAGCATGCAGTATGCTCTAAAAAAAAATTAAGCCTCTGAATGAAAGGAGAGTGTTCTTGTTCTGAGGAGATAATTGCTAACCTATTTAGTGATGTGCAGTGTTGTGGTTTGCAATGTATTCATTATGTTATTCCTTCAGCTTTGCTTCTTAGATTTGAAATTTGTCAAAATAAATCTTTAGAGAAAAAAAATTAAACCCCTGAAGCTTGGAAGAGGCTATACAAACATCAGTGGCCTTTCCATGGGGGGTTAGTTTAGTCGGAATCAGCCCTTTCAGCTTCCTCTGGGTTGTTCGGAGAATTCGGTCAGTCATTCTAGAAATACCTGTTGATGTCTAGACACCGTTGTGTGGTTGGGGATAGGTCAGACCCTGCCCTTGAGTGGGTTAGATGAAGGGATGTAGAAAAACTGCTCTGAGTGGAGAAAGGCCTTTATTTACAGTTGGCTTTGTGATTGCAATAGTGATTGTGAGGTTCTAGGTGATTTGTAGGATGTGAAGGAAAACAGCTTGGTGCTTTCTCGAGTCGCTTGGTAGGAGGCCTTGCCCTCCTTTCCCTCCGGTTTTAGGCCTTGCTTAGTGGGGCCGACCTTTCTTCAGGCGAGTATTTAGCAAGTGGACAAGCAGAGGAGTTCAGCCCTTCAATATTCCTCAGGGCCGCAGATAATCTAAGATGGGCCGGGCCCTGGGTGATTGGCCCCAGTGTCTCTCTCTACTTGAATTTAACTCGCTACTTGATGCTAGGCTGAGTGTCTTCAATGCTCGATTTTTGATTTCTGTTGCTGTTGGTCTTGGTAAATGAGAACGACATGCGGACCTCAGTGAAATCATTGGAATCGTGACTTGTTTTCTTTTTACTGAGTGGTTTTCTTTCTCTGCTACACTGTGTTGTGGATGGGAAAATACACTAATATCTTAGTAGCTAATCTATTACCCACCTGCTCGGATACAAACACCAGGCATGTGGCAAATTACTTTATATGCCGATAAAGCCTGTGTTTTGGAAAAATGTTGGGCTGTTTATACACAAAACATTGTTTTGAATCCACCATCTGAAGTATGCAGATGAAGAATAGGGAGCTGTATCCTGAATAGGATCATCAACATTCCAGGAAGGGTCAGGTTGGAAAGTACAAGATGTAGTGAGTCTGTAATTAGGGACTGACCGTGTTTTATTTGCTCGAGCATCTCCTTGGGCTTAGCTCTGGCCTTGGTCACAGAGCAGCAATCCAGCCCAAAGGCTTTCAGTGGGATGATGACTCAGGTGGCCAATGGAGCTCCCCAAGGGCCAAGACAGAACAAGCTCTTCCCTTGTTACATTGTTTCCTTCATGGAACAGAGCATAGAACTGCTGATAGATGAGAGGCGAGCACACCATTTCCAATAAACTAGATGGAGTTAAGGAGGGACAGTACAGAGTGCTCTCCTTGGAAATTGTGTTCACTTTCTCAACACTAAGGCATCTCTCTTATCTTTTTAGGAAAAGTTCTCTTTTGTTTGGAAAAGCTTTGCAAACTACTCTTTTAGAGGTACCAAGTCTCAGCCAAGGACTTTAATGAGATACAGAGTTTGGAACTAGCCTGCTGGGCAGAATAGTTAACTCTCTCTGTTGACTGAATGGTCTCTGCCCACATTGAGCAAAGGCTTGCTTCTATCTGGAATACCAAATACTCAGTCACACATAGGGAAGAGGCAAGACTTCCATATTCTTGCTATGGCCAATGTGATTTTGAAATAATTTAATATTTTTAAGTGAGGTATTCCCTGCACAATTATTAGGAAGACCGTATATCCTGATTTGCTTGTGGTAGCTTTGGTTTATGCCTACGGCCCCAATGTAATTATTCATAGGAGTGCTTCCTCCCATTTTTCAAAATTGTTCTGGTGTGTATGATAAATTGTGGTCACCCTACTTACAATGGTTGTCAGTGTATCTATCAACAGTAGATCAGTCTTGTTCAGATCAACTCTTCTACTGAGAAAAGCTGCTTAAAATTAAACAAAACAAAACAAAACAAAGAAAAGTCCAGTTGGAAGCACTGGAGAGCCATCCAGGTGATGAGGAATTGCAGAGCCAAGATGTGGGGGAAGGAAAAGCCTAAGAGGTGAGCCTAGCTTTTGGATCCTTTTCTCCAGTTAATCATCAGTTCCAAAAGTGGTGGCTAAGAGACTAAGAAGCTTAGCAGAACTTTCAACAAACTCATGGTGTTGGAGGCATGATCACTGTATTCAGGACCTGCCAAAAAGCAGAATCCCTAGTAAACAACTCAGACTTTCGTTAGGAACCCTGAGTCAAGACGAACCAGAAATAGAAAAATCCCCACAGGGACTGAAGTAAAAAATCCGCTATTTTCAGATTAGTGTCTCCAGCGTAAGTGCCTGCCAGAAGTCAAAGTAAAAAGCCTTTTGGGAGGAATATGAACCCTTCAGAGCCACATGTTATCACTAGAGTTTTTCATGTACTATATCTGCCACCCAATGAAAAGGATGAGACATGATTTAAAACAAAGAAAAAAAATTGATAAATGAGATACACCTACAAGAATCCAGATAGTGTATTAATTATATATGGTCTCTAAAATGGGATAAATATATTCAAAGAGTTAAAAGGTAAGATTTAAAAACTTGCCAAAGAACTAAAAAATAATAAGAAACTAGATCAGGAAAATACAGTTACTGAAGTTAAAACCTACATAGGTGGGCTTTTTAGGGTATTGCAAATCTTTAAAGTCTGCACAACTGAATTAATAAACTGAAATCACTGAGTGTACATTTACAGTGGGTGAATTTTATGGAATGGAAATTATACTTTAATAAAACTATGGGTTCAATGGAGTAGATGCAGTTCAAGAGAGAGTTAATGAACTAGAACGCAGGGCAGATGAGAATACCCAAAATAAAGAATGGAGAGG
The DNA here is from genome assembly GCA_004027475.1 of Anoura caudifer. Classification (NCBI taxonomy): domain Eukaryota; kingdom Metazoa; phylum Chordata; class Mammalia; order Chiroptera; family Phyllostomidae; genus Anoura; species Anoura caudifer. Next base: position 273,976 of record PVKU01000247.1, read on the forward strand.
CAGAATGATGGAAAATAAATGCAGGGCTCTGAAAGACATGTGAAATATGGTGGAAAGCCCTAATATACATGTAATTGGAACTTTAGTAGGAGAGGAGAGAGAAAAATGGAACAGAAAAAGTAACTGGAAAGAATGGCTGAGAATTTTCCAGAACTAACAATATGATATAAACCCACAGAATTAAGAAGCCCTAGGTCACCAAGCAGGATGAGTACAAAGCCTTTACCTATAAACAGCGTAGTGAGATTTCTGGAAACAAAAACAAAGGAAAAGCTGAAAAGCACTCAGGGCTGGAGAAACAGGTACCTCTTGCCTTCAATGGAGCAACAATAAGATTGACAGCTTATTCTTCAACTCAAACAATAGAGTCAGAAGGAAATGGAATAATACTTTCAAGTTGCTAAAACAACTGTTAACAACGAATTCTGTTTCTGCCTGAAAGATTTCTCAAAAATGAAGAAAAACTAAACATCTTTAAAATGATTATCATGACCAGATATATACTAAAGGAAATACTTAAAAGCATCATTTGGACAGAAGGAAAAGCATTCCAGATCAAAGCTCAGAGATGTAGGAAGGCAATGAAGATCAAGAGAAATAATAATTAGGTAGTTAAATAGAAATAAATATCAAGTGTATAAAATAATAATTTGTCTTGTGGAGTTTAAAATATATAGGGAATAAAATATATGATCAAACTAAAACTTAAGTCTGGAGATATTAATGAAGTTAAATTGTTCTCAAGCCCTTAAATTGTATAGGAAGTAATATAAAACTAATTTGTATTAGCCATTAATAAGTCAAGGATGCATGGGTAATTTTTAAAAGGACAATGAAGGGATGTATAATAAGCCAAGAGAAGTGGAAAATAGAATAATAAAAATACTCAGATAATTCAAAAGGAGGTAGAAAATGGGAGAAAAAAGATCCAAATAAAAATTAGTAGTTTTGCCCTGGTTGGTGTGGCTCAGTGGGTTAATGACTGGCCTGTGAACTGAAAGGTGCCAGTTTGATTCCCATCAGATCACACGCCTGGGTTGTGGGCCAGGTCCCCAGTTGGGACATGCAAGAGGCAACCGATTGATGTTTCTCTCTAACATTGATGTTTCTCCACCTCTCTTTCTCCCTCACTTCCCCTCTCTCTGAAAATAAATAAGTAAAATCTTTTTTAAAAAAAGAAATGTTAACACATCTCTCCTAGTAATTATTATAGCCAGCAGACAAAAATTAGTGAGGACAGCACAGTGTGAACAAAGTTAATTAACAGAATCGACCTAATTATAAAGTAGTACACTCAGCAAATGTAGAATACACATTCCTTTCAAGAGCACATAGAATATTTGACATCACCCATATTCTGAGTCATTAAGCAGCTCAGCAAATTTTAAGATTGAAATTATACAGAGAACACTTTCAGATCACAGTGACATTAGACTAGAATTCAGTAACAAAAAAGATAATGAAAAATTACCATATGTTTAGAAATGATCAATCATGGGCCACTGAAGAGATGACAATGAAAATTAGGTGATATTTAGAAATTAATGACAATGAGCACACAAAATATGGAATGCAGCTAAAGCCATGATTCGAGGGACGTGTATAGCCTCAACTACCTACATTAGAAAAAAAGGAGAGGCTTTTAATAAATAACCTGAACTTCTGGCCAAGATGGAGGCGTAGGCAGACACACTGTGCCTCTTCTCACAACCAAAATTAAGGACAACAAAGATTTAGAAACAAGAAAACAACCAGAACTCAGAAAATCAAACTGTCTGGAAGTCCAACAACGATTCATCCAGACTGGTAAGAGGGGTGGAGTCGCAGCAGGAAAAAGCAGAGGTGTGGACGGGCACGCAGGCAGCAGCGACTGGCAGCCCCCAGGTGCACAGGCGGCGACTAGCAGACCCCGGGCACGGGGCAGCAACTGTGCAGAACCAGTGAGGCTGCACAAGACAGCTGGCTGACCAGGTGGTCCCACATTCACGTGCAGATAATCCAGGCAAAGGGGAAGCGGTGAAAGGGACTGGAATCTGAGAGTGAGTAAAGCAAGCGCCATTATCTCCTCTCAGACCCCGCCCCCACATACGGCATCACTACCCAGCGACTGGGCTGTCCTGCCCTGGGGAACACCTGAGGCTCCACCCCTCATATGTAACAGCCACGACTAGACAAAAAAAAAAAACAAAAACAAAAACAAAAAAAACCCCAAAAAACAAAAACCCAGAAATGAAAATGGCTCAAACTGGAGAACAAATCAAAGCCCCAGAGCCAATTTATCTAAGCGACGAAGAGATTGCCAACCTATCAGATGCACAATTCAAAACCCTGGTGATCAA